>JAVGWX010000004.1:41444792-41817292 GCA_036924085.1 Ariolimax columbianus | reverse complement strand
CCTTCGCTGACGATGACTGTGGCCCACAACCATGCTGCCACTGTGGCCCACAACCATGCTGCCACTGTGGCCCACAACCATGCCACCTTACAATCTTTGACACCGTCACTCCAGCAAACGTCAATATCAATGGCACGCGCCTTTCACCAATAGGAGAGAATAGAAGGGGCAGCCACTACGTTTGGCAGACTAGCAAAGGGAGCGTGGAGGAACATTTAACAGACAAAAAACTGAAGATATATCGGGCATGTGTGCATAGCACCTTTTGTATGGGTCACATCCGTGGACAAAATACTCAAGGCATGAGAGGGAAAGAGAGAAAGAGAGAGAAATAGAGATATGAGAGAAAAAGAGATGCAGCTAGCACTTTTGAACTCCATTACCTGCAGAAAATTATGAGCATCAGGTGGCAGAACAAAATAGCATACACAGAAAGATTAAAAACGTGCGACTCTTTCTTCTATTTTGAGATTATTAGGTGTTGGAAGATTGGACTTACTGAGTCAAATGAGTAGAATGGATAACAGACGCATCTCCAAGTAAAGATATCGGTAAGGCATCAATAAAAGACTTTTCCATTGACCACAATGATTGGGAAAAGACATCCGCAGTGCCAACAAGATGGAATGGCACGCACCTCAAGGACATAGCGTCGTTTGAAGCCAAAATTAGCGGTTTTGGCGGAAAGAGCCAAGACCGGTTTAGTAAAGTAAGGACATTTCTGCTTCATGACCGTCTGCATAGTGGTTGAGCGCTTTCATCAAACGGTCAAAGTGTTGTTATCGAAACGTCACTGTTCACACAACTGTAAATAGGTACTTGACTTCTGGTTAGGGAAGGTAAGATGTAAGGACAATAATTAGCTATCCATGATTAAAAGCTGTGCCCTGGTACAGTGAAGTCTCTAACACTTCATCCCCGACAACAGTGTCAGCTATAGGATTACATTTACCTAAACTATAAAAAAAACCTAGCGGGAAAGATCACGACATATGAGATGAGATATTTCCGGAAAACAATCAACGTAACTAGAAGAGACAGAATGCGCAATGAAGATGTGAGATGACTAGTTAAAGCAAGATCCTGCTCTGAATATATTGATGATGAGAGAATCAAGTGGTTTCACCACCTAATGAGAATGCAACTTGACCAACTACCCCTGTGTGATTATAATGCACGAGGTTCGGGTTTTTGAAACCGTGGCAGACCGAGAATTAGGTGGATAGGAAATGTTGCAGATGTAATAAATCGTCATGGAATGACGACTACTTCAGCCACATCTGGCCCCGGACAGAAAATTACGGCTTCCCACAACGCCTCACGACATAAGTGGTTAACACAAGACGAAGACCAGAAAAAATAACCAGACATGTGCTGGATTAGAACCAAAAGAGAAAATGAAGAATGGAGGAGAAGACAAAAATAGCCGGAATCCCATGGCCGAGTTCAAGAATGTGGAAATCGGTGAGAGAATCCTTTAGGGGTCTATATTCCAAGAGAAGCCACAACAATTAAATGAAGTCAATTAGTCTAAAACCTTCATTGAATGTGTCCCAAACTGTGCTAGTGAGGCTCTATGACACACTTCCGCTGTTCATGACCTATTCATCCGTTAAAAGCATAACCTCATTGAATATCCTTGTTCTATTTAAGCTTTTCTGTTGTCAGTTGTTACATTTCAGTGTAAGCAAACTGAAACTGTTTGCAAAAAATGAAGCTCTTATCCGCTTTGGCAGCAAAACAACCAGTGCTTTTAAAACTAACAAGTGCGCCAGCTCTTGTGGAGACACGATTAACAAACACTGAGAATCAACTTGGGGGGGGGGGTGGGAATAAGGGAGACTACCCGCAACAAATATACCAGATTACACAATCTCGTTATCTGTACCGACTGCTACTGACTTCAGCAAGATAAATTACAATTATCTGGTACCCTCGTGGCTCCGCTTGAATAAGGGCAGTGTAAAGACTACCCATTATAGACACATGCAACACACATACACATATACACAGACATACACACATACGTATCCACAAATACATATCATGTGTCCTGCCGACTTGCGTAGGCGATCATTAATCACCATTACCTCCCTTTCCCAATGTTGTTATGTAATTCATTCAACCGTTGAGGATAGTCCGGGCCACGTTGTCAACTACTTCAGTATTCTCTTGTTTTGTCATTTTCTGTTCTTTTCTCACCAGTTTCCTTTTGTTGCGGTATGCTCCAATCATTGTCCTCGTCTGATAATGTTGAATGCCCACAATCAGTAAGATTACTCTTTTCTGCGTGATGAAAAGGCATTATGTGGCGGGCTGCAGTAGCTTTTTTCACATCCCGAGGGTGCTGATGAGTGTGGGCTAGGGTCCTCCACACGGTTGTGCTATGCTGGTCTTCCTCTGCGTGTTGCTCACTACTACGGAGATCATGTCGATACCCCACCTCATTAGCCAGGCTGCCTTGACAACAGTCTGTATCTAGGGAGAACTACGAGGATGTAGGTGAAAGTCTTGACCAGTACAGTTTCCATGACCCTGACTCGCAGGTTAGTTCAGTGTGTTTTGCCTGAGCAGACGTTAGTTTCCTCTCCCCTGGCATTCGAATAACATGCTAACCATATATGATTTCCACGTTCCGATGTACTCAACAAATTGTCCTTTCCTGTGATCCCCGCCGACACATCGTCGCTAGTTGTGTGAAATCTTAACGGTAAAGCCAAATCTATCTATGCATAATGTCAAGTGACCATTTAATGTGTTTTATCGAGTGTTTTGATTCTATTCTATGAGGATAAAACGTGTTTAAAAAACATCTTGTTGCTGGCCTCATTACCATTCCTGCCAGAGTATTATTTTAATTCTAAAATATTAGTTTTGAATTATTTGTTCCTCAGTAACGCGGATACTGCAGTTACCTTTACGATTCCCCAAAAACGAATTATCACAGTTTCGTGGCTATTAAACAGTTGGCTTATATAACACTTGACAAAACCAACAGGACAGCATTCTGGGTAGACTATTAGGTGCACGGGAACTATTCGGAGATGACGACTGTTTTGGTTACATATGTTTTCTGCAGCTCGCTAGTTGTACACACTACATATATTACAAAAGAGTCAGCTTTACCTACTGAACACCAGGCTTGAAATAAAATGACAATCCTTGATTTGTAGATTTATTGCAGTCGAATAATTATAGATTATAGAAAGATCCCCTTATGTCCCTAATGAATTGACTTGATTTAGTTGAACCATACTGTGTACAAGTCATCTCATTTAGTCGTAGTAATTCGTCGACCATAAGGTGTAGAAATAATCTCAGTTAGTCGTAGTAATTCGTCGACCATAAGGTGTAGAAATCATCTCATTTAGTCGTAGTAATTCGTCGACCATAAGGTGTAGAAGTCATCTCATTTAGTCGTAGTAATTCGTCGACCATAAGGTGTAGAAATAATCTCAGTTAGTCGTAGTAATTCGTCGACCATAAGGTGTAGAAGTCATCTCATTTAGTCGTAGTAATTCGTCGACCATAAGGTGTAGAAATAATCTCAGTTAGTCGTAGTAATTCGTCGACCATAAGGTGTAGAAATCATCTCATTTAGTCGTAGTAATTCGTCGACCATAAGATGTAGAAGTCATTGCATTTAGTCGCACCACCTCTTCCAAAAGGTGTAGAAGTCATCGCATTTAGTCGTCGACCATAAGGTGTAGAAGTCATCGCATTTAGTCGCACCTCGTCTTCCATAAGGTTTAGAAGTCATGTGATTTAGTCGTACCTTGACTACGATGAGATGTAGAAGTCATAGTTTTTTAAATTTCTCTTAGCTTGCAGGTCTATTCCTAACCGTTTTTTGCCATATTCAACAACATGCCAAGCAGGTTGCAGTGTTACTATTCTTTGTTGACTTGACAGGATCTGGTAGCACGCGAGAGAATGCAACCTAGGTAAAGTTGGATACCAGAACATTAATCTATGAGAGAAACGCTACTGGATGCTGGAAGTAGATGACATTCGGATCAATACATTTGCGGCATCGACTGCAGTTACCCGCTTGCAAACATTAAATGAACGATTGATTTTCGTGCAAGTTTCAAGTTTCGATAACCCAGTAAGTTGAACATAATTGAAGATTGCTCAGTCTACGATAAAATAATATATAATTATTAGGGATGTGAGCTCAGAAAAATGAGTGACACGAACAGAAAAAGAATTTCATGCGTCGTGCATATATTAAACGCTCCTATCCCGCTAGCGTCTCGATTATATTTTAATAGCTAATACGAGAAAACTTTGTTTCTGATCCAGCAAAAAAACTTATTATTGACTCATAATATGTTTTGTTTTCCAAGCTGCTGGCACGGATATCTTCATTCTTTGTGAATTTGTTCTGACAGCGGATATGTAGCGGTTGTTCTAACTTTCTGAGAGGTACTGGAGAAGGTTGATCTAGTTCCTCCCCGCTGTAGTGCAATGCACGGTTTATCATGTGACTAACCCCTCGTTGTTGTTTATTCTAATTTAATGCTATTTCAGCTGCTGCCGTATCTGATGGTAGAGATAATGATACTGAGAGTGAGGACTTCATTTGCATCTTAATGATATCAATTGTGAGTTTTCCCTATTTTTGTGTGGCACTACAGCGATATATTTATTATAACTTTCAAGAAAGACATTCATTAACACCAAGGTCTCCCTACGAGCACAACTCGAGAGGATTTCCTCAACGTTGGATCGACGCCGCCTTTTTGTCTTCATCCATGTAACTTGCTTCTGTCAAGTCGTCTAGGCACCACAACTTCTACACCTGGCCCTGGAGATCAGGGAAATAAAAGACCGCACCTCTCACTGAGGGTCTGCACCTGGCAACACCTGGCTGATACACATATTCTCTACTCCATCTCCCCTGTATGCTGCCTCGGATTATCCCCCCAACAATAGTCGTGGACGGCCAATTCAACCAGCACTGGCTGCAAAGGCGGATTATCTACGTTTGCTTACTTGAAGTAACCAATATCATCGTATCCCTATTCCATAACAGTTAATACCTATAGGACACAATGGACTATGCACCAGGTGACGTATTTCCCCACTCGCCAGAAACTACAACTGTAAAATTCTCACTGATTTGTTTTGGTATAGAAGGATAGACAAACATGAAGGGAACTGCTTACTCCATCTACCGGCAGCTGAGACCTTGGACAAGCAAGTCTCCAACACTTCCACAGACACGAGGAAGGGACAAGTTCACTCCATCTTGTGACAGCTGAGATCTTGGACAAGCAAGTCTCCAACACTTACACGATCCACAGAGAGAAAGGTAGCTGCTCACTTCATCTCGCGACAGCTGATACATTGGACAAGCAAGTCTCCAACACTTCCACGACACACAGAGATAAAGGTAGCTGCTCACTTCATCTCGCGACAGCTGATACATTGGACAAGCAGGTCTCCAACACTTCCACAGACACGAGGAAGGGATACGTTCACTCCATCTCGCGACAGCTGAGACCTTGTACAAGCAAGTCTCCAACACTTTCACGACACACAGAGAGAAAGGGAACTGCTCACTCCATCTACCGGCAGCTGAGACCTTGGACAAGCAAGTCTCTAACACTTTTACAGACACGAGGAAGGGACACGTTCACTCCATCTCGCAACAGCTGAGACCTTGGACAAGCAAGTCCCTAACACTTTTACGACACACAGAGAGGAAAGGACACGTTCACTCCATCTCGCAACATATGAGGCCATGGACAAGCATGCCTCCAACACTTTAACGATAAACAGAGAGGAAAGGACACGTTCACTCCATCTCACGACAACTGAGACATTGGACAAACAAGTCTACAAAACTTCCTTTCCAACAGTATTTGACAGGAGGTTACATGTCCTTGTCCTAGTAACATAGAATGTCCTCATAGATAATGTGTTCTACTTTATGGAACTATCCACCGCTTACATTTTTTCCAAACTTTGTTAGTTATTATTATTTAACTGTTGTTGTAATTGTTTTGACAAATACACTGGCAGTTGAAAATCGATAAAAGCAGGCTGTTCGCCGTTATTCAAGCAGAAGCTAAAAGGGCATGAAGACCACAAGGAAACGACTCCTGTATTACACAAAGACAACTGGCCAGTCACATGTTTGTCTACTCACTCGATTGCAACTATAAACCCCCCAAAACTATCTCTCCACCCAACGGGGCTGAAGAGGAACTAAACTAAAATAAAATAGATCCTTAAACCAACCCACAAACATGCAAAGTCAGTTATTTTTCTCTTGGTTTGTCATCTGTCTAATTGATCAACGTGCCTTGGTTGAATCTGCTAGGACCAAATGACTACTACGGACATTACGCACGCAATTTTGAAGGTGTGGAAGACAGCAGACCACTTCAGGTTGCGTAGACAACACAGAGCAATTTATCGTTTTTATCAGTGTTTCATGATTTTCTTTAAAATAATAATAACATTATATCTTTTGTTTCCATTCTCATCAAATCTATACCACGATATCATCATCATGTAGCATGTCCTTTATAGAACGTCGCTCACATAACAGCCTGTCTGAAAGAAACTCGTTCCCTTGCCGAAACTCCAGCCTCCGCCAGTCATACCCAAGCATTCCTAGATATCTTGGTGCCATCGTCTTCTTGGTCTACCCTTCCTCTTTTACCTGGTACCATACCTTCTATCACTGTTATCTTAAGACCGTTGTGTCTCTTGATGTGACCAAAGTATTTGCATTTTCTAGCCAAAATGGAATTGATAAACCAGTTTATGCTCAATCTTGCCGAATGTCTACATTTATGTTTTCTCTGTCCAGGGTATTCTGAGGATCTTTCTGTAACATTTTGACTCGAAGGATTCGATTCTTTTTCTGGAAGTTTTGGTAAACTTCCATGATTCGCAGCCTTACGCTGCCCCAGTAAAAACACAGGCTCTCAAGACTTTTACTTTTATCGTTTTGTTGGTGCCCTGCCATAATTTCTTCAGGCTGTTCAATCTCTGCATTGCCATTGCTAGTCTTCTGATTTCTTTCGAGCAGTCGCCATTTTTGTCAATTCTGGAGCCATGGTATTCAAAATGCGTGACCTGATCTATTTCCTCACCACCCAATGTAAATTTATGCTGACATTGTGTTTTGTCGGTGGTCATTATCTTTGTTTTATTTATGTTTATAAACAGATTTTGATCTTTACTGTATCCATTTACGTCTGAAATTAGCTGCTCTAGCCCTTCTGCACTTTTTGGTAGTATCACTGTGTCGTCTGCGTATCGTAACTCTGGAATCTCGTACCCACCAATCGTAAATGGTTCGAAACTTTCAATGTTCTCGTCTTCTCGAACATTTCTCATTATACATTTTGTAGATATGTTGAATAGATAAGGTGAGAGGATACAACCCTGTCTTACTCCCTTTTGTACTGCGAACCAATCTGATGTTTGCCCAGATACTCGGAAAGCGGCTTGTTGATCTTGGTACACTGTTTCAATGAGATGAATAATATGCACAGGAAACCCCATTTCCTTCATGTTGTTCCACAGATTTTGATGTTTTACCGAATCGAAGGCCTTGGTGTAATCAATGAAACATGTGTGCAGGTCTACATTAAACTCTATATATTTTTCGTAGATATTCCTCATATTGAATATGTGGTCCCTGGTCCTTCTGTCTTTCATAAAACCTGCCTGGACTACCTGAATTTCAGATTCAAACCTTTTCTCTATTCTTCTTAATAGGATTCGCAAGAGTATCTTGCAAGCGTGGCTGATCAGCGCGATAGTTCGGTAGTTTGTGCACAGCTTTAGGTTGCCTTTTTTTGTGGGGTTGGAGGGGAAAATAAATTTATTTTTTTCCATGCACTGGCTACCCTGCCTGTGCCATATCTGTTTGCACAGCTTGTGACAGTCTCGAGCACTGGCCTCCCTTCCTGCTTGTATTAGCTCTGCTTGGATATCATCACATCCTGGGGACGTTCCTTTTTTCAGGCTTTTGATTGCTGAGCGTACTTCCTCCAATGTTGGTTCAGGTTCTTTCTCACCTGAGCGCTTTGTATTATCTCCATACACAGCTCTGCAATACTCTCTCCATCTATTCAGTATGTCTGTGGTTTTTGTTAATGTGTTATCCTCTTTGTCACTGAGGACATGCAGAACTGGACGGGATTCCCATGTCAGTGTTCTTATCGCATCTTTCTTCCTGCCTTGTTGCTGAAGGTTTTCTATATCCTTACAAGTTTCCACTATGTATCTTCTTTTATCTTTTCTTATTTCTCTTCTAACTTTTCTTGCGCAGTTTTTATATGCTGTGGTGGTCCCCTGACTTCCCCTTTGTTTTACCACTACATATTTGTGAGCAATCATAAACAATTCAAAGTGAGTCTTGGTTGTTTCAAGCATTGACCCTCGTTTATTGATTGATCAACTTGAGTCGTTTATCTATGATCTTATTTTAGTAGAGATGATATTTGCTCGCAGTTCCCTCAATCTCATGAGTACTTGCTGCTAGTATCAGATTGTTAAGTAATTTTTATAAAATAGATACATATCTATTTATTTGTTTAAAAGAATTTTTGAGGAACGTTCAATCACACATTTTCCGGTATAGGTTTTGTTTTCAACATTTTCCTTCCGTTAAATGCATTAACAAAAAAAAACCCGGACAAATAGTCATTTTTGAGTTTGAAAAATCAAAGAGGATACCTGATCATCCTCTACACCACAAGTTCGAACAGAGAACAAAAAACAGACTACTAAGGAAAAGCCCAAATCACTTGGCAAGAGAAATCCATAGAAAACACACAGACATCTCGGAAACATTAATAACAACAAATTCAAAGCACTCATTCCAGAACCTTGGTCACGGAGCCAGGAGAGGACCAAAATAATCTTTGAGGTTCTAGGGTTGATGAAGAAAATTGAGCAATCAACAACAGAATGACAAATCCACGTTCTGCAGAAGCTCAAGAGACAGTACCGTAGCAACTATTGGACACACGTTAACACAGATGGATCGACCTCGGTGAGCGATAAAAAGGGTGGCAGTGAGATCTACATCCCACACCCCAATAGAAAATCACTCCATACCAGTAGGAGAGACTTATACCAACTTCGGAGCTGAAACAACAACTGTTCATGCAGCAACTCAGATTCGAATCTGTCAAAACATAACTCAAGCCCTAAACAAGATATACTCTCACACGAAATAAAATACAACATCGGATTGCTGTCTTAAAAATAACAGATTTAGTCCTACAGTGAAATTCCGGCGACATTGCAGACTCAAGGCCCACCTCCACGGAATGGGTCTTAGAGACACCGCCACATGCGATTGTGGAGCACCCAAGCGAACACTAGAAGATATTTTGCAAGACTGTCCTACCTATGTAGATTACAGATAGGCAATCTGGCTCGGGGGAGCAACATGCTCGAAAAACTGTGGGGAACCGGTGAAAACCTAAAATGCACAGCCTCCTTCATGAACATCACCAAACTAGAATCATAGCGTCAGTTGATCGAAGAAGAACAAGTCATTTGCAAAACCAAGAGACTCTGAAAGCACTCGAAATGTAGCTAATATGAAGGACAAAGTCGGGAACGGGAGGATACTGGGTCATCGTAAACTGATGTTTGTCTTTGTCTGCTTTGTGTTGTTGTTGTTTGTCCAACATTTCCGAAGAGGACCACATTGGTATAAGTGAGATCGCAATATGACATGCGCCTGAATTGGATTTAAGTGAGGGAGAAGCTGCATGCCGTCAGCCTCACTCTCGATTAAATGTTATTCAGCGGCAATATCAAATGTGGACGACTCGAAAGAGTAATTCGGATGTAGTGGACGACCGAGATGATCTTCTGTGTTTAGCCTTGCTCCAAACGCTCACCAGCCCGTTGCTTATAGTCGCCTTGCTGCCCGCTGCTTATAGTCGCCTTGCTGCCCGCTGCTTATAGTCGCCGTGCAGTCCGTTGCTTATAGTCGCCTTGCTGCCCGTTGCTTGTAGTCGCCGTGCAGTCCGTTGCTTGTAGTCGCCGTGCAGTCCGCTGCTTATAGTCGCCTTGCTGCCCGTTGCTTATAGTCGCCTCTCTGCCCGTTGCTTATAGTCGCCCTGCTGCCCGTTGCTTGTAGTCGCCTTGCTGCCCGTTGCTTATAGTCGCCTCTCTGCCCGTTGCTTATAGTCGCCTTGCTGCCCGTTGCTTATAGTTGCCTTGCTGCCCGTTGCTTATAGTCGCCGTGCAGTCCGTTGCTTGTAGTAGCCTTGCTGCCCGTTGCTTATAGTCGCCTTGCTGCCCGTTGCTTATAGTCGCCTTGCTGCCCGTTGCTTATAGTCGCCTTGCTGCCCGTTGCTTATAGTCGCCTTGCTGCTTGTTGCTTGTAGTCGCCTTGCTGCCCGTTGCTTGTAGTCGCCTTGCTGCCCGTTGCTTGTAGTCGCCTTGCTGCCCGTTGTTTGTAGTCGCCTTGCTGCCCGCTGCTTACAGTCGCCTTGCTGCCCGTTGCTTATAGTCGCCTTGCTGCCCGTTGCTTGTAGTCGCCTTGCTGCCCGTTGCTTATAGTCACCGTGCAGTCCGTTTCTTGTAGTCGCCTTGCTGCCCGTTGCTTATAGTCGCCTTGCTGCCCGTTGCTTGTAGTCGCCTTGCTGCCCGCTGCTTGTAGTCGCCTTGCTGACCGTTGCTTGTAGTCGCCTTGCTGCCCGTTGCTTATAGTCGCCTTGCTGCCCGTTGCTTATGGTCGCCTTGCTGCCCGTTGCTTATAGTCGCCTTGCTGCCCGTTGCTTATAGTCGCCTTGCTGCCCGTTGCTTATAGTCGCCTTGCTGCCCGTTGCTTATAGTCGCCTTGCAGTCCGTTGCTTAAAGTCGCCTTGCTGCCCGTTGCTTGTAGTCGCCTTGCTGCCCGTTGCTTATAGTCGCCTTGCTGCCCGTTGCTTATAGTCGCCTTGCTGCCCGTTGCTTGTAGTCGCCTTGCTGCCCGTTGCTTGTAGTCGCCTTGCTGCCCGTTGCTTGTAGTCGCCTTGCTGCCCGTTGCTTATAGTCGCCTTGCTGCCCGTTGCTTATAGTCGCCTTGCTGCCCGTTGCTTGTAGTCGCCTTGCTGCCCGTTGCTTGTAGTCGCCTTGCTGCCCGTTGACCGGCCAGTATTTCTTCCGCACAGTCCGCCAAATCCAGTTTTCAAATGCCTAGATAGACAAGCCCTATACCACCGCGGGGTTTTAGACCCATCGGCGACCCTCACTTGATTTAGTCGGTCATGTTGAGGCATTGCCGGGGGTGGGGCCGCTGCTGCATCTTGGCAGCTACGTGGAGCCACAAGTTAGAGTTGAGTGCCAGGTGAGGACTAATAATGGTCAAACTACCCAAAATAGGGAATGACATGTCCGCCATTAGAAGTACTATCCCACCCTGCCATCCCATACACCCCTGCTTTGTATACTTCTACAATGGTTCTATAATGTCCTTTTTGGGATGTTTGGGGGGCCGGGTGGTAGAGAAAGGTAGCACATCTCTGAAAGAATAAGCCGTGCTGTCACTGAAAGTGGGTCGTCCGCCCTTGGCATCCACCTGAGACCCAGTTCTCATATTTGACTCCAAACAGATGTAACATTCGCAGTGGTCACATTATTGGACACCACCTCGGCTGGAAGACTAAACCAAGTGAGGGTAGACGGGGAACGCTCAACCATGGGTGAGCTAGGCTTGTCTGCCTAACCATGCGAAGACTGGATTCAGTGTAATCTAATTGTCTGCTCAACGGATAGACAGACAATTCCCAACAATACGGACACAACATATCGAGACACTAGCACGCCGTGGTTATCCATGATGCACTGTCATACCCCCGGCTGTCTTCATTACGACTAGCAGTGTCAGTCAGACAGCTCATAACGACATAATGGTGCAGAGCAGCGTTTGCTAACCTGTTTACACATGCGGACGGATGAAAACAAGAAATACAAGGGGATTGTCATAAGTCTTTACTCCGACCATGAAGGAGTAGGAGATAGTTGAAATTGTTCACCTTGCTTATTCCTTCTCAATGTAGCTACCACCTGAATTTATACATTTCTGCCATCTCTGCGTGACCTTGAAAAGACCTTCAGAATAAAGTAACCTATTTTTCAAACTAAACCAGTTATCACAAGACAGTATGACAACTTCGTCACTGTCAAAATGATTTCCTTTCAGCTGTTTTTTAAGTTTTAGGAAAAGAAAACAAGTCTGATGGAGCTAAATCCGGAGAATATGGTGGGTGGAAGAATTTCAATATTCGAATTGTTGGCTGTTTGCATCACAAGCCTTGCTTTATGGGATGGCGCGTTGTCTTGAAGCAAAGGCAGAGTTTGAGTGCGAGCTATCCCTCGTTTTCTGGTCACAGTGTTTCTTAGTTTGGTAAGGAGATCTGCATAGTATTGCCCATTAACCGTGTTGACATGAAGCAGTTAATCTTTCCATATAACACCATTGACGTTCCAAAAATCAGTCAACATCACTTTTCTTGCAGATTTATGTGCTCTTGGCTTGACATGTGTTGGTGAGCCCGGGGTTTTCCACTGTATACTGGAAATTTTGGATTCTAGGTCATAATGGTGAACCCAAGTCTCATCTACTGTCACCATGGTCGGCAACATGTTTTTCGATCGATCTATTTTGACCAACAGGCCAAAGCAATCAACCCTCGTTTTTGTGTTCACATGTCAGCAGACGCTGGACCCAGCGGGCACACACTTTTCTCACGTTCAGTCTGCTGTGTAAAATTCTAAAAACTGTACTTTCATTCAATTTTCTGATCTAGATATCTCTGCAATTGTCATTTTCCTATCCTGGTCAATGATTTTCTTCACTCTTGTAGCATTTCATCGCTGCACACTGAAGATGGTCTTCCTGCTCTTGGAAGATCAGCAATATGTGAACGGCCACACTTAAACTGCCTGCACCAGATATTTACAGAAGCATACGAAGGACATAATTCCTCAAAGACTGTTCCATCTCCCTGTGTATTTCTGTAGGTGTTTGTCCCTGCAAGATCAATAATTTTATCACAGTTCTGGCCTCTGATTTCTCCATTGTTCTGACACACCGTTGAGTAGCAGATCCGGTAAATAATGTGTGTTGCGCCATGGACCATACCGGGTAAACCCGTCAAGGAGAAAAATTCATACTTATCAAGTCCAGTACAAATTGAATGAGCTACACATGTGCCAAATTTCAACTGTCTCCTCTTATTACATCATAGTCAGGGTAAAGACTTATGATAATCTCCTAGTATTTCGTGTACCGGCTGACGGCTAAGACAGAAACAAAAACCAACGTAGATGGTGTTTTATTGCTGAAATCACATGTTACAAAATTTCAATTTGTGGCTAGTGGGCCCTCTACTGCTGTTTATAGGTTAGACAATTTGATATACGTGGCCGGAGCGTTGTTTCTGAAAAACGAAATCATTCAATTTCGCTATGTGGTTTTTATTACTGACATAGCTGAAAAACTCTTTTCACACAAATTGGAAGTCTAAAAAACGACCAACAATATGATAGCTTTAAAACTCGGCGATGGATATTATTTTTCGATTGATGTCCAAAATTGAGACAATGATTGCATGTTAAACCTGGACAACAGTGACATCAGACGACGACTCAAACAGCTTTTCTTTTTCACTACGATCAAGTGCGCATGATCTGACATCTTTCAAGAACGGATTATTAATCCAGAGGTTACATTTGCAAGGATCCTCATTTGCAGAGAAATAATTACTATAGTTTGCAGCTAACGCCATTAAATCTTGACTTATTATGTTGAGTATGGCTTTCCGATTGTCTACAGCAGCAATACAAAATGTGTTTATTTCTATTTCCGAAAAGAAGACGCCCCTTTGATTTAGCTTGAGAGAAGCATGTGGTCATCTTCAGACTGGGAACTGGACATAATCAAGTCAAATTTCTTGAATTTCTACAAAAAAAGTAACATTAGAACAATTGGCAAGTGTCGAAGAGCATGCAATGACAGTGGAACACATCCATATAAACTAAATAGGAAAAGTTAGACATGAAAAAGAGAGAGAGAGAGAGGTAGAGAGAGAGAGAGATAGATAGAGGTAGAGAGAGAGATAGATAGAGGTAGAGAGAGAGAGAGAGATGTAGAGAGAGAGAGAGAGAGAAAGAGTTGTTGTTTCGAATGCCCACAATGAGTAGGTTTACTCTTATGTGCGCACTGAAAAGGACGTTGAGTGGTGAGTTGCATTGGCTTTCCTCACATTCCATGCGTGCTGGTGAAGGTGGACGGGGGTCCTCCATGCGGTTTTCCTATGTTTGGCTTCATCTGCGTAGAGAGAGAGAGAGAGAGAAAAAGAGAGAGAGAGAGAGAAAGAGAAAGAGAGCAACAATAGTTTTACTAGGCCAGATGAAAGACTACAGCTGTATTGAGATAAAAATATTCTTAAATACAAGTAAATGTTGAACAAATGAGTTTTTGAGTAAAAGCTTTTATGTTTACTAAGACCTATTTTTTTTTAACTTTCCAGTGAGTGGAATTTAACAAGTGCACGTATAAAAGCAAATGTAAAGAAACCACGTTTTTCGTTTTTCTTGCGACTGATCTGCATCAATATTCATAAACATTTCACAAGTCTCACTGGAAGAGTTAATGAACACAATTTCAGCTCGCTGGGTTATCGGGAAGTTGAAACAAAATGGGAGAAATAGAGGCAACAGTATCAGACAAGCATCCGGTCAACTTTTATGTCAAGTGAAATAAAAGCTTTCAAAAACGGTGGCCATTGTAAAAGAAACCAGGAACCTGATTCAAGGATTAGCGGTGAAGAGGTTTAGCTTTCAATTTTCTTGATTGAGTTTTACTCAAGCGGTTAAGTGATTATCATTGTGGTTGCCGAATGTGTATCGGAGCAAAGGACATGACATTTGCAGCATGTCCTGGAGACGTGAAAAGAGTATCACTGTGACATGTAGAGGACTTTTGTAAACCTTATCTTACCGAGGACTTAACACTGTCAACATGTACAGATTCTGAAAAAAATCATGCCAGAATTCGATTGCTCCAATAAATTAATCATTTGTTGTTATCAATTTCACGACGACATGATAGATTGTGGACTGAAGATGGAGAAATATCTAGATACCATTGAAGTCATAAACCGAGTCAAATAGGACATCGTGTTTGTCTCAATACTCTTTATCACACCATTTGCAGCTACGATTTATGATGCTACACGTGACTCTATCACTATTGTATAGATCAAGTATTAAGCCGGGATCAAGATGCTGAGCAGTGTATGAGCTGCAGTGGTGAGCGAGTCAGAGCTTACTGCTCGTGTCAGGGCTAGCGATCCAGAACTGACTGCTCACGTCAGGTCCAGCAAGCCAGAGCTAACTGTTCGCGTCAGGGCCAACGACTCAGAGCTGCTGAGACCCTTCTACACCTCCATGTGGGGATCCTGGATAACAGTCTGCAACAGGACAGACTGGCTAAGGAGAAGAGATCGGAGAGTAAAGGTTAACCCGGTTTCTAAAAATGCCTGCTGAAGGATGTGTCGGACCAAAAGATGCATACGACATATCGTATTCTACATCCTGATACTTGCAACACTCGTTCCAGGACTTGATAGAGGGAGTTTGAGAACGAAGGACAAAGAAGAAGAGAAAGAAAAAATATAAGACTGATAACAAACCGCTCTATCTGAGGCTTCTAAGGTGCAGTGCACACGACCAAAATATTAACGAAGTTTCTTACAGTCAACTGAATCCCTACAGACTAGTCCTGGACACGCCCCATTGAAAAATGGAATGAACTGATGCAGGTACCGAATTGTGGGAGGAACCAGCGCCTAGACATTATTTGTCTTACGCAACATGGAAGTCACTAAATAGGTCCCGTCACTAAATAAGTGGTGTTTCATGCAGGAAGAATTTAAAGAGATTGAAATACAGGGTTGAGAAGACATGCAACTGTAGAGCAACACAACACCTAGACCATCTGCTGATGCTTTGCCCAAATCTTTTGGAAACATGCAATATAGATGCCATGTTCAGGGGGAATGGTAAAGCAATCCACGTGATTGAATAATTGGAAACAAGATGTCCGAGTTGTTTTTTTTGCGTTCGGCTTATTTCTCTAATCCCCAAGGCAGTGTGATTTGCACTGTGGTTTTTATTTTGCGCCTGTCGACCCAGTGCATCCACTTCAGCATGCATTTTATGTAAGGGTCTACTTCCTCCTGCATTTTCTAAGGGTTTGCTTCCCCGGGGTAACGGCCGGTGCTGTGATGGGGATCGAACCCAGCACCTTCAGATTGTGAGCAGTGCCACTTAACCACTAGGCCACTCCGGCCCTGTAAGTAAGTTTCATTAGCGTTTATTTAAAAAAATCTTATTTTGAATGACACTATCCATGCACCTTTGATCCCTGCACATATTGTGCTATGTTGTCGGGTGACTTTACCCTATAATTTTGTTTGTTGAAATATTTACAGTATAATTTCAACTAATTATTTCTTTGCAGGCTTTTAAGTGATCTATTGGAATCCTTCTTGTTCTTATGTCACTTACATGTTCACTGTAACTAGAAGCTATTAAAGACACAATAATGGAGAACATTGAAGAACATTGCGAGGATAATACAAACGATTATGATTCTGCAAACCTCACCGAGAAAGGGAGCGGATTACCACAACAACAATCGTCGACTGCACTATCGTCTGCTACAACCAATTCTACATCCACTTTCGCAAGCAACTCTTATCCTATATTCAGACAAACTTTTGGTAACAACAAAGCGTTAAATTCTACTGGTTCAAAGTTCAGTCCAGGCTCAAATACAGCAACAGGAAAAGCAAAAGGAATGCCCCATCTTCACAAACTTGAAAAGTAAGTGACTTCATTTTTGTTGTGGTTCATTAATTACTTGTGTTGCTTTTCTATGCTAATTTATGTTTTATTTGCTTGTATAAACCAATAACACTTTTTGTGTGCGATGTACATCATATTTTCTTTAAAACAGCAAAGAGGAAACTGCTATCAGTCCTGAACCAAAGCTGGAAAAGGGGTATTGTACCCCAGGCATGGAAAGACGCAGTACTTGTACCAGTACCAAAGAAAGGAAAAGACAAAACCGATTCGAATGGATACACGCCTATCAGCCTACTGAGCTGTGTCGGCAAACTGTTGGAACGTATGATAAACACCAGACTGATGTGGCATCTGGAAGAAAAACGGATACTAATTCCACAGCAAACAGGCTTTAGACAGCACAGATCCACTGAGGACCAGGTCATCCTCATAGCCCAGGAAATAGAATATGTCTACCAGGAGCAAAAGCATACAGTAGCGGTTTGGGTGGATATGGAAAAGGCATTTGACAAAGTCTGGAAAGATGGACTTAGAGTCAAGCTAAGAAAAAATGACGTTTGTGGGAAAATGTACAAGTGGATCAACCACTACCTCAAAAACAGAACGGCCAGAGTCCAACTACAAGGGCAGATGAGCAAAAAGGTGACACCTGAGCAGTGAGTACCCCAAGGGGGAGTACTGTCACCCACACTCTTCCTGGTGTATATAAATGACATTATAGAGAATATACCAAGAAGAGTTCATAGCTCAATGTTTGCAGACGATCTGGCTATGTGGACCTCTGAAAAGAATCTCACCATAGCAAGAAATCGGATGCAGCAGGCCCTAACATCGCTGGAAGAGTGGGCGAACTCATGGCTGGTCAATATAAACGAGGACAAAACCACATGTACAATATTCTCGCTATCAATCAAACCCCAAAACACCAAATTAAGTCTAAACGGCAAATACCTTCAGCCAAACGACAACCCAAACTATCTGGGAGTCACATTTGATCGGCGCATGACATGGAAAAGTCAGATCGAGAGAAACCGAATGAGAGCCAGAGAGAGAATGGCAATCATGAGGAAACTTGCTGGCACAAGCTGGGGAGCAGACGAAAGCATACTAAAGAAACTGTACACTGGAAGAGTGAGACCAGTTCTCGAGTATGGCATTGCGGCATGGACAACAGCAGCAAAGGCGAACTTCGATAAAGTTAGCAAACTTCACAACCAAGCCATGAGAGTTATAACAGGAGGCATGAAGAATTATGCACACTTTTTTAGCTGTTTTATTTGTTTTGATTAAACACGTAACAGCAAACTCCACCCGGTATTTCCGTTTGTCAAGCAGTGTTCTACCTTTATGTTCGAACAACTTCCCCCTTATTTCAAAAGCACGCACATTTCATAATTATTAGCCTTGCCGAGGTATTCAATTTTCAGAGTAATCACAGACCTTCTAGATCTATAATCTAATTTATTGCTGAAGCGTCAAGTCTCTTCCCGTTTAGCGTCCTGTTACAAGCACAATTTCTGTTAGTGCTTCCTGGTCTTAGCCTGGTAATGCGACTTTTTTTTTTACTACCCGAGTTAAGGTTCTAAGAATATTCGATGTGTGGGAGTGAAGAACAATGTTGCGTATTGTTATAGTACGTCGGTGATGAGAGCATAACGTGTTACTGCAAACTGAGAGGTTGCGGCAAAAGGTGAAGGTAAGATCCTAGCATGCACTGACGTCAGGGATGAAGTGTTAGGGACGTTGTTGGACTAGCCTAAGCTTTGATTGATGAGGGGGTGGCCAGTTCCACTTCGCGCTGCCTGTCCTTTTCTAACAGTAAGGCAAGTACCCATTTATGGCTGGGTCAAATGAAGTGTGTCAATGACGGGAGTCAAACCCAGTACGTCAGCGGTGTGAAGTGAATGTTTTACTACTACGCTGATCAGAGCATGTGTTAGAGTATGTCATGTTAAAGTGGGATCACACTATTTCTCATGTAAAAGTATTCTATTCACATTATCTTGAGAATTATGTAATACAAGATGAAGGATCAAAGAACATCAAGATGAAAGTTTGTTTGACTAATGGTAAACAGACAAGGAATTATGGGAAACCCGATGAAGGTGTGCAGGAGAAACACAATCTGATAATTGCATAATGATTTTTAATGATATTAAATGAGATAGCACGGAAGATAGGTCTGTGGACGTTTAAATGCTAGAAGAGTTTAGGCCTGTCTGTGATGCGGACAATTTCGACTAGAATTTGTCTGCCTGTTAGATGAATTAAACCGATTGTCTCTGACGGGAAATGGATTGAGTTGCCCCCCTCACCTTCTCATTCTCCCTCCCTCTCTCTCTCTCTCTCTCTCTCTCTCTCTTTCTCTCTCTCTCTCTCTCTCTCTCTCTTTCTCTCGACATTGTTCAGTTTATCAAGCTGGTTGGAAATGTGTACCTGAATAGTCTTACAGAAGGCTAGACAGACAGTAAATGAACTGGTCATATGGCTAGGCAATTAGTAAATGACCTGGTCATATGGCTAGGCAATTAGTAAATGAACTGGTCAAATGGCACGGCTATCAGTTAATAAACTGGTCGTATAGCAAAGCGATCAGTAAATGCGTTGGTCATATGATTAGAGTATCAGTAAAGTAGTTGGTGTAGCAAAGAATGCAGAATAATAATAGGTCAAATCGCCAAGCATCCAAAGAAGGAATACGTTACTTTGCTAGACAGCCAGTAAACGAACAGGTAATATAACTAGGAAGCTAGTAAATGAACGATTCACATGGTTAGACAGCCAGTAAATGAACAAGTCACAGGATTAGAAAGCCAGTAAATGAACAAGTCACATGGTTAGATAGCCAGTAAATGAACAGATCATATGGTTAGACAGCCAGTAAATTAACAATTCACATCGCTAGGCAGCCATAGAATGAACAAGTCACATGGTTAGTCAGCCAGTAAATGAACAAATCACATGGTTAAACAGCCATTAAATGAACAAGTCACATAGTTAGGCAGCCAGTGAATGAACAAGTCACATGGTTAGGCAGCCAGTAAAGGAACAAGTCACATGGTTAGACAGCCAGTGAATGAACAGGTCATTTCATCTTATTTAAAATGTCAGACACAGTACAACAAAGTCTTGAACATGTTGTCTCCCTCAAAGTATTTGCTACCATATCGTACCTATTGGCTACATCAGCGACAGATGTAATACGTGCTATAGACACATTTAAATTATCATTTATAAAGGAACATACGTTTGTATAACCAACGGGCTAAATGAAGCATCAATATGCACACTCATTTACACATATGGGTCTGTCTAGAATAGAGTGATGATGTTTAACAGAGCAGAAAAGAACAGAACAGACACATCAATAAGGGTCAGCTCAGAGGCTGGCAAAGGACATATTAAGCAATAAACTTCCTACGCCTATTGGAAAATTAGGATCAGGATAGGTCTCAGACGACAAAGAAGAACTGTTTTAATGACATTCCAAGCTGGATAGAAAAGAAGTGCTTTCGAAGTGCTGACTTGCTCATGGTTATGGAAGGAAGTGATCCTTGAACACTACGCTGATATGGCACGACAAGCTGGATAGCAAAACATAGTCTATCTTAAGTGCTGACCTGCTCATGGTTAGGGAAGGAAGTGATCCATGAACACTACGCTGATATGGCAGGACAAACTGGATAGCAAAACAAAGTATATCTACAGCGCTGACCTACTCATGGTTATGGAAGTCTTACAGCAGAAATATTTCTTGTGTTTTACAGACTTTCTGGTATTTCCTCTCTTGGCTTGCTTACTTGTTATCTTCTTCACCACTTTCTCTTACTTTCTTTCTTTTATTTATCCATTCTGCAATAAAACTGAGAGTGCTTTGCTACCTTGTAGTCTCATTACATCCTTATGGTACATGTCATCTTTGAGGGGAAGCTGTTTATTTGTATGGTCTCTTTCTTTGTCTTAGGACTTATTTCTTTGGGCTTTGCCTTATTTCCAGTTGATAAGGTTTATCTTAAAAAGTGTCAGGCTTATGAGGAACACATTTTTTTTCAAAAAAGGTGTTTGAGCGTTTTTGTAAAACAAAATAATACTTCCAGAACGAAACCTTCCAACAAATGGTTTGAAGAGGGGAAATGTCATCTTACTTCCTGGTTTTATCTAAGGGTTTGACCTCAAACTTTGATCTTCTGTGTGTTTCATTCGTTGAAGATTTCTAAAATATTTGATTGTCATATGTACAGGATAGCCTTCAGTTGATTTTTCCATTGGTATTGTGTTAGGGTGTACGAGTTGTTTCCTGAAGGACGCTGCATTTGACAGAGACGAGAATAGACACACTGAGAGCATATCGAATGAAGCGAAAAGCAATGCTGGCATAGCCCTATATGGCACGGCGTGACAAATCTTGGGCCCCAGGTCGGCATTGCGCGAGAAATATTGATGTGACGCCTACCATTTCTGGAATACTATCGCATTTAATTGCGCAATGTCCACCCATCGCGTATGTCCCCCTTCCGTTCTAAGGGACATAATATATAATATTTACTCTTTCTGCCGAATTTAAAGGTCAGACATCCGACACCATGTTGCGCAGTATCTAAGCCATTACATAAGTATGGAATAGCAAAACTCGGAAAGTACTAGCAGACTCATTCAAATCACCTGCCCACCGATCGAACAGTACAATATGACCAAAAAAAACAGCAGATTAACAATTAAACGTAAACCCATGTCGCACCCATTCTCTGCCTCACATCTCCATTGCACTCATTCCGCCCATTCGCCCTTTTGCTCACCCATTCTACCTCCTCATCTCTCCCCACCAACTCGCTCCTCCATGTTCCAGCAGAAGAGAGGATTACGGAATTAATTTGTTTTTTATTAAGTTTTTGTTGCTATTGCTGAGGTTATCCTAAAATGACGTCATAATAAAATGGAATGTATTGATGAAAGATGACATCAGATTATAAACAGCAAATAAGAAGAAAAAGATTCAGAGGGTTTGTTTAGGATTTGAACCAGATACGGATAGCGCCCAAAGTGAGGATCTTACCCATAGACCACCTGCCCGAAAGAAAATAGAGATTCGAAAAAAAGTATTTGGTATTGCATTTCATTTCTTACAGAAATGATCTCGCTTTAAAATGGGATCACTTTATCAATGATTTAAGAGCAGTACTCTGTCAACTATGCCAGCAGTCCGCTCCAAAAAGAGTAGTGGTACATTGGATTTCATCCCACTGTAACATCCAAGGCAACGGGGCGGCAGACAGACTGGCAAAAGAAGGTGCAAGACTACCACAACCAGACCCTAGTGTGACCTAAGAAGAGTCAAAAAGGCTTATTAGAGCTAGATACATGGCCAAATGGGAAACATAATATACTGGCTACACAAAAAACGATGCCTGTTACCAGTTGAACAGAAGAGAGCAGGTCGTGGTCTTCAGACTTCGCACAGGCCACAATAGACTGAGGTACCACCTATTCAATAAATTGAAGATAGGTGGCACTGACGAATGCTGGTGTGGTACCAGGAAAATGATCGCTGAACATTTGCTGCAAAACTGCCCGACATACGAGGATCAGAGAAAGCAGATGTGGCCATCACCAGTGGCAACACTAGACAAGCTCTATAGCAGTGTCGACAGCCTCATGATGACCGCTGCTATTTTCGAAAAAAATACAGGTTGACGTCTGACAGCGTACGAAGAAGAAGAAGAAGAAGAAGAAGAAGAAGGATCACTTTATCGTGATCTCCAACCATGTAACTTCACTGTCGTTGACGGCAGGACAATAAACAAACTGCAGCTGTTTCTAGATCTCAGCTATTTATTGTGTGACATGGTGTTTGGACACGGAAAGTAAGTAAGTAAACTATTTATTTATTTATTGTGTGCTCAGGTTATCGACACTGACATCATAATGACATGAAGTGAATTTAACGGATTGTAAACAAAAAACTGAAAAAAAACTACCGCGCTTCCTAGATTTGAACCCTCAACCATAAACATCTCACACCATTAGAGAGAATCATACACCTACAATGTGATTCAATCAGCCAATCAGATCATCCCAGCAAACTCAGTATATACAGATGGGCAATCGATAATGAAAAAGATGATTACTTGAAAATAAACTGAAATTTGAACACTTCGAATGTTTATTATAAAGAATAATTCACTCCCACCCTCCGGCATGTAACAAAGATGGTAAGGATGTTGATGAGAATGGTTATACTGGTGGTTATGATGGTGATGGTGATGATGGTAATGATGGTGATGATGATGGTGATTGTGGTGATGGTGATGGTTACAGTGATGATCTTGGTGATGGAGATGGTGACGGTGATGGTGATGGTGATGATGATGGTGATGGTGATGATGGTGATGAAGATGGTGATGATGATGATGATAATGATGATGGTGATGAAGATGGTGGTGATAATGGTGATCGTGATGGGGATGATGGCGATGAAGATGGTGATGATGATGATGATGATGATGGTGATGTTGGTGATGGTGATAAAGGCGATGAAGATATTGATGATGATGACGATGATGATGGTGATGTTGGTGATGATGATGGTGATGGTAATGGTGATGTTGGTGATAAAGGCGATGAAGATGGTGATGATGATGGTGATGATAATGGTGATGTTGGTGATAAAGGCGATGAAGATGGTGATGATGATGGTGGGGATGTTGGTGATGACGGTGATGATGATGGTGATGGTGATGATAATGATGATGATGTTGGTGATGTTGGTGATAATGGTGATGATGTTGGTGGTGATAGTGATGATGGTGATGAAGATGGTGATGATGATGATGATAGCTATTGTTACTTTTCTGACATGTATCTATAACCACCAATGAGGATGAGTTCGATTAACCTGTGTTAATATTAGTTAGCATTTGTCATGATATTATCCCAATTCCCCAACCTTTTTCCATTTCTCGTATTTTCAATATATCCCATAATATAAATAGATCTATAACCACTAAGACCTTACTAAATATAAAGCTGAGGGAAAACCTTACGGAGAAACACAACATTATAGATCCGAGGATACCAAGAATAAAAGCTGTCAGAATGCTGCATTAAGACAAGAGAATATTTGGAGATCGATGTTAGCTGAAACTTCGATGCATTGATAACAACTGAACCAGTATAAGCCATCTATTTTAGTATGCCTGAGATGTGAACACTACATAGACTATATTGCAGATAGTGATCAATCGCAAAGTGGGGGGGGTGGGGGGGGGGGCGAAAATGCCGCAGTGAATGAGATTACAACAGCCAGCGACTCATAGCCGGTTGCTTGCACGAATTTCAACTATCCACAACTGAGCAATACCCATTTCCTTCTTGAAGTGACTGCCTTGGTAGCAGACTGCAACCATGCAGGTGAAGAGATTAGGGATAAAAGAAGGAAGGCAAACCCGGCTTCCAAAATGACGTACTGAAATCAGATGTGTTGAGTCGAATGGCAAAAATATAGCAGCCTCGCTGTAAACTACGATGCAAGGTCACAACGTCCGTTTCAAGACGAACGACGAAGAACGAGAAATTTAAAAAAAAAATCGTGATATGTTTTCTTATTCGGCATACCTCCATTGTAGGAGAACTGGCCTTATCCAAATGGATTATGACCAACTCTTATTGGACTTACTGAGTTCTGATTAAGGCACCCGTTGTGGATTGCGTGTATTACATACATCACGTAAAGAAGGCTAGGTGATTAGTGGTACCGCTCACAACCTGAACTTCTGGAACTGAGTGGTGTCGAGGTAAGACATTGTTGGTCTCCGGTGCAGCAGGTCGTGGGTTCAAACCACGGTAGAGACCAATATTTGTTTTTACGTGGTCTTCCTGGCATTTTTCCGGATCTCTGGATAGTAGAGATCAGACGCTCATGGTCTGTGTCACGCACGTTAAAAATCCTTAACGGCCGCTGCCCGGGCAACATTCAAAATGACGTTACAAATCTAGCCAACCTATTATGGAATCCTCTCCGGTGCTAGGCAGTTGATCCATTGTGCTGAGATTCTCCATACAACAGAATATGGAGAAGAACGGAGCACTTATGGGCTAAACTGTGTGAAATGACGTTGATTCCTCGACTTAACTAAACTAATCTTAGCTAAACTAGACTAAATTAAAACAAACTGAACTAGACTAGACTAGACTAGACTAGACTAGACTAGACTAAACTAAACTATCCTAAACTAAACAGGAAAAAAGGATAAATCTATCAACCTAGACAGTCTGGGTAAAAAACTTTGAAGACAGTAACTAGAACCCTGAACAATGAAGGATTTCACACCAAAGAAATTACAATCAAGCATGGCTACCTTGTGCTGACAAGAACAAGAGCTGTAACTGCATTGTGGAATACGTTGCTAGTGCAGACCACGTTCAAGTCACAACAGACTACAACAAAACTATCGTTGATGAACAGCAAACCAATAGCAGCCCAACGTTGTACAAGAAGAGTGCGTGATTGTTATTTTAACAATAGATCAAATGTTGACTTTAATGAGATTACTAAAGAAAGAGAAATAATCAAGAAAAGTTGAAATAACAAATGAAATGTTAATAAGCAATGAGAACAGCGGCAATAAAAGCCTGGCATTTTAAAAATACATTTTTAAAAAAAACGATTTTACCGCAGGCATGGTATGAGACCATATTGATACAAATTCCAAAGAATGATGGACTAAATAATTCTGAAATAGTTCAAGGTCTATCAGTTAGATGTATGAGAAAATTAATGGAACTCATGATAAATACTTCATGGGACAATTGATGCAAACAGACATATGCTAATTACACATCATACTGAATTCATACAATTACAATGAACCGAAGATCAGATCACCCATATTGATCATGACATGGAAGATGGCCTCAAAGAAAAAACATTCATCAATGATTTGAATGGATTTTGAAAAAAGATGTTGGCAAAGTTAGAAAAGCGGAATTGAAAGTCAAGCTGCGTAAAAGTCAGATGTGTGGGAAAATGTACAAATGGATAGTCGCTACGTTGAAAGTGGAATAGGTAGAGTTCAAGTCCAAAGATAAACTAATAGACAAATGGTACTAGAGTAGGAAGTTCACCAAGAGGGAGTACTGTCACTCTCACTGTTCTTCACTTACATAGACGATATAAAATGGAATATTCCAGAAAGTGCACACATCTCTTTTACATAAGGTTTAGCCATGTGAATCTGCGAAGAAAACATCACAACAGCATGCATTCGGATGCAGCATGCACTCAAATCATTAGCAGAGTGGGCCAAGACATGGCTAATACACGAGAAACAACCACATATACAATTTCTTTCCTTCTCAATCAAACCACATAACTCTAAATTATGTCTCAATTGAAAACACATGCAACCGCGCAAACTATATAGGTACCTTCTTTGATCGGCGTATAAAGGGGAAAACACAGAGAAACCGGTTGTTTTCAGGCAAAGATTGTTTATCTTGACAAACAGTTGCTGAAACCAAATAGGGGAACAGATGATAGTGTATTAAAGAAGCTGTACATTGGATGTGTAAGACCAATCCTATAATATGTCCAAGCAGCATGGACAACTACAGCCAAATCTAACTGACAAAATATCGTTCCAAATGAAAACATTACAGCTTGATATATATTTGAAAAATCGTGCTTTCGCATTGTAACTTGTAAACATGATTGCTAAGAATGCCAAGAGTGTCCCGCACGTATCATCACGGTGGAGATGAATAACATTGCATCATAATTACATTTTAAAGATGGCGCCACATTATTGACCTGCACAAAAGAACAGCAGCGTTTTGTTGTCCGCATTCTTTTTTAGCTGCGAACGGATAAAATCTATAGAAATTCATCGGCAAAAGCAGGTCTAGTGTGGTGATGCATGCCTTTCACTCTAGCAGACGTATGACTGGAGTAGGAAAATCCAAAATGGCGTGAACTATGTGAGACACTGTTCATGACCGGGTCAGGCACACCGTGCTGTGACCCCAGAGTCAATTGCAGCCGTTGAACGCTTTAGTAAAGAAAAATAGTCCAATGGCTGTGCATGCCACTTGCTGGAGTGAAAGGCATACATCATCGCACTGGACCTTCATTCGCCGATGAATGTGTTTAGGCTTCAGCCCTTCACTGCTAGAAAAACGGAAATCAAAACGCTACCCCTTTTTGGTGCATGTCAATAGTGGACCTGCCATCTTTTAGCGGCATTTATGACGTCAAGTTGTTTGTCTGCACCGTGATGCGATGACACATGTAAGACACTTTTGACATCCTTAGCAACCATATTAACAAGTAACAGCACATAGGCGTGGTTGTTCTAATTTCTATCAAACTTTTAATGTTTTCATTGAAGTCCCATCGTATAATATTTTATTAAACATTTGTTATCAATGACAGAGCGTCTGATTAGT
Source organism: Ariolimax columbianus (assembly GCA_036924085.1). Taxonomy (NCBI): domain Eukaryota; kingdom Metazoa; phylum Mollusca; class Gastropoda; order Stylommatophora; family Arionidae; genus Ariolimax; species Ariolimax columbianus. Next base: position 41,790,001 of record JAVGWX010000004.1, on the reverse strand, counting down.
GTTGTGGTAGAGCCATCGTTTTTCACGTCAATGGTAAGGGTTCAACTCCTACAACTGTCCCGCTCCAGTCGAACAAGCTGTAAATATGTACCTTGCATATTAAGGAAGTGAAAGGCAGCGTAGAAAGGAACTGACACAAACTGTAGAATAGTATATTGAAGTCTCTAGCAACTTCATTGACTGACTACTCTCCAAAGAGAAAGAGAGAGAGAGAGAGAGAGAGAGAGAGAGAGAGATGACCTAAGGTACTAGACCAACCGGACAGTTGCGACACCTTTCTGGGGGGTGTCCCGCTAGTCTAGTACCTAATGAAAAATGGTCCATCTTTCTAACTACCTAACACTTTGAAACGTTATATATTTTATTGATTACTTTACAATTATTGGAAATGTCGGTAAATATAAAGAGCACAATTATTTGTTATACCAAACGTTTATTCACTATTCTTAATCGTAATCCCTTATCTGGCTGGATAGTTAAAGGTCTCTTACCATATTTGGCCCAATAGTTAAAGGTCACTACCCGTATTTGGTCGGATAGTTAAAGGTCTCTACCCGTATTTGGTCGAATAGTGAAAATTTTCTTTATGTGCATGACTAATATTAAGATTACAGAAAGAAATGCATAAAGATAGGAGATGATGCAAACTGGAACGCTGTAAAGAATATTCTTTGGGAGAGATATAACAAAACAAGAAAAACAAGGACACACTGAGCACGTAACAAAGACCAACAGGAGTTGTCTTGCAACCCTATTGTAGTACGTTCTAAAAAGAATCAACATAAATGCACACCGTCAAATCCAATAGGCGCTCATTTTCCCTCAGCAACTGACGATGCGTTTGGATACTGTTTCAGCAAACCACTGTTTGTAAGCTCTCCTTCGTCCTCTGAGGCGTGCTTCCCTGCTAAATACACAACTGATTAAGAAATAATGCAGCTTGTAAATTGATTTAAGTGCCGATATCCTGGAGTCCATTATTGATCGACCTCAGCCTGTCATCTTATCCATATCTGAAGTCTCCACTACATATGCTTTCATGACGAGAACATTCGATCGTTCATTACCAGTAACCGTAACATCACTAGAACATGCCTTGTATTATTAAAACCACATGCTCTACAGGGAGTTTGCATGTTTTGATTGCGAAATGAAATCTGGCTTCCCGGGTTCGACAGAATGTTACTTCAAAATGGAAGTCAAGAAGAAAAAAATGGCTAACGTAAAACTGCTGTTGAAACCTGCTCAGTTATTAACATGTCCACGCGCCGTCCATCTCTGTCCAGAAAATGAATATGCCCAAAATTATTGATGACAGAAAATTTGATTTTGCAAAAGAAAGTGATTTTGATGCACATTTGAAAGGAGAAACATGGGAGTTACGCCCAAAATAACTATAAACGCAACGAAGTGCAAACAGAAAACACGAGAACGGACAATCTGGCAAGTATTGGATCATATATGTCATTGTTTGTAACATCCCCTTAGTTGGCTCCACGTACTGAAGGACCTGTATATCACTGTTTATTGCTGGTATTGACTGGATTTATCAAGAATGCTGCATACAATCTTTCAATAACAACTTGAGTCCGATTTATTCTGTCCAAGTTTCATTTTTCACGATACTTTAACAAAGAATATGACAAATTGCAGAACCACATCTAAGAAAAATTTAATTTGGATTCCACAAGGGAATAAAGGTGTACGATGCCTTATTCGTCTTTAAACAATTACGCGAAAGAACAAAAAGACTTTGGCAAGCATTTAAACATAACATCTGTAGATCAGGAGAAAGTTATTTTTATAGAATAGAAGACTACAAATACGAGGACAATAAAAATATAATATTAAAGCAGAAGTATCCCTTTTCATTGAAATATAATTAGAACATCTGAGTCATATATGATTTTCAAATTACTACAAGAGTATGACACGCATGTGTGTGCGTTCATCATTATGTAACATTCTGTATAGAAAATGCAGATCTTTGGTTTAATAGACAATCAACTGGGACATTAATTAATTAATCAGTGATACTAATTACTGTAAAGGAGGTTGCACATATTAAAACGTTAGAGAAAATAGGAAAAGCCAAGGAAAACGATATCAACTTTAAGGTTGAGGAGAAAAGTTTAGTTCAGTTCAAGTGCCATCTCCGCATCCAAGGCCCGCTGCAATAGATCTCCAGTGTACTCTTGTCGTAATGAGAGACTTTTTCCAGTCCATCTCTTGATGTTATCCATCCACTTAAAACGTTGTCTACCTCTTAAACGACAGCCTTCCACTCTAGCCTCTAGTATAATCTTCAATAAGGTGGTAATCTTGTTATATGATCAAACTAACGTAACTGTAAAACCCTGATTTCGGTAATTAATTATCTTTTTACCCCCAACCTTTTCAATACCTACACATTTAATTTCTTCTCTTTCCAAGAAATGAGACCCAATCTACTATATACCCACATTTTGAAGGCTTCAATACTCTTTTCCAACTTGTGATTTTTAGTCCATGTCTCTGCGCCATAAAGTAGTGACGAGTATACAAAACACCTGACAATTCTCATTTTCAAATTCTGATTTATCTGTTTGGATATCAGTATGTGTCGCATGTTGCCTAATACGATCTTGTCCATACCTATTCTCTTTCTGATTTCTTTTTCACAGCTGCCTTATTCCGTTATTATATGACCTAGATAGGAGAAACTCTGTACCTGTTCAAGTTGTTGATATTTTATTTTTATCTGGATACATATTTTCTTGTAAGTTTTCCTTAATTATCATAGTCTTTATTTTATTTATGTTTATGTCCAATCCAAACTCTTTCCTTTCTTTGAATATTGTTGTCACAAGCTCCTGCAATTCTTGCTTACAATTTCCCATCAAAACTGTATCCTCCGCATATTTAAGATTATTCATTGCCACTCCTACAATAACAAGCCGTGACATCCTCTCCATCTGTTTGAATATTTGTTCTGTGTAGATATTAAACAGTACACATCTCTGTCTCACTGCTCTTTTTACATCTATACTTGGAGAACATAACTTTCCAGATTTTACTGAAGCAGTTTGTTCCCAGTACAGATTACAGAGCAGGCTTATGTCTTTACCATCTATACCTATTTCTTGGAGACATTTGAAAAAGTAGAGATGGACAAACCCTCACGGAAAAGCATTATTCATTTAAATATATAAATTCTTGAATGGAACCAACAGGGGCAGAAATGAATGTAGAGGTCCAAGAACAAAGGGCGATGTACAATTGCCAAGCAAAGATAAACCAAAATGTTTATTAGTGAGGAGTTATCGTTGCTGCCTTCCGTTTACGTGACATAGAAATGGTTAAGGTGAATAAAAATCACACAAATTAAAGATGTAGACACGTCTGTCAAAACATTTTTTTTTAAAGGACAGACAAGATAAAAAAAACGGCAATAAGTTTAGTAGTAAGTTTTGAAACAAAGGAATAGAGGAAAGAGTAATCACGTTCAGGGGAAACTTTACTAATCAAAATACGCACCTCAAGCTCTTATTTGTGCTTCCGTTAACAGACTGTGTCACAGCAGTTTGGCCAATGAGGTGGTATCGGCGCAGTGATCCCCACAGGGAGGACTTTATTGATGAGCTTCACATTGCACTACAGCCAGGAGGATCGTTGGTCTATCTTCTCAAGTACGCATCGGGATGTAAGAAGAGTCACTGGAACCTGCTACCAAAAAAACATCGTCAAGAGTTTACTCAATATAGCCCGCGAGACTTCGAACACAACCACAACACACACACACACACAAATCAAATGAAAGCCTTGAGCAGAATAAGCAAGTAGAGTTTTTATTGTTGCTACTTGCAATTGCATGAAAACCATCAGAGCGATTTGGATTACATGATTAACCTTCAGGGTCTCGATTCCTGCATCATCGATCTCATTCGATAAATACTGTGGCAGACAGATCACACGTAACACAGTATTGATAGCCGGAACACGTCAAGAAACAGCAAAAGGTTATTGCTTCAGAAATGAACGAGGTTTTGAATGTTACACTTTTGATGCACACAGCTAAAGTTTGCATTCCCAAAATTATTAGCATCATCATTAATGCCATAAAAATGTCATCTTAATCCTCATCATTTAGCGCTAACGTCATCGTATGAATCTTCCCATCATAGTTCTCTGTCACTCTGTACCACGCTCTCTCTCTCGCTCTATCTGTATGTATGTATAAATCAACATCTCTCTCGCTCTATCTGTATATATGTATGTATCAACATCTTTGTCTGTATATATGTAAATGCAATTATTTAGTTGCCTATCGCAAACGAATGTTGATAGCAAGCAACATCAACAGACGGTTCGCCCTGTATTCTGACTAGTGAGAAAGTAACTGTGCTGGTCAACAGCCTCAATATCTCGTCTCGAGCTACATTGCAAAAGTGGTGTCACATAAAATATGAGAGATACATGAACAATTGTGAGTAGAATACGTGAACAATTATTGGGGGAATAGTTGAACAATTATATGGAGAATATATGAACACTTGTGAGAAGAATACGTGAACAATTATTGGGGGAATAGATGAACAATTATAAGGAGAATATATGAACACTTGTGAGAAGAATACATATGCAACTATGAAGAGACTAAACAAACATCTATATGGAAATTTCTAGAACAATATATGTGAGAAATCTCTATTTTTAAGTTGTATAAAAATAATTGGTAAAAAGTATATTGAAAATCATAGAAAAAGGTAGCTTCTTGAGTTGTGTTCGCCTGGGAAAATTCAGTTTTTAAAAAAAAAATGAGTGTTTCTGTCTTACATTATCGCGAGGAGTTTTCATATATCTTGGTCATTTTCTTTGCAGAGAAATTATTTCGTACCTTAATTATGTGCACATTTCATAAGCATTGACATTATAACACATAGACATAGTCGTGCACTGACATTATAACATGTAGACGTACTCGTGCACTGCAAAGGAAAGACAAATAGCTGATAGAAAATTTGGAAATTAGTTCCCATGTCAACTCTTTATGTGGTCTGTCGTTTGTAATTAATTTCAGATTCTGGTCAATGCTCATTCCATTTGAAACGCGAGGCTGCTTAAAGTGAACTAAGGTTGCTTGTGACGTTGTTAAAAGCCGGATGTGTTAGTTTTGTTTTGATATGTCCTATTTTATCTGGATCTTGAAATCCCACAAAGTTATATATATATATATATATATATATATATATATATATATATATATATATATATATATATATATATATATATATATTATATATATATATATATATATTTATATATATATATATATATATATATATTTATATATGTATATATATATTTATATATATATATATATATATATATATATAAAACATATAATATATCAGCCAAATCGATTATATACAGGTCCAGAGGAGGTTTAGATCTAGCATCAACACCGACAAAACGAGAAGTTTTCACGGAGCGGATATAGGAAGCGACAACGATTTTGTTATGATGACTACGCGTCTACGATTGAAGAAAGTCGCAAAGAAAGATGTGGCTGGACTAAAGTTTGACCTGGACAAACTAAAAGACCCAACAATCATCGAAGAGTTCCAATCGAAAGTATGATGGAGATTTGCTCCACTGTTGGCTCTCAGAGAGGGACTGGATACAGATACAGTAATAGTCTCTTAACTCTGCACTCATTAATACAGCAACAGAGATCCTGGGGTGCCAGCAAAAAAAAAAGAAGCCATGGGCGACTAAAGAAATTGTTGACCTTTGTGATAGAAGAAGGTCACTGAAAAATCAAAAACATCCACCTGATGATGTCTCAGTTATAAAGAGGTCAAGAAAGCGATAAAACAAAAGATGAGAGAGGCGAAAGAAGCGTTGATATGAAAGCAATGTACACACATCAAAGAGAGATTAAACAGAAATGACGCCAAAGGAGCATACAAGGAGGTAAAAGAATTGGTAACACCAAGACAGGGCAGGAACTTTATGATCCAGAATAAAAGCGGCAAGTGCCTTATTGAGAACAATGACGTACTGGCACGATGGACAGAGTAATGTTCCGAGTTAAACAACTATGAGGGACTGAACTATCCTGAGAAAACAATCCCTCCAACACTAACAACTATAGAGGATAACCAACTGATAACGAAGGAAGAGGTAGCTGCAGCTGTAAAGATATTGAGAAGAGGGAAGGCGGCCGACGTGGACAATATACCAGCAGAGCTCTTACAGGAAGGTATGGAGGTGGTGGTGAAAGGTCTGACACACATATACAACAAAATATGGGCGGCAGGAAACTAGTCGGACTATGGACAAAATCAATGTTTATACCGTTACCTATGTCTGGAAATCTAAAGCTCTGCCAAAATTACAGAAGAATAAGCCTTATCAGCCACCCTAACACCGATTGTAACCTCAAACAGAGAACATCATTGCTGAGGAGCAAGCAGGATTCAGACGGAAGAAGCACTATAGTACGTATATGTAATTTAAGGCTGCTAAGCCAGAAATATCTAGAAAAGCAGCAAAAAACTGTATCATGTGTTTGTTGATTTAAAGAAGGTGTTTGATAGGGTATGACATAACGCGCAATGGGCAACCACGAGGATGTATAAAATCAACGGAAATATTATGAAGGTCCTTGAACACCTGTATGACAAGGCGTTCAGCGCAGTTCTTGTGAATGGGAGACGCGGTTACTGGTTTCGCATATCAGTTGGTGTGAGACGATGGTTTACACTTTCTCCAAAGCTTTTCAATATATTCCATGATGAGATTATGAGTGAGGCACTTGGATGTCACGTTGGTACTGTCAAGATTGGGGGAGAACGATTACCAACCTTTGTTTTGCAGATGCCATCGACGGGTTAGAAGCAGAACTCCAGGAATGGATGCGAAGGCTCGATGAAACAGCTTTTGACTATGGTATGGAGATAAACACTGGAAAGACACAATTAATGACCAACAACGCGGATGATTTCAACAGTAGGATAAAAGCTAATGGCCAGTAACTCGAAGTGGTTAACCGTTTGAAATATCTAGGGTCGATTGTCATTGATGAAAGATCAAAATGTGAGGTGTTGGCCAGAATAGCACAGACAGTTTGCATGGCTTAACAATGTCTGACAAGATAAACGGTTTGCACTATGCACGAAAATCAGATTAAGGCCTACATTGTTCTTTTCAATATTCCTCTATGCTTGTGAGACATGAACAATTACAGCTGACCTTTAGCGAAGAATACAGGCCTGGGAGATGAGCTGTTTCCGAAGACTTTTTAACGTCACGTACACAGATCGAGTTACAAATGTGGAAATACGAGATAGAATTACAACAGCAAAAGAACCTTTTGAAGACCTCTTGGCAACTGTCAAAAGAAGGAAACTAGCTTGGTACGGTCACATATCGAGATCAAATGGTCTTGAGAATACGATATCGCACGGAAAGGTGCAAGGCAGACGACAAAGAGGCCGTCCCAAAAAGAGAATGGAGGACAACATAAACGAATTGACCGATCTGCGACCAGAAGAGGCACAGGTAGCGGTCGCTGACAGAGATAGTTGGTGTGGAGATGTGAGGATGTCTTCATGTGTGCCCTAAAGACCTCACTGGTTACGGGATTACCTGACTTGACCTTATATATTTATTTGCACACATACACACACATATGTATGTATATTTACAGTATGGTGACAGCCCAACTTTTGAATGCATCAGCTCCATAACTACCGGCAATGGAAACTGTCAACAATTGTTTTTTGTGTGTTATTTCTCTGTTTTTGTTGTGGTTTTGTTTTGCTGTCACCTTATTTCTCCATTCCCAGGGGCTGTGTGAGTTGCACTACGTCTTTAATTTTCGCCTGCCGTTCTAGTGCATCCGACTTCGTCACGTATTTTATGTAAAGGTCTTCTTCCTCCTGGATTTTCTGAGGGTCTGCTTCCACAGGGTAGCTGCTGGTGTACTATTGGGGTGCGAACTCAGCACCTTCAGGCCGTGAGCGATGCATTTTACCATCAGCATACACCGTCCCCACCGTCAATAACAAAACGTGAGAAGAACGGCCCTGGCAACATGTAAGTTGAATAAACTGACAAACGTGTGTGCGAACAGGGATACCACAGAAACAACAACAATTCTGAGGACATGCATCTTCCCTGCCACGCAGGGATGCACAGCATGGTTTATTACACGTACATTAGAGAAGACAATTGAATAATTCGAACAAAAATTCTGCAGAAAATTTCCCAGAAGGCCATGGACAGCGAAAATTAGGAAAACAGACGTTATAAAAGAACTGGTTAAACATCAGATTTGGGTGGTAAATATCACTTCGTCTAGGAAACTAATATATTTTGGTCACGTCAAACGCCGGAATAATCTAGACGTAACTAGACTGGAAGGTATGGTAACTGGGTAATGAGGCAACAGCAGACCCGGGAGAGGATGGACACGCGATATCAAAGCTATTCACAAGTTGAGGGTGAAGAGAGTGGGAGAACTAACTGAAGATTGAGAGTTTTATAGGTCGGCTTAAATGAGAGCGACGTCCTGGAAAGGAAATGTACACACACGCACATATACCCACATACATACATACATACATATATATGTGTAGTAAGTATTATTTACTTATGCGTACATAACATATACCTGCAAATATAAATATGTATATATACACATACATACACACATACATACATACGTACACACATACATACAAAAGGCAAAGGCCGCCGTCCATCGTAGACGATGATGGCATAATTTATTTGCTAGCGCTATTTTTAGTAAGGATTAACTGCGCTATTTTTTATCCTCACTCTCTCGTCTCGAGCCGCCTGACCCCAGTGGCAAGTCGAGGACAAGATGACTAGGGGGCGACTACGAGATGCACGGGACTCCTCGTCAAGCACCCGTGAAAAAGATGGCGGAGTCCGGAGTCTAACCCACACCACCTGATCACGAGACCGACTGCTTAACCACTTCGATGGAACTTTACACTCTTCCACTTACACGAACCAAAAAAGGTTCGGAGTGTCGAGTAGCTGTATGTGTTTCGATCAAGGAACAAAAAAAAATATTCGATATGAAAAATAAGATCAAACACAAGACATGATGATTCATTGATAATCTCGTGGGCTCATGTTGTTGATGCTATTAACTTAACTTAACGTCTTTATACTAGTTTAGAAGACCCTGCAGAGTCTGTATACAACCAATTACATTAACATCACCTTGCTCTAAAAGCTATGCACATCCAGTTTATTCTTAAATGCATTAACTGTCCCTGCCTCTACTACCTCCCCTGGCAATGCATTCCAAGCTGACACCACTCTCTGACTAAACATATATTTCCTAATATCTAATCTAGACCTCTCTTTAGTCAGCTTGTAGCTATGCCCTCGTGTTATTGTAGGTGGCTGAATTTTTAAAAAAACGTGATATAGTCTAATTTATCCAATCCTCTGATCATCTTATAAACCTGTATTAAGTCACCACGAATTCTTCTCTCTTCTAGACACTGTAGGCCGGTTTTTCTGAGTCGTTCCTCATAACTGTAATTCTGGAATCCCACTATCATCTTTGTCGCTATTTTTTGTATTCTTTCCATCATGTTTATATCCTCTCTATGATAAGGAATCCACACCTGTACACAGTACTCCAATCTAGGTCTAACTAATGCTTTATACAGTTTGACGATCACTTCATTGCTCCTATGTTTAACATTTCTTTTTATCATACCTAACATTGCATTTGCCTTTTTCACTGCTACCTTAACTTGCTCACTCACCTTTCCTGTATGATCTATTATAACCCCTAGGTCCCTTTCCTTATCTATCTTTCTAATATTGTTTTCTCCCATTCTGTAATTATGTTCCATATTGGATCTGCCCATGTGGATGACTGTACATTTCTCCACATTAAACTCCATTTGCCAGCTTACAGACCATTCTCGAATTTTATCTAAATCCGACATCAATATATCCACTTCCGCTTTATATGAGACATTACTGCATAGTTTTGTATCATCAGCAAATTTTGCAATCATGGATCTCATATCAATGTCCAAATCATTTATATATATCAAGAACAAAATTGGTCCCAAAACCGAGCCCTGTGGCACACCACTTTTCACTTCACACCACTCAGAGTACTCCTTATTTATGCCCACACTCTGCCTTCTTCCCGTTAACCAATTTTCAATCCATTTGGCAACTTTCCCACCTATTCCATGTGATTTTAACTTTCGAAATAATCTTTGATGAGGTACTCTATCAAAGGCCTTTGCAAAGTCTAGATAAATAACGTCACTGGCTCCCCTTTATCTATGATTTTAGTAACCTCCTGCATGAATTCTAATAGATTTGTTAAGCATGATCTCCCTCTAGTAAACCCATGCTGACTATTTCTAATTAGATTAAATTTGTCTAAATGCATTACAAATGCTTAACAAATATTTGGAGTCGATTGTTTGTTTGTAAGAGTTCAATATTTTGCAATGTTCCGTTTCTCTCTCAATATCTTCTTTATTTGCATACACCAGTGCTAGTCGAATTGTTTAGTTATTATTTGAATCCGATAGCGATTCTGCTTCCACATATTAATTATATTCCTATCTCTTTCTTTCTCCATTTCCCTCTCCCTCTTACTCTCAATTTCTCTCTTTCTCTTAATTACTCTTTTCTCCAGAAAGACACATTGGTCATGATACACTAGCTATTTTACATTTTATCTGATCTTTTAAATATTTATTCAACAATCCCCATGCCAAGGAGCGAAAATACATTTAAAAAAATCAGTTCCTGGTATCAGTGCGTCGAGACAAAAATCAATGACGGATAATTTGGCCTAAAGCGACGTCGAAATAATCGATTGTCTCAGTTCTTGTGTGTTCAACGATTTCTGCCTTTTCAAGGTCACCTGATAATGTTTACAAATCTGAAGGCTTTATTATCACGTTTAGTACACGAGCAAACATTAACGTACCACTGTGTATGTAATTAAACACATATACGTTTATAAACAATCTCATGTGAGAGGAGGTTAACGTCTGGTCAGGCAAAACATACTGATCAGGCATGTTAATTAAGGTCAGGTAAAACATACTGATCAGACATATTAATTAAGATCAGGTAAAACATACTGATCAGACATATTAATTAAGGTCAGGTAAAACATACTGATCAGACATATTAATTAAGGTCAGGTAAAACATACTGATCAGACATATTAATTAAGGTCAGGTAAAACATACTGATCAGACATATTAATTAAGGTCAGGTAAAACATACTGATCAGACATATTAATTGAAGAGGCTATGAGAACACTAAAGAAAAGGAAATCTCCCGGAAAAGACGGGATAACAAACGAAATGCTGATGGGGCTGGGCCAAACAGCGAAGAAAAAACTACTATCAGTCCTGAACCAAAGCTGGAAAAGGGGTATTGTACCCCAGGCATGGAAGGATGCAATACTGGTACCAGTACCAAAAACAGGAAAGGACAAAACAGATCCGAATGGATACAGGCCCATAAGCCTACTGAGCTGTGTCGGCAAGCTGATGGAACGGATGATAAACACCAGACTGATGTGGCATCTGGAAGAAAAACGAATACTAATTCCACAGCAAGCTGGCTTTAGACAGCACAGATCCACTGAGGACCAGGTCATCCTCATAGCCCAGGAGATAGAAGATGCCTACCAGGCACAGAAACACACAGTAGCTGTTTGGGTGGATCTGGAAAAGGCATTTGACAAAGTCTGGAAGGACGGACTTAGAGTCAAGTTAAGAAGAAGTGATGTTTGTGGGAAGATGTACAAGTGGATCAACCACTACCTCAAACGAAGAACGGCCAGAGTCCAAGTACAAGGGCAGATGAGCAAAAAGGTGACACTCGAGCAGGGAGTACCCCAAGGGGGAGTACTGTCCCCCACACTCTTCCTGGTATATATAAACGATATTACAGAGAATATACCAAGAAGAGTCCACAGCTCAATGTTTGCAGACGATCTGGCTATGTGGACTTCTGAAAAGAATCTCACCATAGGAAGAAATCGGATGCAAACGGCCCTAACATCGCTGGAAGAGTGGGCGAACTCATGGCTGGTCAAAATAAACGAGGAGAAAACCACGTGCACAATATTCTCGCTCTCATTAAAACCCCAAAGTACCAAATTAAGCCTAAATGGCAAAATCCTGCAGCCAAACGACAACCCAACCTATCTGGGAGTCACATTTGATCGGCGCATGACATGGAAAAGTCAGATTGAGAGAAACCGAATGAAAGCCAGAGAAAGAATGGCGATCATGAGGAAACTTGCTGGTACAAGCTGGGGAGCAGACGAAGGCATACTAAAGAAACTGTACACTGGAAGAGTGAGACCAGTTCTCGAGTATGGCATCGCGGCATGGACAACAGCAGCGAAGGCGAACTTCGATAAAGTTAACAAACTTCAAAACCAAGCTATGAGAATCATAACAGGTGGCATGAAGTCAACGCCAATTGTAGAACTTGAAAAGATTACAAAACTGCAATCCATGACCGACAGAAGAGACTGCAGAGCCCAGCTGCAGTCAGAGAAACTCCGAAGACTGACGGACCATCCAATGTACCAGAGGCTAAACAATTTGGGAACTGGGAAACTAAAGCGGAGAAACTTTGCAGAAATAGCCAAAGCAAAGATGCACGAAGATCCCATAAACACACTAACAACACCAAAACCCATCACTACTGTACGAAAACCTACTTGGAGGCAGGATATATTTCCAGAGGTGGTAGAAAATATACCAGGTATTGCAAACAAAAACTGCCAGACCGAAAAAGAAAGGAGAGACACTACCCTAAGCTTCATAACGAAAAGCTACCCAAGCATGGACTGGACCCATGCATACACCGACGGTTCTGTAACAAACACTACACAGAACGGAGGGGCAGGAGCATTCCTGAACCTACCAAATGGCAGAAAAATAACACTGTCATTCGCTACTGGTAAGTACACAAGCAATTTCAGAGCGGAGGCAGAGGCACTGAGGGCGGCAGTGGAAGAAATGGCAACACACAGTGAAAATGAGAGCCACATAGTCTTGCTGACAGATGCTCTCGCCGTAGTCACAGCGCTAAAAAGCCAGAAAAACACTGAGCTTAATGACTTAAGAGCAGCACTCTGCAAACTGTGCCAGCTGTCCGCACCAAAAAGGGTAGTGGTACAGTGGGTTCCGTCACACTGCAACATCCAAGGCAACGAGGAGGCAGACAGACTGGCAAAAGAAGGTGCAAGGCTACCACAAACAGATACCAGTATGACGTACGAAGAGTCAAAACGGCTTATCAAAGCCAGGTACATTACCAAATGGGAAACCGAACATACTGGTTACACCAAAAACGATGCCTATTACCAGTTGAACCGAAGAGAGCAGGTCGTTGTCTTCAGACTTCGCACTGGCCACAATAGACTGAGGTACCACCTATTCAACAAATTGAAGATAGGGTGTACCGACGAATGCCCGTGCGGTACTGGTAAAATGACAACTGAACATCTGCTGCAGAACTGCCCGACATACGGGGATCAGAGAGAGCAGATGTGGCCATTGCCAGTGGAACTGCAAGACAAGCTCTATGGTAGTGGCGAGAGTCTCAGGACGACCGCCGCTTTTTTCGAAAAAATAATGGTTGCTGTCTGACTGTGTACGCAGAAGAAGAAGAAGAAGACATATTAATTAAGGTCAGGTAAAACATACTGATCAGACATATTAATTAAGGTCAGGTAAAACATACTGATCAGATATGTTAATTAAGGTCAGGTAAAACATAGTGATCAGGCATGTTAATTAAGGTCAGGTAAAACATACTGATCAGACATGTTAATGAAGGTCAGGTAAAACATACTGATCAGACATGTTAATTAAGGTCAGGTAAAACATAGTGATCAGGCATGTTAATTAAGGTCAGGTAAAACATACTGATCAGACATGTTAATGAAGGTCAGGTAAAACATACTGATCAGACATGTTAATTAAGGTCAGGTAAAACATACTGATCAGACATATTAATTAAGGTCAGGTAAAACATACTAATCAGACATGTTAATTGCAAAGGCAAAGGCCGCCGTTCAACGTAGACGATGATGGCATAATTAATTTTGCTAGCGTTATTTTTTAGTTAGGATTAACTACGATACTTTTTATCCTCACTCTCTCGTCTCATGCCGCCCTACCCCAGTGGCAAGTCAAGGACAAGACGACTAGGGAGCGACTACGAGATGCAGGGGACTCCGCATCAAGCACCTGTGAAATAGACGGCGGAGTCCGGAGTTGAACCCACACCACCTGATTAAGAGGTCGACAGCTTAACCACTTCGCCACGGAGTCCCCACATGTTAATTTAAGTCAGGTAGAACATACAAAACCCCGATCTCACTTCTACATAGTACTCAATGGAAACTGGCTGTATTCGTGGCAGCCTGGCCAACGAGGCGGAGGATCGACGTGAACGTCGTAGCAGTGAGTGTAACGTCACCAAGTATAGCACACCCGCGTGAAAGACACCGGTCCACCTTCATCTCCACGCTCAGGAAGTAAGAAAAGCTGCTACAACCAGCCATTAGCGCCATTTTGAGGGAACACAAAAGAGTAATCTTACTCATTGTGGCATTGAATAACAACAACAACAGCAACAACAACAACAACAGCAGTAACAACAACAACAACAACAACATCAGCAACAACAACAAAATTAAAACAAACGATCTCCAAATGAAGGTAATTGGATACACATCGACATTTTAACATAAACATTAATCTAAGTACAACACTATTTTACACTCGCATGGTATTACATAAATAGGAATGAAACATCGTTTCTGTAGTGGTGTAGGTACTATTGTTCAATTTTCCACTATGTATTAGTATTAACGATCACAGTTAAATCAAAACCTAACATGGGCATTGCCATGTGACTGTCGAGGAAGACAACCTTTATTCATCAGCACTATACATCTTTTCAGACGGGGTCCAACAATTCCATAACACGTTGTAACGTTAGCTTGTTAAGTCCTATTGTTACGCTCACCATTACTATCACCAGAACACTCTGAAAAGAATAAACGCACTTCACCATCGATGCTACCTCAATGTCCACCAACTCCTTTCTCTATTTCTGTCATCTCATAAGCGTTAGTTTCTTACATTTCTTGACTACTGTTTGTGTTAGACGCCGTATGGAAACTTTATTTGGTATTGAAACCGATTCTGAATCGCGGGTGTTGGTATTCTACGATGCATTAGCATAGCCATCTACCTCAGCGTCCTTTGGTGTGCGTCAGTAGTAATGACTCGGCACCGTCGCCGTTTTCTTTCATTCTCATTTTCTGACATATTCGTGTGCTGTTTCAAGGCGGGTTGTGTGTGTAACAGATGCATAAATTGGACTGCTGTTCCAGGTGGGTCTCGTAACAAGCGATTAAAATTGATCTTATCCATCTGGATTAGAAGACTCTGAAAATCATGGTATGTACAACTCCCCATTCAACAATTCAAAAATCTTCAAGATTAAAAAAAAAATTAAATTAAAAAAATCTTATACTCATTGCTGGAGTCCACTGCGAGTTGGTAACAGTCTGAGAAACAAGGACCACTTGCCATGCAGTTATTACTCTGTGTATGAACACATTTTCTATTTTTCCTCGGATATCAAGTTAAAAAACAGCAACTTGAAGTAAGAACAACAAAACAATGTGTGCCCTCTCTATAAGATATGGAACGCATGTCCGCTTGATATTAGATGCGCATGTATACCGCTGGGTCAGGAAATTCGCATGCATACCGCTGGTTCAGGAGATAGGCATGTATACCTCTTGGTCAGGAGAGAGGAATGCATACCTCTTGGTCAGGAGATGGGCATGTATACCTCTTGGTCAGGAGATGGGCATGCATACCTCTTGGTCAGGAGATGGGTATGTATACCTCTTGGTCAGGAGATGGGTATGTATACCCCTTGGTCAGCAGATGGGCATGCATACCGCTGGATCAGGAGATGTGCATGCATACCGCTGGGTCATGAGATGGGTATGTATATATCTTGACTGGAGATGGGCATGCATACCTCTTGGTCAGAAGATGGGCATGCATACCACTTGGTCAGGAGATGGGCATGTATATATCTTGACAGGAGATGGGCATGCATGCTTCTTGGTCAGGAGATGGGCATGCACACCACTTGTTCAGGAGATGGGCATGTGTACCACTTGGTCAGGAGAAAAGCAGGAGATGGGCATGTATATTGCTTTGTCAGAAGATGGACAAGTATACCACTCGGTCTCTCCAAGAAACAATCGGTATGCAGAACCGGGGATCAATCCTAATTACTGAAATTCCACAAAACGACAATCTTACAAGACGGTCTCGGGTGTCAGTAGAAAGTAAATTCTAATAAAGATGCCATTATTACTAGATAGTCCCTCCGTTGGAATCCACTAGGCAGATGCCGTAGATGCAGACCTACACATGGAGAAGAGGGCTTGTGGCGAACTTGAAAGTAGGAGATGGTTGCCAGTTTTGTTCAAGACGTATGTTCTGCAGGGAGCTAACATGTTCCTTATTATACCTGCCACCCAGAGAGACCTTCCAGATTTTCCTTGCTGGATAGACATAAAACGTGCACCAGCATCAACTGGTGGTGTTGTATTATCCGGTCCCTGCTCTGCTGACTGGATAGTTCGTACCCTGCTGACTGGATAGTCCGTACCCTACTGAATGGATAGTCCGTACCCTGCTGACTGGATAGTCCGTACCCTGCTGACTGGATAGTCCGAGAACCAGCATGACACAAGTAATATAAGAAAACCACGCGTAATCAATGATGAATGAAAAAGACTCGATGTGCACATTGCTGCAATTCAAGAAGCTCGTATAGCCAGTACATTATAAATGAGTGAAAAAGACTACATGTTCTACTGGCAAGGAAACGATTCTACAGAAAAGAGAGAACATGGTGTACTTCTTCTTCTTCTTCTTCTTCTTCGTACGCAGTCAGACAGTAACCATTATTTTTTCGAATAAAGTGGTGGTCATCCTGAGGCTGTCGCCACTGCCATAGAGCTTGTCTTGCAGTTCCACTGGTGAGGGCCACATCTGCTCTCTCTGATCCTCGTATGTCGGGCAGTTCTGCAGCAGATGTTCAGCGGTCATTTTACCAGTACCGCACGGGCATTCGTCGGTACCACCTATCTTCAATTTGTTGAATAGGTGGTACCTCAGTCTATTGTGGCCAGTGCGAAGTCTGGAGACAACGACCTGCTCTCTTCGGTTCAACTGGTAATAGGCATCGTTTTTGGTGTAACCAGTAGAACATGGTGTACGCTTTGCAGTGAAAAATAATCTAATGCACATGGTTGAAACAGCCGTAAATGGTTCAGCGCTCCATACCATAGTAGGTCCCGCCAAATTTGTCAGTACATGTGCGCCTACCCTGTGTTCTAGACCTGAAACCAAAGATGTGTTCTACGAGAATTTATCAGCAATCATTAGAAGTATGCAGGGACAAGAGCAGTTTATTCTATTCGATGATTTCTATGGAAGAGAGGACGATGATAATGTTTTATGGACTTCATGTCATGGCAATTTTTTAGTCGGCAAAATAAATGCAAATGGCCAGAAGCTCTTGGAGTTCGGTGTTTATCCTGAACGCTGTGTGACTAATTCATATTTTCAGACACAACTCCAACATAAGGTATCGTGAATTCACCATCGATCAAAGTACTGCCAGCAGCTGTATATAATTCTTGTCCAAAGATCTGATGCTCATCAAGCGATCTTATCGTTGTGCAGACTGTGACACTGATCATTTATTGGTTTGCTGTAAAATCAAATTGCCGCTAAGAAAGTCCCACCTCACTAGAAACAGAGGTAAGCCACACGTCTACGCAAGTAGAATGTCAGACATTGCAATGATCAAGAGATTTAACTATGCTTTCGAGGAAGCTCATAATATCCAACATCATGTACCATTTCTACAGAGACAAGGCAATTTCTCAGAAATGTCATTCATATCACTGCACTTGCTACCTTTGGAAGAAAATTGTTATATCAAAACAACTGGATTAAAACAAAAGTGAAGGATAAGACACCATACGCTCCTCGCCTATAATATGTACAACAGTGCCAATAGCACTTTTTTCTTGGGATTGAAAGAAGAAGATGTAATGCTTCTATTTGAGTGTCCGAAGAGGAATTAATACATGACAAGTGAAGTTTTATGTCACTATTTGACTACGCCACATTCATGCGCCCCTGATCATAGAATTTCACATTATATAAGACTGTGTTTCTGCATTCACCTGACACGTTTTATTGTGTTTTTCCCTGAGTAAGAAGGCGAGGAAGAAAATATTTACCTCAGGGTCAAGTGTAACGTACTGATCAAGACTCCAATCCTCATGTCAGTGTCAGGTGTAAAATACTGGTCAAGACGACCCCTCTCTCATAAAGTTTCAAGTGTAACATACTGATCGAGGACTCCCCCTTCTCATAAAGTGTCAAGTGTAACATACTGATCGAGCGCCGCCCCCTCTCATAAAGTGTCAAGTGTATCATACTGATCGAGACCCCCCCCCCTCTCATAAAGTGTCAAGTGTAACATACTGATCGAGGTCCTCCCTCTCATAAAGTGTCAAGTGTAACATACTGATCAACCCACCACATCTCCCCTCATGAAGTGTAAAGTGTAAAATACTGATCGAGGGCCCCCTCTCATAAAGTATAAAGTGTAACATACTGATCGAGGCCCTCCCTCTCATAAAGTGTCAAATGTAACATACTGATCAACCCCCCTCACCTCCTCTCATGAAGTGTCAAGTGTAACATACTGATCGAGGCCCCCCCCCCCCCTCATAAAGTGTCAAGTGTAACATACTCATCGAGGCCCCCTCTCATAAAGTGTCAAGTGTAACATACTGATCGAGGCCTCCCCTCTCATAAAGTGTAAAGTGTAACATACTGATCGAGGCACCCCCGCCCTTCTCCTAAAGTGTCAAGTGTAACATACTGATCGAGGCCGCCCTCTCTCATAAAGTGTCAAGTGTAACATACTGATCAACCCCTCTCACCTCCCTTCAGGAAGTGTCAAGTGTAATATACTAATCGAGGCCTCCTCCCTCTCATAAAGTGTCAAATGTAACATACTGATCAACCCCCCTCACCTCCCATCATGAAGTGTCAAATGTAACATACTGATCAACCCCCCTCATCTCCCATCATGAAGTGTCAAGTGTAACATACTCATCGACGCCCAGCTCTCATAAAGTGTCAAGTGAAACATACTGATCGAGCCCCCCCCCCCCCCCTCTCCCAAAGTGTCAAGTGTAACATACTGATCGAAGCCCGCCCTCTCATAAAGTCTCAAGTGTAATATACTGATCGAGGCCCCCTTTCATAAAGTGTCAAGTGTAACATACTGATCGAGGCCCCCCTCTCATAAAGTGTCAAGTGTAACATACTGATCGAGGCCCCCTCCCCCTCTCATAAAATGTAAATTGTAACATACTGATCGAGGCCCCCTCTCTCATAAAGTCTCAAGTGTAACATACTGATCGAGGTCCCCCCCCCTCTCATAAAATGTCAAGTGTAACATACTGATCAACCCCCCTCACCTCCCCTCATAAAGTGTCAAGTGTAACATACTGATAGAGCTCGCCTATCATAAAGTGTCGTGCAACATACTGATCGAGGCACCTTTTAATAAAGTGTCAAGTGAAACTTACTGATCAAACCCACTCACCTCCCCTCATGAAGTGTCAAGTGTAACATACTGATCGAGGCCCCCCTCTCATAAAGTGTCAAGTGTAACATACTGAACGAGGCCCCCCTCTCATAAACTGTCAAGAGTAACATACTGATCGAGCCCCCCCCCCCTCTCATAAAGTGTCAAGTGTAACATACTGATCAACCCCTCATACCTCCCCCCATGAAGTGTCAAGTGTAACATACTGATCGAGGCCTCCCCCCCTCTCATAAAGTGTCAAATGTAACATACTGATCAACACCTATCATCTCCCTTCATAAAGTGTCAAGTGTAACATACTGTTCGAGGCCCCCTCTCATAAAGTGACAAGTGTAACATACTGATCAAGGCCCCCCTCTCATAAAGTGTCAAGTGTAACATGCTGATCGAGGCACCCCCCCCCCTCTCATAAAGTGTCAAGTTTAACATACTGATTAACCCCCCTCACCTCCCCTCATGAAGTGTTAAGTGTAACATACTGATCTAGGCCCTCCCCCCCATCAAAAGTGTCAAGTGTAACATACTGATCGATGCCCCCCCTCTCATAAAGTTTTCAAGTGTAACATACTGATCGAGGCCCAATCTCTCATAAAGTGTCAAGTGTAACATACTGATCGAGGCCCCCTCTCATAAAGTGTAACATACTGATCGAGGCCCCCCTCTCATAAAGTGTCAAGTGTAACATACTGATCGAAGGCCCCTCCCCCCCTCTCATAAAGTATCAAGTGTAACATACTGATCGAGGCACCCCCCCCCCCCCCTCTCTCATAAAGTGTCAAGTGTAACATGCTGATCGAGCCCCCCCCCCCCCTCATAAAGTGTTAAGTGTAACATACTGATCGAGGCCCCCTCTCTCATTAAGTCTCATATGTAACATACTGATCGAGCCCCCCTCTCATAAAGTGTCAAGTGTAATATGCTGATCGAGACCACCCCCCTCTCATAAAGTGTCAAGTATAACATACTGATCGAGGACCCCCTCCCTCTCTCATAAAGTGTCAAGTGTAATATATTGATCGAGGCCCACTCTCTCATAAAGTGTCAAGTGTAACATACTGATCAACCCCCCTCACCTCCCCTCATGAAGTGTCAAGTGTAACATACTGATCGAGGCCCCCCCCCCCTTCAAAAAGTGTAAAGTGTAACATACTGATCGACGCCCCCCCCTCTCATAAAGTGCCAAGTGTAACATACTGATCGAGGCCCCCCTCTCATAAAGTGTCAAGTGTAAAATACTGATCGAGGGCCCACCCTCTCATAAATTGTCAAGTGTAACATACTGATCGAGGCACCCCCCCCCCCTCTCATAAAAGGTCAAGTGTAACATACTGATCGAGCCTCCCCCTCATAAAGTGTTAAGTGTAACATACTGATCGAGGCCCCCTCTCTCATAAAGTCTCAAGTGTAACATACTGATCGAGACCCCCCCCCCTCCTCTCATAAAGTGTCAAGTGTAACATACTAATCAACCCCCCTCACCTCCCCTCATGAAGTGTCAAGTGTAACATACTGATCGAGCCCTCCTCTCATTAAGTGTCAAGTGTAACATACTGATCGAGCCCTCCTCTCATTAAGTGTCAAGTGTAACATACTGATCGAGACCCCCCCCCTCTTATAAAATGTCAAGTGTAACATACTGATTTAGGCCCCCTCTCATAAAGTGTCAAGTGTAACATATTGATCGAGGCCCACCCTCTCATAAAGTGTTAAGTGTAACATACTGATCGAGGCCCCCTCTCATAAAGTATCAAGTGTAACATACTGATAGAGGCCACCCTCTCATAAAGTGTCAAGTGTAACATACTGATCGAGCCCCCCCTCTCATAAAGTGTCAAGTGTAACATACTGATCGAGGCCCCCTCTCTCATAAAGTCTCAAGTGTAACATACTGATCGAGGGCCCCCCCCACTCTCATAAAGTGTCAAGTGTAACATACTGATCAACCCCCCTCACCTCCCCCCATGAAGTGTCAAGTGTAACATACTGATCGAGCCCCCCTCTCATAAAGTGTCAAGTGTAACATACTGATCGAGGCCCCCATCTCATAAAGTGTCAAGTGTAACATACTGATCAACTCCCCCCCCCCCCCATCACCTCCCCTCATGAAGTGTCAAGTGTAACATACTGATCGAGGGCCCCCCCTCTCATAAAGTGTCAGGTGTAACATACTGATCAATCCCCTCTCCCCTTCCACACCCCTTACCCCTTGCTTTATGAGAAAGTTTCAAGTCTAACATAATGATCAAGACCTCCCACCTCATGTTTCTTTTCGAAACAAGCTGATTCATGGCAGCCTGACCAACGAAGTGGGTATCACCACTGTTGTTGCGATTCTGGTGAGCATAATGATGTGCCTCTCATTACACTACATGAAGAAATGGGCTCTCTCGGACGGCGATTCATGTGACCTGCGGTGCGGTACATGATCCAGGTCATCTGACTATTTGTCCCAACCTTCCGGATACATGTGACGAGGGTGACATGCTGACGGCGATTGACAGAGCAAATCATGTCACTGAACACTGGATGGACGCTATAGGAGTAATGCTTGGACTAAGTAAGTATTACACTACAGCCAGGTGAGCCCGGATCCACCTTCTCAAATACGCCTTCGGATGTAAGAAGTGTCACTTAATCCACTAATGAACTCAGAACGAGTAGCTTCGAACGACGGCAACAACAACAACGACAATAACAACAACAACATTATATCTCTTATCTATTGTCTTCCTGACGTCTCCTATTGAACATTTCTGTGATCAGACTCTGTTAAGGTCTCTCGTCTGGTTCTGATAACGCACGGCGTTGCCCCTAGGGTAAAGCCGGTAATAGTCATTAGTTGTTACATAATATCCAGTACCTGAACATCGTTATTAGCCAACGAATCATGGAATTTCCGTCTAGTCACATCTAATATGCCAATAATAAGTCTACTTTTGTATGAAATAGAATTTGAAAATATAAAACCTTTAAAGTGATTGAAACAGGTTGCGGTTACTTGAAAATAAATGTCTTAGACGTCTACTGGGCATTGGCTGGAAACAGTACCTTATTAAAAAAAATAAAAAAATTAATAGTTGCATGTCCTTAGCAGAATGGCGCTTCTTACTACCGCGAACCTATTTGGCTGTTTCAAGTTTGTTAGGAGGTGTGCAAATTCATGGTTAATGAGCAAAAACGACTACAGTCCAACCAAAATAATGTTTGACACGTTTTCTGAAAAAAAACGTTTACCAGGCACGTTCTTCGGATCAATAAAATTAAATTTCCATGGCAAAAGATTATATGGATACCACGGGGTAAAAGAAAACAAGGAAGATCCAAAGTGACTGTTTGTAAAACAATCACTAGGGAGTTGCGCCCATCCAAACATATATGAAGTCTGAGGTTATCTCCCCATCTATGTTGATACCATGATCCTGCCAATTTATAGAGATCTAAAAATTCTTCAAGGGTAACTGAACAGTTTTTGGGGATTGAGTATTTCCTTGTCGTACTCCTCGGTGTATAGGTATGGAAAATGCCTTGTCACACAGACTGATCTCAGTTGAGCTGCCCTCGTTTATCTTCTCTATAATCTGGGAGTACTTTTTGTGAACACCCTGGTTCCTCAAGGCATTTACAACTACATTTATTTCCAAGCTATCAAGGATCTTTTCGTAGTCTACACGCACAATGCATAGAGGAATTAAGACTTTCCGCGTTCTCTCCATGAACTGGATAATTGCGTCGATGTGGTCATTGGTTCAGTAGCCCTTCATGAAACCTGCTTGTTCTCGTGGTTGGTCCTCGTCCAGATGCTTTTCTAATCTGCTGATTATATAAATATCAACATGAGGGACAATCATTAACCAATTTTGTAAGGACATTTTTTTAAGCGTGCGAACCAGACATATTTTTTTTCTTATTTGTCTACATAGTCAATGTGCCTGGCAACACACTTTTTCGACCCATTCACTAGCTTATGGATGCCCTCTAGCAAAAAAGTATGTTGCTGTAACTTAACCCATTTTTCACCGATTCCATTGTCTCGTTGTCATCTGCAAACCTCTGACCCCGCTCTTTCAGAGATCCAAACAACTGAAAGTCCGATAACTCCAATCGAAGACTGAATGTAAGATGTATCAAAAGCTCGAATTCCAGAGCACGATCTGTTTTCACTGTATGCGCTGCCTTATATGGGCGGGCATTGCATTGTAGCATCAATACTTCTTTTGAAAATTCGCCGACGTTTGGATCGTATCGCAGACTTCAATCTGTTCACTAGCATGTCATGGAATATAGCACTAGTAACACTTTCACTTTTTTCCTATAAATGGGTCTGCTTCTTCTTCGATCAATTGATTCTGTGCATTTAGTCCGGTAAGGTTCACGATGGAGACTGTGTGTTTCAGGTGTTCGCTGGTTCTCCACAGCTTTTCGAGCATCGTCACTCCCCCGGGCCAGACTGCTTCCCTTTGGTCTGCACAAGTGGGGCAGTTCTGCAAGATATGATCTGGTGTTTGTTTGGGTGCTCTACAATCGAATGTTGTGATGTCTTTGTCCAGTAGTATTACTTTGGTCTTTCCTTACCTTCACGGAAGTATCAGAGTTTGTAGTTCCAGATTCGTAGGGTGGACCCCTACAATGCGGAGACCCGGCATAGTCCCTAACTGACTACAGCCCATACGGACGACACCAAAACCGTCCACTGTTTGTTGCATAGCATCCGTTGTATTTCGTAGATGTCCGTTTTCTACTCCGTGCCACTAGCGCCTACATATTCCGACTTCGACGGTTGAGGTTTTCTTTCTGGAAGCCTCCTTCCTTGGAAAAATTGCCTTACCAGGTTTATGTGCCATACCTTTGGTCTTTGGTGTATACTTCACATGGATGGATAGAGCATACTTCCGCAAGATAGAGGTAGTTTGGTATTTGGTGCAGACTTCACATTGATGCATAGAAGTCGACAGGAAGTACTGAGACAAGAATAGCATTTAACCCATAAAGTGGAAATGCACCATATAGGAACAATAACGTTCCTTTTTCTTGTGCTCACGGAGTTACAAACTGTCGAGCTAATGAGTATCCCGTCCTTTCGTGTTTATCAAGTATGTGCAACTGAAGTTTTTTGAAAGTGCGGCGCCGAGCAGGTTTTGAATATGTTACCTGATTCTTGTATGTTTGTTAACCAACTGGAAAAATTTAACATGAGAGGACCTTCCACGAAGATTGTGATACATGATAGAGCAATCGGTCGTTCCATGTAAACAACCACTATAGCTGACTAATCCTTTTAACACTGGCAACCAAGTGAACAATCAGATAACAACGCCAGATCCGACCCCATTTTGATTTCAATTAATAGATAGGGATGTTCAGCAGATAAGGAGGTACTACGAGCTGACTTGTGTAGGCAGCTCAGATGTGATGTGTAGATGGTCCAGGAGATCCATCACGGTATCGCTGATTGTAGACCACATGTAAATGACATGGACTTCACGCTCGAGAGACCCGATGAACGATAAGGTAGCTCGGTTTTCACGAAACAGGGAATGGACATCAACTCTAGTCTACGGAATACATCTGCAGGAACAATGTTGAGCTATTAACAATAAGCAAATCAAACGAACGAAATATAGTACTGATGATATGATGTCAATGATGCTCACGGGGAGACGCAATCATTGGGAATAAGTTCAGTTCAGTTGCGGAGATGACGTGGACTTGTGGTTAAGTGACACGGCTCACAATCCGAAGGTTCTGGGTTCGCTCCTCAATCATAGCACCGGCCGTTACCCCGGGGAAGCAAACGCTTTGAAAATACAGGAGGAAGCAGACCCTTACATAAAATGAATGCGAAGTCGAATGCACTGGGCTGACAGGCGCGAAATAAAAACATAGTGCAACGCACACTGCCTTGGGGAATAGAGAAATAAGGCGAACGCAAAAAAAAAAATTAAAAAAAAAGTTCAGCTGCAATCTTCATATCGAAGGTCAGCTATAAACTTTCTCCAAAGACCTTTACCTCTTGTCTTGATGGTCCACTCTGACAGGGTTTTCGATCTCCATCTCTTTATATTATGCTACTACATATAAAGTGGTTGTCCTCTGGTACTTTTGCCATCCACTTTTGCTTCCAGCAGTTTTCAATAAGATATGTCATTTGATATGACTAAAATATGATTGTTGTTGTACTCTGATTTCATAATTAAAAAACAAATTAACTTTACACTTTCAAATTTTTCTAGTCCTCTTAATTTGCCATTCTGTTTTCTAGTGATACACCCCATTTTTCTTGACATCAAGATTTCAAAGACGTGATTTCACGCCAGGAAGAATATCTAATCGTCAATGTTTTCTTCGCTATTCAGTAAAGTCGTGCATACATTTCCCTTGATCACTTTCACTTTCAGTTTGTGAGTTGTTTGGATGACCTCTTTATTTACGTCTTTATACTGGTTTAGAAGACTCTACAGAGTCTGTATACAATCAGTTTAATTTACATTTCCTTTCTCTAAAAGCTATGCGATTACAATCTATTCTTAAATGCATTAATTGTCCTGCCTCCACTACTTCCTGTGGCAATGTATTCCAAGCATTCACCACTTTCTGACTAAACAAAAATATTTCCTATTATCTAATCTGGACCTGTTGTTGAACTCTTCTCAGTGGCAATCATTTGGTGTGCGAATTCGTTTACCAACAGTTTCCACGTGTTTGGGTTTGGCCAACCCAAAAATAAGTAAAACGAAATGTTTCACGGTGTACTTGAAACTGTTGGGGAGACTACGTCATTATAACAAGCCTACATATTTTTTAAAAGCCTGTATTATTCAACTTCTATTGGCTGTATATTACAATAGGAATCAAGGTGAAAGTCGTAGCACTCCAAAACATTGCAATAAAAATGCATCATTATTTTTGAAACAGAGGATATGTCTGCGAGTCTTTATCGTTCCATGTCAAACCCAGAAAAGAGAACAACGCACGCTTTCTGTTTAAGTCAGCGGTTATTCTATCGATGGATTCAAAACTTTGGAAGTTCCCATTCTTCTTCTTCTTCTTCTGCGTACGCAGTCAGACAGTAACCATTATTTTTTCGAAAAAAGCGGCGGTCATCCTGAGGCTGTCGCCACTGCCATAGAGCTTGTCTTGCAGTTCCACTGGTAATGGCCACATTTGCTCTCTCTGATCCTCGTATGTCGGGCAGTTCTGCAGCAGATGTTCAGCGGTCATTTTATTAGTACCGCACGGGCATTCGTCGGTACACCCTATCTTCAATTTGTTGAATAGGTGGTACCTCAGTCTATTGTGGCCAGTGCGAAGTCTGAAGACAACGACCTCCTCTCTTCGGTTCAACTGGTAATAGGCATCGTTTTTGGTGTAACCAGTATGTTCGGTTTCCCATTTGGTCATGTATCTGGCTTTGATAAGCCGTTTTGACTCTTCGTACGTCATACTGGTATCTGTTTGTAGTAGTCTTGCACCTTCTTTTGCCAGTCTGTCTGCCTCCTCGTTGCCTTGGATGTTGCAGTGTGATGGGACCCACTGTACCACTACCCTTTTTGGTGCGGACTGCTGGCACAGTTTGCAGAGTGCTGCTCTTAAGTCATTAAGCTCAGTGTTTTTCTGGCTTTTTAGCGCTGTGACTACGGCGAGAGCATCTGTAAGCAGGACTATATGGCTTTCATTTTCACTGTGTGTCACCATTTTTTCCACTGCCGCCCTCAGTGCCTCTGCTTCCGCTCTGAAATTGCTTGTGTACTTACCAGTAGCGAATGACAGTGTTATTTTGCTGCCATTTGGTAGGTTCAGGAATGCTCCTGCCCCTCCGTTCTGTGTTGTGTTTGTTACAGAACCGTCGGTGTATGTATGCATAGGTCCAGTCCATGGTTGGGTAGCTTTTCGTTATGAAGCTTAGGGTAGTATCTCTCCTTTCTTTTTCAGTCTGGCAGTTTTTGTTTCCAATACCTGGTATATTTTCTACCACCTCTGGAAATATATCCTGCCTCCATGTAGGTTTTCGTACAGTAGTGATGGGTTTTGGTGTTGTTAGTGCGTTTATGGGATCTTCGTGCATCTTTGCTTTGGCTATTTCTGCAAAGTTTCTCCGCTTTAGTTTCCCATTTCCCAAATTGTTTAGTCTCTGTTGCATTGGATGGTCGGTCAGTCTTCGGAGCTTCTCTGACTGCAGCTGGGCTCTGCAGTCTCTTCTATCGGTCATGGATTGCAGTTTTGTAATCTTTTCAAGTTCTACAATTGGCGTTGACTTCATGCCACCTGTTATAATTCTCATGGCTTGGTTTTGAAGTTTGCTAACTTTATCGAAGTTCGCCTTCGCTGCTGTTGTCCATGCCGCAATGCCATACTTGAGAGCTGGTCTCACTCTTCCAGTGTACAGTTTTTTAGTATGCCTTCGTCTGCTCCCCAGCTTGTGCCAGCAGGTTTCCTCATGATTGCCATTCTTTCTCTGGCTTTCATTCGGTTTCTCTCAATCTGACTTTTCCATGTCATGCGCCGATCAAATGTGACTCCCAGATAGGTTGGGTTGTCGTTTGGCTGCAGGAATTTGCCATTTAGACTTAATTTGGTACTTTGGGGTTTTAATGAAAGCGAGAATATTGTGCATGTGGTTTTCTCCTCGTTTATTTTGACCAGCCATGAGTTCGCCCACTCTTCCAGCGATGTTAGGGCCGTCTGCATCCGATTATTTGCTATGGTGAGATTCTTTTCAGAGGTCCACATAGCCAGATCGTCTACAAACATTGAGCTATGGACTCTTCTTGGTATATTCTCTGTAATATCGTTTATATATACCAGGAAGAGTGTGGGCGACAGTACTCTCCCTTGGGGTACTCCCTGCTCGAGTGTCACCTTTTTGCTCACCTGCCCTTGTACTTGGACTCTGGCCGTTCTTTGTTTGAGGTAGTGGTTGATCCACTTGTACATTTGCCCACAAACATCACTTCTTCTTAGCTTGACTCTAAGTCCATCTTTCCAGACTTTGTCAAATGCCTTTTCCAGATCCACCCAAACAGCTACTGTGTATTTATGTGCCTGGTAGGCATCTTCTATCTCCTGGGCTATGAGGATGACCTGGTCCTCAGTGGATCTGTGCTGTCTAAAGCCGGCTTGCTGTGGAATTAGTATTCGTTTTTCTTCCAGATGCCACATCAGTCTGGTGTTTATCATCCGTTCCATCAACTTGCCGACACAGCTCAGTAGGCTTATGGGCCTGTATCCATTTGGATCTGTTTTGTCCTTTCCTGTTTTTGGTACTGGTACCAGTTCCCATTCAAATAAGACAAAATAACAAGGAAGAAAACACGCAGCAGACAGTTTTGACAAAGAGATATTAAAAAAAAATTTGGTTTGAAAGAATCAGTGACACTTGGGAAATGGAATACTTTTTTGAAAGAGAAGAATTGCACTGATAAATGAAAATCTACATTATGGATGGAAACTATAAGGAGTGCAGGCATTACCTTTCAAATTGATACTGAACATCGTTTGTCAGAAGTACCATTTAGTAGCTATGAGATGCAAGTATGTATGTGAAGTAAGAGACATGCCAATATAAAGTTATATTGTCTATGTGGGTGAAAGATTGATAAATACGTCACCAGTGAAAAGGAATGGTAGTCAGAAGATGAAACGATAAAGGGATGTATACCAAGTATCAAAAGGCAGCGCCTTTGGTAGTCCATGCAGGTAGCAGATATAATGGGCTGGTGAAGAATGCTGAACTTGCATTCGTTTCAAAGTCGACATACATTCAGGAATATCACACAGAGATCAACGGTCATATATTCAAATGGCCTGAATCACTGTGAAAGAACTGACAGCAGCCAATAACTTCATAGCTGGCTGCTAGCATCAGCTTCAGCGAATCGGATCTGATCAAGGCCCTGGTTCTGCTTGCAGTTTAGTTTCCGGGTCGTACCCATAAACCCACGACTCATCAGCAGTGATCATGGTGTTCAGGAAGTCGGGGTCGCCATTTGCGCGGTCCAGCATGTCCTGTATGACTTCCAGATGAAGTTGTTTCTGCTCCATCCTTAGCAGTTTCTGCACGAATTTAACCGACACTCTACACATAGCCAAAGCCTTGCTCAAAATGGAATGTACCGAACCAATGCTTCTCTCCGCTTCATCTGCAAGTTCTCGAAAGGTGAGACGACAGTTCTGTAAGACCGAAGTCCGTAATTGGTCAATGCCTTCATCATTGCGGCTTGTTCAGGGCCTATTGGACCATGATCCGCTCTCCACCGATGTGCGGCCATCTTTGAAACGAATGTATCACTTCTTAATTTGTGTGATGCTCATGGCTTCGTCACTGGAAGCATGTCGAATATTTCGAATGGTTTCCACTTGAGTATCGCCTTGCTTTTGGCAAAATTTGATGCAACACCGCTTCCCAATTCTTTCAGTCTTTTCGTGGTGAATGAAAACCCGACGGCTGCTCACCCCACTCAACACTGAAAGGCTGACGCAATCTGCGAGCGGGACAAAAATTCAATTATGTGCATGACTGTCCTCTATACCTCCATGTCGAAGGACAATATCCATGCTTTGTTTGTTTCCGCAAGAAAGTTTAGGTCTGATTTTTGAGCACACCTTATATAGTTAGAGAGTGAATCGAGAAATCTGTTCTGTCGTCCTAAGATAGAATCTCTTGTATAATAATCGTAGATACATTCCCATACCACAATGTAGTGGCACAATAATACAATTTCTCGAATCATCAAGTGCACAAGAGGCAATAGAGATATGGCTCACAAATGAACACTTTTCAATTAACGAAATGTACCTACAACCGGAAGTCCTGTTCCTTGTAAAAGAGACACACAAGACAAATACATTTTATATTGACAAGTCAATAGATGAATATGGTTATAGGTGTTTGAGGCTGTCTCCTTACCATTCACACTTAAACCTAATACAGGAACATGGTTATAGATGTTTTAGACTGTCTACTTACCATTCACACTTAAACCTAAAAGTGGAACATAGGTATTGGTGTTTGAGACTGTCTACTTACCATTCACACTTAAACACAATATAACTAATTTGGGCAATAATTAAAGAACAGATTCAGATGAAAAGAGCACTTCATACTATCCTGTGTCAAAGATCTTACATATTTTGCGCTATAAAAAATAGACAAAGATTACTGGACTAAATAGGATGCCCATGTCAAAAGGAAGAATACTTGGCGAAACGATGATTTGCGTTTCATTCAGCTGACAGCAATCACAAATTTCTCAGATTCGTCTCAGATAAGGTGAGAAATAGACTAAGTATACTCCTTCTAACAAATAATGTTATTTGTTATTTCATAAATATATCTGGAAGCTGAGATCATTGTATATTATTTGATAACAACTGTTGAAATCTTCTCAGGCGATAATTGAAGATACAATCTGGCTCGACATAACTGCTATATGCAATTACAGTAAACTATATTTTGTAGGGACACAAAAATTGTGTCACCAAAAAATATAAATAAATTTGATGCTCGAAGAAAACCAATGCACGTGCATAATTGTACATTATAAAATAACAATGACATGGAAATATCAAAGAACCCATGAAAAAAGAAATAATGGTCAGTGTTAAGGCTCTTGAGATATTAGGTGAAGTTTAAAGACAAATGTTTCTGTACGTACTAATAATGCATTTTTTGTTATGTGTAGTACAGATTTCTTGTTTGCTTCGCTAATTGCCAAAGGTTTCGTTTTTGTCTTAATTAATATCCAATAGATATTCCAGACTTCTGTTGAGTACCTGATTCCATAATCTCTACAGTTCTAGTTCGCTCCAAGCTAACATAACTGTGTCATCAGCACACATGAATTTATTTATTGACAGTCCACTGATAATGAGTCCTGATATATCCGCTCTCCGTTAAAAAAATGATTGTGTAAAGTGACAATAGGACAAAATGCATCGTTGTTTCACACCTCGCTTCACATGTACATATAGGAAGTAAATGGCAGATCTTACCATGACAGTTATCTCCCATATTTGGTATACGCGTCGTCCCCATCCATACCTATTTCACCATACACATTTATCAGTTTCTCATGCTGGACTCTCTCAAAAGTTATTTAGTAGTCTATAAAGAAGACATAACAGTTTTTTCTGAACATCTATATATTACTCTGCTGATGTTCTTGTACACGATATTGCATCTCTTGTTCAACTGTTCTGTTACACTCCAAACTGTCCTATATGAACTTCTGTGTCTCCTTTTCCACCGTGTTCACTAATGTAAATATTTTAGCCGTATTTGAATTGTTTTGCTCATTAGCACGACTGTTGTACAATTTGAGCGGTTGCACGTTGGTTCTTGGACAGTCTTATAAAGAAAGATATACGCAGGTCACGTGGTATAGATTCTGTTTTCTAGATGTTGCACTGCTCAGTGATCTTATCTGTATCGACATCATCTAGAGGCGGCTATAATTTCATATTGATGGCGTCCATACTTGTTGCTTTCTCGTGATCCTTATCACTATCTGAACTTCTGTTCTGAGAATATTGATGCCTTAATTTGTACATTTTTATAGATTGTATCGTATATTCATTGTATATTCTGCTAATCTGTTTGATATATCCTTCCAATGAAGCAAGATTTCGTTTTTATTTTTTAAATGCATCCTCCTCCTTGCTCAGGAATTGTCTTGTAAAATAGTTGTTTGATTTCTGCATGCATAATTCTGGTGCTGCGTTTGTTTCTAGAGCTTGTAATTCACATTTGGTATTTATTCACTATTCTTATGCTTGTATGCACATCGTGAGTACCTAGTTGTCTGTCGTGTTTTTGTTCTGAAGTGTTTTTAATCTTCCTTGAGGTACTATTCCTCTGCCTTTAACCTACATCTATTTAGGAGAGAAAATAGAGAAAAATGTAAAAGAGGGGAATTGTAGAGACAAAAGTAAAAAAAAAGCGAATGGGTACCCTAGTTCATTAAACAATCTTAAATTTTAGAACAACTTTAATGAGATGTAGAATAAATTTCAAACATTATCTTTGAAGAAACATAATCTTTACATCAAATGGATGAATGCAATTGAAAATGGGGCAGTGTTAGTATAACAAAACGTCTTTATACTGGTTTAGAAGACTCTACAGAGTATGTATACAACCAGTTTCTCTGAGGGTGGTTTTTACCGATGTGTGAGTTCATCGTAATGTACTAAAATACTAGAGATAAGAAAACCAGCAGCTAGTTAGGCGCCATAATTAGTTGCTCTAAACAAACCGCCTGGGGAAAGGTACAAATAGCTTGGGAAGATTTTTAACTTGAGTTTTGTCCGGGCAGCGGAGGTTAAGCGTACTCTTTCCGATTTCCAAGGAATTTTTAACGTGCTCGACATGGAATACGGAGGTCCGATCTCACTACTCAGAGATCAGGGGAGTTTTTACTAGAAGATCCACGTGAAAAAATCCTGATCTTCACCGTGATTCGAACTCGCGATCTCCGACACCCGAGGTAGACACCTTACGTCGAGATCACTGAGTCCTCCAAGGTCAAATCCTGGTTAGATTAACTCATGAATATCAAACAATGAATGTGACAAAAAGCATATCGCACATAATAATAACATTGAGATACTAGACTGATCATGCATAATGTACTCGCATAAATAACAGTAAAATAAATATAAGAACAATGTAATATGCTATAAAAAGGGACGAATGACAAAATGCATACATCCCGGTCGAAGTGCAGAAAGACACAGAGAAGCGAAAAGAGTTGCATCTTTGCTGCATTAACTACACGGAGGACTTCGACACAATGCAAAATGGTGACATGATAATAAAAACAAAAAAACAAGTATCTACATTCAGTGGGAATAATGAATTAGCTACAAGTAGCAACAATTCGTTGGAATAATGTACTGTCAACAAGTAACTACAGTTCGTTGGAATAATGTACTGTCAACAAGTAGCTACAGTTTGTTGGAATAATGTACTGCCAACAAGTAACTACAGTTTGTTGGAATAATGTACTGTCAACAAGTAACTACAGTTCGTTGGAATAATGTACTGTCAACAAGTAGCTACAGTTTGTTGGAATAATGTACTGTCAACAAGTAACTACAGTTCGTTTGAATAATGTACTGTCAACAAGTAGCTACAGTTTGTTGGAATAATGTACTGTCAACAAGTAGCTACAGTTTGTTGGAATAATGTACTGTCAACAAGTAACTACAGTTCGTTGGAATAATGTACTGTCAACAAGTAGCTACAGTTTGTTGGAATAATGTACTGCCAACAAGTAACTACAGTTTGTTGGAATAATGTACTGTCAACAAGTAACTACAGTTCGTTGGAATAATGTACTGTCAACAAGTAGCTACAGTTTGTTGGAATAATGTACTGTCAACAAGTAACTACAGTTCGTTTGAATAATGTACTGTCAACAAGTAGCTACAGTTTGTTGGAATAATGTACTGTCAACAAGTAGCTACAGTTTGTTGGAATAATGTACTGTCAACAAGTAACTACAGTTCGTTGGAATAATGTACTGTCAACAAGTAGCTACAGTTTGTTGGAATAATGTACTGTCAACAAGTAACTACAGTTCGTTGGAATAATGTACTGTCAACAAATAACTATAGTTCGTTGGAATAATGTACTGTCAACAAGTAACTACAGTTCGTTGGAATAATGTACTGTCAACAAGTAACTACAGTTCGTTGGAATAATGTACTGTCAACAAGTAACTATAGTTCGTTGGAATAATGTATTGTCAACAAGTAACTACAGTTTGTTAGAATAATGTACTAGTAACACGTAGCTACAGTTCATTGGAATAATGTACTGGTAACACGTAGCTACAGTTCATTGGAATAATGTACTGTAACAGGTAGCTACATTTGATTTGAATAATGTACTGGTAACACTTAGCTACAGTTCATTGGAATAATGTACTGATAACACGTAGCTACAGTCAGTGGGAATAATGTTCTGTCAATAAGTAACTACAGTCAGTAGGGATAATTTACTGTCAACAAGTAGTTATGGTTAGTGGGAATAATGTACTGTCAACAAGTAGCTAGTCAGTGGGAATAATGTACTGTCAATAAGTAGCTATAATCAGTGGGGATAATGTACTGTTAACAAGTAGCTAAATTCAGTGGGAATAATGTACTGTCAACAAGTACCTATAATTAGTGGAATAGTGAAATCAGCAAGCTAATTAATGTAACAAGAGGAATAAGGCAAAGAGGTGTTTTAGCGCCACGTCTCTTCAATTTAAACAACGAAACTGCCATTATGAATCCAAAACTGACGGTATGACGGCGAGAAAGAAGGTCTGATTTCATACACGCACGATTTTCTGACACTTGGAGACGTGATATAGAGTCCAGACGGTGGAGTTCTACTTTCAGGGCATCAGGAAGGAGAATAATAGATGGGACAAGTGTATCGGTCTCATATATATATATATATATAATGTCCGACTTCTATTTGTTAAATGATTTATATAATTGTAATTCTTCATTTCGTTTTAAAATGAGTGTTTCCGACATTATTGTAACTGAAAGTTAGTAAGCACGTACTCACGTGAAGTGATTATTTGATAGGGTTAGATAATTTCTAAATGTGCCAGCGATGCACTGTTTATCAGAGTTACATCCCCTGCATATTGCAAATCGTTCCTCTGACTATTCAATGGGACATGGTATTGTAATGGGCATGAGCTCCTTCAAAAAGACTGCAATTGCTTTTCCTTGCTTTTCTGATGTTCTTCTCTAAGTGTTATTGAACCCGAGACTCTGCTCTTGCTCTGGAATTATGTTGAAATGTCTCTTTCTTCGGATGTCTCCTACACACTTCGACTTTCCCCCATTAAGCTCCATTTAAGCTTGTTGGCATCACGATCTTTGCTATAGATATGTGCTTGTTTTTACATGTGTCCATCTGATGATACAAAGTGTACAAATGGGGCATCCTTTACATATAAGTGTACGAAAAAACAGTGCACATTATTTGTACGGATTTGACTATAACAATAAGCACACATTTGCCAATTTTAGATTCATAATTCTGGATAGAAGAATAAATCAAGCCACGCCCATTTGACTCATTACCGCTAGTTCAGCCCATGAGAGTGCACAGATTGTAACAAGAAATAATAATTGTACAGAAAGAAGACAATTGTGAACTAGATGATCAACCATTACACATTAAAGAATTTTCTGTGCTTCAAGAAAAGGGATGGTAAACCTATGACCACTAGACCGGATCCGGTTTATCAACAGGATATATTCGACCCGCCATCTTGAAACTAAACAGCACACACCCCCGCTCGGAAATGACGCCAAGGTCTAATTCCAGTGTCAATTTTAAACAATTTTAAAAGTACATTCTATCAGTGTTCTTGGCACCACGTCAAACAACATGTTCCCAATGTTCAGTCACGTGGATTGCCCTGCCATTCCTCCTTCAACATGTTATTCAGATTGAATGTTTCCAGAAGGCTTGAGCAGATCATCAGGGCGGGGCGGGGGGGGGGGTCTTGTGTTGCTCTACAGTCGCACGTCTCATGATTCTTGTATCCCCCGTCTCTTGCATCCCCATCTTTAAGTTCCTCCTATATCACGATACATCATCAGTAATGCAAGCGTGTCCAGATGTTCCAGGTTTCTTCTTTAGCTCGATCCAGTTGACCTGCCTGAGTTCATTCCATTTTTCGATGTAGCGTTTTCCAGGACTAGTCTGTAGGACTGTGTTTGATGTAAGAAACGTCGTCTGGATTTCAATGGTGTACACTGTGCCTGGTTTCGAACCATAAGGTGTCTTGATTCGTTGACCTGTTTCTCTCTTTAGATTTCTGTGGTACATTTGGGGAACATGAAAAGATCTCCAAGAAGATTGTAATTAACACTTCATTCGTGTGACCCATGGAAACGACTTTCCAGTTGGTCATTAATTTCCCTATCGAAGCACTACGGATCATAATCCAAGTGTGAATTAGAGTCGTGAGCTAAAAACGAACGATTTGAATAGGTGTGACATCAAGTAGCGCAGGTAAAGGCATACTCCAAAGTTTTCAACAACGAATACCACCCTTTGTGCCAAGACTTGGTTACACGTAAATGCAGACGTATTAAGCGAGGAAGGTCATGGATCACAGAGGCAGAAGACTCTCTGATAAGGGTGTGTGCATTGGAATAAATTGAAAGAGGTAGTGAATGAGCAGAGGCGGGCAACAAGAGACCCCTGACAAGGGTGGTGATACAACTGAGCAGAGAGTGTCATGAGTGGGGCGGCACTAGGACAGAAGCTTCAATACAGGATCTAATCACGCAGGACCACAAGACCAAATTCTGTAAACAGATGGCTCCGCCGGCAGAGATAGAAGTAACTGCAGTTGGGGTTTTGTCGGCTACCAAAATGGCAAGGAGGTGGTGGAGAAGTCTTCACTGTTACATCGAGTATGAGGAAATAGATTGAGGCGGTAAGAGCGGCCCTAACTTGGTTGGTGACGCAACCAGTGACATACGCAGTGTTAGTAAGATAGAAAGGTGCATGCTCAACAGGGAATGGGCCTCTCTTATGAGAGTAAACAGTATTATTATTGATATGCCTGAGAAGGATCTCCTAAACTTTATCGACTTTGTCAATGACTTCCATCTCTCTATCAAGTTCACGTCTGACATTTCCCTCACGTCTGTCCACTTTCTGGACATCACTGACTCTGCCCTTCAGGTCTCTCCACCACTGTCTACTACAAACCTACCAACGCCCACAACTACCTCCTCTACACTTCCTCCCATCCTCAATCATGCCGCGATTCGCTTCCTTTCTCCCAACTCCTCCGCCTCCGACGCCTCTGTCAGGATGACGACGACTTCCTTCTCAGGGCCCACGAGATGCTTGACTTCTTCCGCAAGCGACTCTACCCTGAGACCACTCTCTCCTCCGCCCTTCAGCGGGTTCTTCCTATCTCTCGTCAAGACTCCCTCACTCCCACTCACCGTCCTCCTTCTAACCGTGTGAAACTCGTCCTCACTTATCACCTTCATTGCGCCTCTGTCCGGGATATCCTATTCCGCCATCTCCCTATTCTTCACTCTGATCCTGCCACTCGTAAAGTTTTCCCCGATCCTCCCCTTGTCGTCTACAAACGGGACAGGAACCTGAGGGACTTGCTGGTCAGTAGTCGCCTACACACCAGCCCTCATAGCCTTCCAGGCACCAGGCCGTGCAAAAATACACGTGGCTGTGTTACCTGCCCTCATGTCATCCTTTCTCGCTCCATCACCTTTTATAAAACAGAATTCTTCATTAATGAGGGATTCACATGCAATTCTCATAACCTCATCTATTCCATCATCTGCCGCCAGTGTAGTATGACATACATTGGGGAAACTGGAATGGAACTGCGGGAGCGTTTCCGCCAACACCTCAACGATATCCGCAACTGCACTGGTTCTCCAATTGCCAGCTACTTCAATGGCCCTGAGCACCGGTGTAAGGCTGACGTTAGTGTCACTGGTCTAGTTTCTTGCTTCTCTGACGATCGTCATCGATTCGCTCTTGAGAATAGACATATCTCCAGCATGGGTTGTCTCCTACCGCATGACATTGATATCGTCCATACTTTTTCTTAAAACTCATACTGGCCACCATCTATTTGTCTTCCCCCCCCCCCATCCATTTCTTCTATCAGTTCTCGCCCCCTCCCTCCTATATGAATCACACGCCCTCCCGGCTTATATCACCTTCTCTTTGTTCTCCCATCTGGATCGCTATTTGGCCGTTTCCATATTTTGCCACCATTGGCTTATCCGGCGCATCCCCCTCCACTTCTTACGCTCTCCTGGCCACCTTGTGTTTGACCGCTCCCCTTCATTTTCAGTCAAGCATCTGGCCCAACCAGTCGCTTAGATAGACTGAGTCTACTATCATATAAGTTGGCCATTTGTTCCTTATATGTTGATTTGTTAGTTCAGTGTTGTTGTCCGTGATGAAGGCCTATTAGTCGTAACGTAGGTTTTGTTTGTGTTCTCGTCTCTGTGCGGTATCCGACCATACACATTAACAAATTTTGATTAAACTCAACCTTAATCAACTTTTACATTTTTTTCATGTTTTTTTTCCCGCCGCTCTTATGAACAACTCTGGTATACAAGGTGTAACATGGATCTACCACCATGGACATGCAAACGTCTGGGGCAACGAAAGAGCTGATGCAGAAGTGGGACGAGCTGTGCTGAACGATACAGAATGATGAAGAGACAGAGGGTCGCGAAAATGCATATGTGCAGAGAATGATAGATTTGAGAGTGGCTAGGGGAGAGGAGAGAAAGTGTGTTCTTTCTGGAAAGGTCCGAAGAACACAAAATCAACACCTGACTGGGACTGAGTAAATATACGCTTGGCTGGCTGCTTGGACGGAGAACGGAGCACTTATGGGAATGTCCACTGTGGGATGATGTTGGTTCCTAGAATCAAGAATCAATAATCAAGATTTGAATAGTGTGTATGTACTAGCGCGTTCGTGTATGTGTACCTACATGTACCAGGCGTCTTCAAATTAAACCGGACAAAACTGCAAAAAGTGAGCATAAGAATGAAACGCATGATAACGTCACTTCTAGTGTAAACAGCGCATACCAACCGTCAAGTTTGCAAAATTGCATTATCCTCCGACTCATAATTTCGATGTTTAAAGAAGGACGTGAGTTAATGACAGATCTTCAGAGACCAGGTCAGGTGTATATTGTTGCGTTAGCTCCCCTTCTTCTTTAGAGATCGTTGTTCAGTTCTTTACTGTTATCTTCGACACACTTTTGTCACAATACACTGCCTGCATTCTGCAATGAATGTCAACTGGTCGACTTCTTTCAGCTGTTAAGAACCAAATCACCGCTCGCTGATCAACTATGGACGGATTCCGTAACACACTCGTCATGTTTTCAACGGTGTGCTGAGGAAACTATGAGTCGGAGGATTATGAAATTTCGAATGACGTACCGCAGGTTCAGAAATGTGTCTGTAAGTCAAAACTGTCCATAAGTCGGAACATTGTATTTATTTTCATCAACCAATCTACGTAATGCCTTGCTACCATCACATGGGCTATACTTGCTCGTCAAATCTACGCGGAACTGATAGAAAGTAAAACACCTGTAGATACCATAACGATTGTAGGCCTTATTTGTTTATATATATACAAAACCAACAAGTAAAACGGGTAAACAATTTTACGGACCTTGTTTACATAATCTCAGCAGATGGCAAAGGAGACAATGAAATTAAAAACCGATGTAATAAAATAAGTCAAATCAGTGGGCAAATGTCTCCAATGTTACAATATAAGCACGTGACAATGGATAAAAAAATAACGCTATACAACACGATATTTCTACCCACATTGTGCTATCACTGTCAAAATTGGACACTGACAAGCAAAGATAAAAGAAACATTGCATAAACAGAGATGAAGTGCTTACACAGAATGCTTGGAGTAACAAAAATGGATAGAATCAGAAACGAAGATATTAGGAAACAAGTAGGTACAACACCAATGCTAAATCTCACATCAAGAGACAACAAACCAAATGGTTCGGCCATGTGACGCGACAAATCCTAGATAGTATCACTCAGACAGCAAGCAATGTTATTTATATACAATGTATACAAAGCCGAGAGCCGTCCACGCAAAAGATGGATAGCAGAAATAACAGAAGCAGTAAAGCTCTCCATGTACGAAGCGAAACACGTATTATTGCCCGGCCAAGAAACCTCTTCATAACATGACGCTGAAAGGCACAAGCATGACAGAAGAGAACAGAAGAGGAATACTACTAATTCATGTCAATTGTTCACAACATAAAGACCTGAATACATACATTTACCTTGGGATTAAGATGCTGATCAGCGCATGAGCTGCAGTGGTCAGCGACTCATAGCTTACCGCTAGCGTCAGTGCCAGCGATCCAGAGCTGCCAAGACCCTTCTACACCTCCACGGAGTGATCCTGAATAACAGGCTGCAGCAGGGCAGACTGGCTAAGGAGAAGGAATCGAAGAGGGAATGCTAACCCGGTACTCAAACAAATGCTTGCTTTAATCGGATGTGTTGGACCGAAAGGTGCAAATATCGCTGTCAAGCTGTAAACTACGACTCAACGCATTCCGTTCTCTGGACTACATTCTGCTATTTAAGCCCTTTCAGGGTTTGGTAGAGGGAGATTGAGAACGAACGAAGCCAAGCAAGCAATACATTTACCTCGAACGTAAACTTATCTTGCTTCATTCGCTCATTTAACATTAATTTGTTTTCCTATTCATTGTAGTCGGTACTGCAATGCCATATTAAACTTCATCAAGACCTGTCTATTCATGTTCGATAATGGTGCTCTGGATCGATGGAATCCTAACCTTCGGCCAATCTATCTAAAAAAAAACCTTCATCACTAAGTTTAATAATGTTCAGCTTATCATCCAAAATCTATGACCTTGAGTCTTTATTAGACACCTTTACATGTCATTTTCAGAAAGTGTTTTTGTTTTTCATTTTCAGTTTGAACACCAGAAAACATTCTTGAAATGTATGATCACTTTAATACTTATGTAATTACAAAGATTAACTGCCAAACACAGATATACTAAAAGTGAACCGTCTTTAAAAGCAATCTTACGACATAAGGACAAGTCAAGCATCTAAAAGGTCGGTAACTCAAGCAAACCAACCCAAAATGTGATCCGGAATCATACGTCCGCAACATTGGAGAATGGTTCATACGATACGCGTACAACAGTGCAAACATACATCAGTCCAGGGCCTGATTATGTATATGTGTATGTATATATATATATATGAAAAGGCAAAGGCCGCCGTCCATCGTAGACGATGATGGCATAATTAATTTTGCAAGCGCTATTTTTAGCAAGGATTAACCGCGGTACTTTTTATCCTCACTCTCCCGTCTCGATCCGCCCGACTCCAGTGGCAAGTCAAGGACAAGACAACTAGGGGGCGACTACGAGATGCAGGGGACTCCGCATCAAGCATCCGTGAAAAAGACGGCGGAGTCCGGAGTCGAACCCACACCACCTAATAACGAGGCCGACGGCTTAACCACTTCGCCACGGAATCCAATATATATACGAGGGGCGCTCAACTCAAACCGGGACTTTATCTCCTAGTTCTACCTGGATGGATTATAGTTGGTTAGTGGCACTTGTGTCCTATTACTGTGCTAGGTGACTCACTTGCCATAGGGCAGTCACGTGAAAGATAAATACAAACAGAAGACAACAGTGTTAATGTTTGCATGGAACAGCGTGCTGTGATGAATTTTTGTGTGAAAGAAGGCGAGAAATCTGTGGAAATTTACAGAAAACTGCAATCACAATTCGGTGATGAGACACTCAGCCGCAGTAAGACATTTGAATGGTGTAAACGTTCTTAGAGAAAGCCGTACAGCCGTGAGTGATGATCCCAGCCGTGGTGGCTCTTAAACCATAAAACGTGATGGCAAATGTTTTCTGGGACAAATTTGGCATAGTTCATGTTTGATTGTATCCTCTGTGGTGCTACTATCA
The DNA here is from genome assembly GCA_036924085.1 of Ariolimax columbianus. Classification (NCBI taxonomy): domain Eukaryota; kingdom Metazoa; phylum Mollusca; class Gastropoda; order Stylommatophora; family Arionidae; genus Ariolimax; species Ariolimax columbianus. The sequence goes on along the minus strand of JAVGWX010000004.1, from coordinate 41,747,661 downwards.
ACAGTGAACAGTACATACGCATTTTTAGCGATGTACATAGCCGTCTGCTGAAAAAAAACGGCCTGATTTAATCACAGAGGGCGTTCTGCTCCTGCAAGATAACGTTCGACCTCATACGGCTCCACGCACTAAATGCCATCTGCAGTAAATCGGCTGGGAGGTTTTTGCCACATCCACCTTACAGCCCAGACCTTGTTACCAGCGAGTTCCACCTGTTCGGACCCCTCCTAAAAGAATTCCTGGGAGGTCAGTATTTTAGAACTGATGACAGAATGAAACAGGCTGTACTGGATAGATTGATACATACTGACAAATCTTTTTACGCTGAAGCTGTTTAAACATTACTTGAAAGCCGAGATAAGTGTATGAACTAAGCAGGAGATTATACAGAAAAATAAATGGCATTTTGACTATTTAAACAATTTTTTTTCCTTAAAAAATAGTCATTGCTTGCCTTGGCTTTATTAGTTCTTAATCTCCCGCTATCAAACCCTGAAAAGGGCTTAAGTTGCAGAATGTAGTCAAGAGAACGGAATGCGTTGTGTTATAGTTTACAGCTTGACAGCGATATTTGCACCTTTCGGTCCAACACATCCGATTTCTGCAATCATTTTTTGAGTATTTTATATGTCAGTCTGTTGAATAAATTGTATGTCAGTCTGTTGAATAAATTGTATGTCAGTCTGTTGAATAAATTGTATGTCAGTCTGTTGAATAAATTGTCTGTCAGTCTGTTGAATAAATTGTATGTCAGTCTGTTGAATAAATTGTATGTCAGTCTGTTGAATAAATTGTATGTCAGTCTGTTGAATAAATTGTATGTCAGTCTGTTGCGGCCTATAAGGAATCTAAAGAATACTACCTGTTGAGCTGGTTATCTATGTTATTTGGTTGATGACCTGTATGTTTCGCTTTCCACTTGTTCCTGTATCTACACCTTGTAAATCTCTTGACCTGTTCATAAGTTATAGCTTTACCAAATTGAGGTAGTTTTCTACCTTCTCTTGATAGTATGTTAGCATCTTCATTGTCAAGATTATTGTAACGGGATGGAATCTACAGTAGCACATCTCTCCTGAACGAGTGACTTCGTTTATAGAGTATCACTCTTAGTATCTTTAGGTCTGTATTTTTCTGTCTTCCCAATGCCGAAAGTGTGTCTGTAAAGAGTACCACTTGTTTCTATGTGTTTTCATCTATTATTATGGTTTCCGTTGCAGTTTTCAAGGTCCCTGCTTCTGATTTGAAGTTACTTGAAAATATTCAAGCTGGGACTGATAGCTGTTGTTTTTTTTTAACTCAGAAAAAGATCCATTCACCTCCATTCTCTGTTGCTTGTGATGCTGTGTATATGCATGTGTACTTCTGTTGTCTGGATAGTGTTGCTCTATGTATTTTACAATTAAGGTTCTTCGTTCTGTTTCTGTGTGCCTGTTTTATTTTTATTAATAATGCCGGGAATGTTTTCTATTCTTCAGCTGGAAGGATGTGTGCAGCGTGCGTAAATTTTATTTGTGGTGTACTCCACTTTTCTTTTACTGATGCCACAAAGCTGCCCCGCTTGAGTTAGTCCCCTTCCAAGCCCATTTAATCTTAAGGCACATTGGGGGGTCTATCAATCTTCTGAATTGTTCACCTTGTTGGTGTTGTACCGTATGTCTTTCAATGGCTGCATATTCGAAAATGTTTCCGGTTCTTCTCATGCTCAATGTTTTTTTGCGTTGCTTGGTTTTGGACTCCATTATCATATATCCCAAATAAGGAACGTCCTATTTGACCCGGTACAGAACCGATGAGAGGAATGTTATCAAGAGTTACGCAGTTTATATCCAGCCACCTTCCCTTCTCCGTTAGTCATCCTTTTTTATCCCCTACTGTTTTATGCCATGAGACGTAGCTTGAAAGGTCAAAGAAGCGTATGGAGGGGAGTCAAGCATGGACTGGACCCATGCATACACCGACGGTTCTGTAACAAACACTACACAGAACGGAGGGGCAGGAGCATTCCTGAACCTACCAAATGGCAGAAAAATAACACTGTCATTCGCTACTGGTAAGTACACAAGCAATTTCAGAGCGGAGGCAGAGGCACTGAGGGCGGCAGTGGAAGAAATGGTGACACACAGTGACAATGAGAGCCATATAGTCCTGCTGACAGATGCTCTCGCCGTAGTCACAGCGCTAAAAAGCCAGAAAAACACTGAGCTTAATGACCTAAGAGCAGCACTCTGCAAACTGTGCCAGCAGTCCGCACCAAAAAGGGTAGTGGTACAGTGGGTTCCGTCACACTGCAACATCCAAGGCAACGAGGAGGCAGACAGACTGGCAAAAGAAGGTGCAAGACTACCACAAACAGATACCAGTGTGACGTACGAAGAGTCAAAACGGCTTATCAAAGCCAGATACATGACCAAATGGGAAACCGAACATACTGGTTACACCAAAAACGATGCCTATTACCAGTTGAACCGAAGAGAGCAGGTCGTTGTCTTCAGACTTCGCACTGGCCACAACAGACTGAGGTACCACCTATTCAACAAATTGAAGATAGGGTGTACCGACGAATGCCCGTGCGGTACTGGTAAAATGACCACTGAACATCTGCTGCAGAACTGCCCGACATACGAGGATCAGAGAGAGCAGATGTGGCCATTACCAGTGGAACTGCAAGACAAGCTCTATGGCAGTGGCGAGAGCCTCAGGATGACCGCCGCTTTTTTCGAAAAAATAATGGTTACTGTCTGACTGTGTACGCAGAAGTATGGAGGGGAGTGAGGTGTGAAATAGGACGCTCTGTTGATATTCTGCACATTGAGGCGTTAGGGTAATATACTCTCTCCATGATAAATATAAAACAGAGGACCAGAGAGAAGATTTCAAAATGCTTGTTCATGCTGCACTACAGATAAAGAGAAAGCATTCACAATGGAACATTCTTTTATACTGCAATGCAGATTAGATCATCAGAAGACATATCAATTTTAATAAGTATGAAACAAGTGCAAAGACTTTGTAGTTGCTTCGCGAAAAGAACGTTCGTGGTCTTTTCATGTGTGAACAATTTCAAATCTTAGCATGTTCAATCAAGAACAGTGTAAGATTGATGGTAAGCTTGAAAGGATTGTACCATTCACAGCTTCAGCTTTGATTGGCGCTTCTAATTTAGTGTCAATTCCTGTTCCAGAAAACTGGCGCTCTTCCAGTCTACGTCAAGCTAAGAAACATTTTCTGTGACTAAATTGTTTTTCATGTTTTGGATCTCGTAGAAAAGTCTCCACCAATTCGCATTAGAATCTCCACCCTCAGTAGATACCAGTGAAGATTTAGACCGAGAAATACTAGCCTTGAGACTATTGACTGTCTTGTGTCAAAATAATCGACAAGGAAAGCAAAACAATGCATGATTTTGTTGAATCCAAACAAGCCAATTCCTTAGATGTAGTTTCATAATCGTGCTTTTAAACACGATATGTCTTGTGTGAAAACTTGATTGCAGACTTTTTTGTGGAAGTCAGAAGTATGTGACTATTGCTAACATTCTTTACTATCTTCTTCTGAGATGGAAACTCGTTTGCTGTAGATTCAATGGCAAGGCGTACATTATGAGTACCGCTCTCGTTTATCTAATTCACTTCCACATGTGCCTAATTGTATGTTTCTTTCTGATTTCCATTTTTATTTTCTGTTTCTACCCCTTCATCAAATTCTTGTGCGTGATTTCACAAATAAACTGTTTTTTAATTGGAAAGGAGGTTTCTAATAGTTTGTTGTTATTGCAATTGGATAAATGAGTTCACTGACACATTATTTGAAGCCACACTTAATCCAAATTTAAAAAAACAACAACTTTTCCTGACCCATTTTTTAGTTGTCAACTTGTTTTTTCTTCTTTCTTTACTCGGGTCCCGATTTGTGAGAATACATTTTGGATAGGTGATGACAAATTCAAAACTCTTCCTTTCCTGGCAAAGCTCCAATATTCAGCCTCTCAAGCGTTCTTTTCTCTGACCGTTTCTCTCTCTCTCTCTCTCTCTCTCTCTCTCTCTCTCTCTCTCTCTCTCTCTCTCTCTCTCTCTTCTTTCTCGCTCTATCTCTCTCTCTGAACTAACGTTTTTCTCGTTAAATACACGTGTAAGACGGTTTATTCCGCTGTGTCTCCTAGCTATTTCTCCATCCCTAATTTGTACTTCAAATCAACCAATGAATTCACCTGTTATTTCCGTTTATGTAAAGCCATGTGGCTCAAACTACGCAACTGCTGTGCACGTGCGCTCAGATTGAGAAAATTAACTTTTGTTAATTTATTCAATATCCTTCCCACAGTCCCAAATAAACCAACTCACAATCCCGAACTTTAAAAGTTAACATCACTGATCTAATGTTCCTCTATTTGCCTGAACAAAAAATAATCCGGCTGCTAATTTCTTTATCCAGTGTCTCAGCTAGTTCTCAATTGCTTACTTCGTTGATTAATATCTCCGCCTTGGTACCATCTTTGTATAAAAACAAAGAACTAGTTGAACTTGTAACTTGCGTATAAGATATGTCTTCGTGTTAGTAAGCTAGTAATAATAGTAGCAGTAGTAATATTAGTAGTAATAACTATAGTATTAGTAGAAGTAAAAGTTGTAGCAGTAGTAGTAATGCAGTTGCAATGACGTATAATATAGATTGCACTTAATATTTTGGCACCTGTACTAAGGTACAACGTGGCCCATGCTCTCCTATGTAATATACCCAGCTGTTCCAACGTAGCAGAGGTAAGCACTGAAAGATTAGAGCAGACAAAAGCCATATCTACATGGTAGAAGCTCTCTGATAAATGAAGCACAATTGAGATACCTAGGCAAGAAATTTCGTCTTTAGCCACTTTAAGATTTTGATATTCAAGCTTTAATCTAACCTTCTAGTGTATTTCTTTTTGACCTGTTTCTATAGCATCTTAACTTATTTATTCTCAAATTTGTTCTTGCTATTCTGTTTGACATTTAAAAATTTGTTTAGAACCGTCTCTTAGGCTATGCTTTACAAATATGATTTAAAAAAAAAATGCAAACTGACAAACGGTATAATTATGTCTTATGCTATGAATGTAGTTTCTAGGTAGAACGTAATAGTTTATTTATTTGTTCTTGCAGTAAAACTAACAGCAACATTTTGTTTTGAGTGATTCACGCACGTGTGTTACCGGGATCTAAAAAGGGAGTAAATAAAAGTAAACTGTAACCTATCATGAATTTTGTATGAGGCAACTACAGCGAGTCGGTCATGGAGCCGGTTACCCTGTATTAGAGAAACTAAAGCCTCAAGAAATGTAAAAGAAGACCCTCCACTCCTCGTGGTAGAATAGCATCGACCAAATCAGGTGAAAGATTCAAAATCTGATGATATTATTTGTGAAGAATACACTTTTCAATAACGTCTTTGTTTTTAGATGGATTCAATCTCCAATGTGTATGAGATAGAGCTGAAGGATTACGTCTCTAATCAGGACATTCTTGAAGAATCGAATCTCGAACTATTTTATTCTTGAAGATTCGAATATGGAATTATGTTATTCTGCTTCCTCCTGCACTTTCTAAGGGTTTGCTTCCCCGGGGTTACGCCGGTGCTGTGATGGGGATCGAACCCAGCACCTTCTGCTTGTAATCCGTGTCACTTAACCACTACTGGTGTCTGCTTGGAAAGCATTGCCAGGGGAGGTAGTGGAGGCAGGGACAGTTAATGTATTTAAGAATAAACTGGATGCGCATAGCTTTTAGAGCAAGGTGATGTAAATGTAACTGGATGTATACAGTCTCTGCAGGGTCTTCTAAATCAGTATAAAGACGTTAAGTTAAGTTAAGTTACACATGTCGTCCCCTTGGTCAGTAAATTTTGCCTGACTTTGACGCGACGTCCTGGTCAATATGTTCACGCTGACTGGACTAGCGTATCAGTTCCCCAAGCGATGGGACATGTGTATTAATGCTGGTGGAATTTGTGTTGAAAAATAATGTACAATGTAAGGGCAATAATAAATGGTTCTCAAGTTCGTATCTCAATTAGTTTGTTTTCATTTCCATGTGTGACTTATTTGCTTACTTGCCAAATGAGATGATGTAAAATAAAGTGCTAAAGAAACTACCGTAGCAAGATCACGTACGTTTTATGCAGTCCTTGTGTAATGCAGTCAGCAACCGGCTTGCCCCTCACTCGATTTTGACTGAATAATTAAAGAGATGATGATGTTGATGAAGTGTGAGTAAACTTTCACGTCAGCCTGGAATAGCTCGGCAATGTTTATAAACACGCCCAAGGGAGCGTATGTATCAGCATATGTCGTTGTTGAGAACTGATAAGAGATGTCGCCCGTACGTACGAGCATAATTGGGCCAGTATACATTTTTTTCTGACAGCGGGACACGGTGAATTCCTATTTACAGCGCTTGATATTAAGTTGCTCATTCTCTGGCTGTTATCAAAGTAAAGGAAGTTTTCGTGATTATATGCCAAGGAGTTCCTTCAGCGAGTTTTAGCAGTTACGTGTTAGAACGCAGCATTTACTTTGTTGAATTAACGTGATTGTGTGTTATCTTGGTTTCGAGGAAAGACACTGCTTGTCTTTGTTGTAAACAAGCGTTGATCTTTTGTTCCGCTGTTTATCGTTGGTTGTTTTTCGTAAAGTTGGACGAATAGCAATTGCAATCAAATGGTACACTCTTAGTGTTGCTGTTTTTGCTTGTGAGTAGTAATTGTTAGTACAGTATCAACAATAGTTGTAGTAATAAATGCATAAGTGTCATCGAATAGTGAATGTTGTAGTGAATGCTGTAGTCTTCTTCTTCTGCGTTACTTCTCAATCGTCCTCTACCAAGCCCTGAACAGGGCTTTGCAAGTAGCAGGATGTAGTCCAGATAATATAATGCGTTATGTCGCTAGTTTACAGAGTGACTGATTAATTTGCACCTTTCAGTCCGCCACATCCGTCTTCGACAGAATGTTGTAGCAATAATAGCAACAGCAATCAGAGTTGTACTAAGAAGTCTTTCTAGCTATATTAACAAATAATAAGGGTGTAAGTAATTGTAACGGTGATAGTATTCGTCAGCCTTCTCTCTGCAAGTGATACAAACGGAAGTTGGTCTATTTTGAGGGAAGCCGGTGTTCCGGCATTTCCATTGAGTTTCCATAATAATGGTTTTACATGATGAGGGAAGGAGGAGGACTAACGTCTGGTCAGGCAAAATATACTGGTCAGACATGTTAGTCTGGGTCATGCAAAACATACTGGTCAAGACATGTTAGTCTGGGTCATGCAAAACATACTGGTCAAGACATGTTAGTCTGGGTCATGCAAAACATACTGGTCAGACATGTTAGTCTGGGCCATGCAAAATATACTGGTCAGACATGTTAGTCTGGGTCATGCAAAATATACTGGTCAGACATGTTAGTCTGGGTCATGCAAAATATACTGATCAGACATGTTAGTCTGGGTCATGCAAAACATACTGGTCAAGACCCTCACCTGGGCTTCCTAGTAGAACTCCCTGGAAACGGACGGTTTTCATGGCAACCCGACTAACGAGGTGAGAGATTGACGTGATTTCCCTAGTAGTGAGTGACACGCAGACGAAGCCGAGCAAAGCACAATCGTCTGAAGGATACCGATCCACCGTCATCAGCACGCTCGGGATGTGAGGAAAGCTACTACAACCTGCCACTTAACGTCCTTTTCAAGGCGCACAAAAGAGTAACCAACTCATTGTGCAGATTCGCAAACAACATCTACCTTAAACGTTTATTTTCACCTATGCTTTTACCGTACCTGCATATTTACTTATTGCTTTTTTATCTTTTCCTTTACTTTTACCTTTATCCTTACAATTACCGTTATTTGTATTCTTCCTTAGATTTAATTTAATTTGTTTTTTTAACTTTAATTAACTTTTCTCCTAGATTTACACTTACCTTCATCTTTAATTTTAACATTTATTTTTGCCCTTATCTTTGAACATTGCATGAACATTTAACCTTATCTTATTTTTACATTTATATTTACTCTTAACCTTTATTTTATCTTTACCTTTATATTTATTCTTAACAATTATCTTTACCTTGATATTTGCCCTTATCTTTACCAGTAACTTTGTATTTACTTTTAGATTTTCCTTTGCATTCACTTTTAGCTTTACCTTAATCTTTGCATTGCCCTTTACCCTTAACTTTAGCTTGATGTCCTATCTCAGCATCCGAGAGGCTTATCGATCAAACAACGTGCCTCTCAAAGCATAACGTACTGGGTAGACAACCTATAGAGTTACAATGCCGTCGACCTAAATGTAATTAGAACATGACTACTAGTCAGCAATGAAGCAACAATAACTGGAACAATTCTTCTTCTAACACGTCATCCCCGACGGCATTGAAGGTTTTAGTACGTATTGTACTTAACACTAAACAACATTTGAGACCTGGTAAAATATAGCCCAGCTGACCCTACACCTCTAACGGCAGTCAGTGTTTGTGGCTAGATTGCCACTTTTATGTCAGCCTATCTATACATTAATGGTAAGATGAATATATGTGCGGTTAATTCCTTGTGGACCTATAACGGAATGAGCCCACGTACATTCTACCGGTGAAAGTCAGCAGGTATCATTGTGCAGATTGTTCTTGACCTTCTTCACAGTCGCTCTGTGACACTCCATATATTGAACTAGTTCTCCCGGTTACGTCACTATCCTCATCAGAACTTCTCCGATGTCGCCTGTCAATCATCTCTCAGTTCTGTCCTCTGACTCGTTTGCAGTCATGACGTGACACAATTGGTAATGTGAAAGGTTAGCATTGAACAACAAAAAGAGTCCTGAACATTTTTACAGAATTCTGAACACAAATAAACTCCACCAACCCAGACGAACCCCAATTATATATTCCTCTATTAGCGTGGCATTTAACACAAATAACCATCATCAGTTTCACGCTGCAGAAGTTGAAGCAACTGGCTGTTCCTCTGCTTGTTGAGGAAATGCCAGAGCCACGAAAAGTGAGGTTAGACAGCTGTCTGACGTAAAAAAATGTTTAAAGATAATTGTTTACTTGTTTTCTAACTGCAACTTTAACATATGCTGGCGTGAGTGTCTGAGTTGGATAGTTGTAGAACATTTGCTTCTGACAATAAAAGAACTCTGTTCAATCAAGCCAACACACATGTAAATGATACACAGCTTACTGTTAAAGAAGAAAATGCAGCGGGTTAAGAAATTGCTTATAACACCTCACATAAAGCTGAAAGGAGTCTCTCATGTTTCATGTCTCTCATATTTGCAATAGGATTACCTTAATCTTCCTTCACATTTTTGGTTTTCAAAGTATGTTAAATTACCTGGTCTCAGGTGTGCTATTTTAAAAAATTAAGAATGAGCTTACGCGAGTCACATCATCTTTTCCGTGTTTGATTGAAACATTGAGTTCCAGTGAGAGTTTAGATCTTCGCTTCTTTGTTAATCCTTCAGCTCCTGTCCCCATAAAAAGCTGTTATACCTGTTCCGTATATTTGGTATTGTTGTTATACTTTTTCTTTCGAACACAGACGGCTAGTTCAAACTCCGCAAAGTTTTGGCCTGTATAAATGACTAGATATGGGACCATGAATTGGAGGGTATTCTACTATAGAATGATTAGACAATTTTATGAGTCGCTTCTTACAACTACACGGACAATAACACTTTGATTTCTATGTTAACTTCCATTTGTTTATCTTTGTAATCGTAAGTCTACCGAAAAGTCTTCAATTGCACTACGACAAGAAGAACACATGTCCACCCTCATCAGCACGAAGAGATGGAAGAATATACACTGTAAACTGTTACTAGATAATATTCGCCAAGAATTAAGAGTTTAGTACCAGTAGCTTCCAAAGCAACAACATTCTGATTCAGGGTTGTCAAGGGACGCATTGATTCTCTCTGGGGAACGGAATGTAATCAACAATGTAGTTAAGTATTAGTTTGTGTGTATTGCTAATGTGCACAGTAAGAAAATAAAAGATCTATGAATGTTATTTTCTGAATCGACATACTCACTGAGTATTGTGAGAATGTTATAATGATTGTAACTGTTTGTGTTCCTTAGCTATCGCAACATAAAACTAAATAATTGTGTTTATTTGAAGTCTGTGTAGTGATCATCATCATTATCATGTGCTGTCTCAACAGCAGAGGTTAGCGGTAATGAATTTCCAGCTGTCTCTATTCCGTTTCAATAAGTAAACTCAGTCATATTGTGTCCCGACCACATCAAGATGTTCTTTGTCCATCTGTACCTCTGCCTCCCTCTGGCTCTCCTGTCTCTATTTTCTCCTCCAATACAAACTTCAGGAGAATTCAATGTCTCTTTGACAAATCCAAAAATGCTTAATTTTGCTGTTTTTTTAAATTTTCTTCAGAAGCGTCTTATTCCCCTTGAGATGTTCTAGGACTTGAATATTTGTTTTCCTTTCTGTTCAAGAACTCGACAAAGACTTCTTGAAACCCTCATGTTAAATACTTCAATTTTCATCTCCATTCTCTTCTCGAGAATTCAAGTTTTCCACTTTCTACATATCATTTAATGGTTCCCCTTTTTGTGTTGTGATATTTTGTTTCATTAACTGGTATGTACAGCTAGTTACGTGTCTGCGGTTTTTTTATTCATCCACAACTTTTTAATGTTAATAAGTTAATTAATTTGTTCAGTTGTTTTACAAAGATTATTGTTTTGATAGGTACCGTTTAATTCAAAACAATAACAACTTTACCAATGGATACAATACAAAACCTACTGTTACACCATTCGATGGTAAACGCGATGTGATGTTATATTACTAAACATACTCTATTTAAGGTCGCAAGTGAAGCGTTATGCCAACACGATGAACATATACTTAGCTGATAAGAACAATGCATGTGAATTGTGAGCGTGCAGAATAAGTAAAGAATGATAAGGATTTAAATAAACAACCTCCTTATTACTCGTTTTTTTTTACTGTGTACTAGGCATACGGTCTAGCCAGCGCTTGGGCAAGTGTTTTTGAAATGACATAATGTATTAATTTTTCTGTGGAAGTGCAGTTTGGCAAACGCTTACGTCATACGTACACGGCCTTTTGTAATATGCCAGATAATCTACTACTGTTGACGGGATTTCCCGTCATTATTTTCTAGCAAATGCGACTAAAGATAGTTGTACATGGGACTAGGAAGTTTATAGTGCAAAACGAATTTCTACATAACCCACGATTACAAAAGTATACATTGTGCATTGAGGCAGGCTTTGAGGAATCTGCATTCTACATTGGTGGCCGTACGCTTCATAAGGAAGCAGATCGAGTGGAAACATTAAACCGAGTGTAACACAGGGGAGCATTCATTTTGTGTGTATTTATCGTAGTCGGGATCATACATTTAAAGTTCTCTCTCAGCAGCTGCTTCATCGCTCTAATCTAAGCTATATATTATTTCTAAATGCAGCAGTTCTGGTAACTTTAATCCAGATTGCTCATTCTCAGTACACGGCGTTTATAAATATGTATTTACTATTGGAATATTCATAGTATCACCTTTCTGAAGCTGTTGTGAATTAGCAATTGCAGTGTATATAGGCCGATTTATTATTAAGACTATTCCAGACGTTTCTGCTACCAAGGAACAGATAAGTAAAATTGGACATTATTTTTTCGTATTAACAGCATCACTTTAAAAATAACAGTAAACCAGCAGTTCACAATTGATATGTTGAGTGTGACACTAGAGGAGATCCTAGAAAATTCACAATTATAACTAAATCCTTTTCAAAATACATAACAAATATTTTGTCCCTAAGTATTTCTAAGATATATATTTCTTGCAAGTACATTAAAGTGTTTGACAGCAAGGTAGATAAAAGGGGGAAGGGGTTGGGGGGGGGGGGGAAGAATTCAATTGAAAACCTCAAAAGTGGGACGGAAATTGGAAAAAAAAAACCATGCCTGTGTATTGTAACTTGTTAATATAGTTGCTAAGGATGTCAAGAGTGTCCTACACGTGCAATCGCGGTGCTAATGAACAAGATGACGTCATAACTGCAGTTAAGAGATAGCTTCCCCACTATGGACGTACACTAAAGATGCGCAGAGTTCTGTTTTCCGTTGTTTGAGCAACGAAGGGGTGAAACCTTTATACATCCATCGGCGAATCAAGATGCAGCACATTGATGCATGCGGTTCCCTCTTGCACGTGTATCAGTAGAGTACGAAGTTCCAAAACGGTATGAGATCTGTGGCAGACAGTTCACGACCGGGTCATGCACACTGAGTAGTAGCCCATAGAGTCGATTGCTGCCATTGACCTCCTCGAAAAGGAAATCGCCGATTGACTGAATGAAATTGGGCACATTTGGACATCAATCAAGGTACAGCACACCATGTCATTAATGATTTGCTTCAGTACCACGGCTGCTTACTAAACGACGCGCTGATGCCTGTCAGGAACTCTTGCGGCACTTTGAAGGAGAAGGTGATAGTTTCCTAGCAAGAATTATTACTGGAGATGAGACCTGGGTTGGTGGTGTCCTAGCAAGAATTATTACTGGAGATGAGACCTGGGTTGGTGGTGTCCTAGCAAGAATTATTACTGGAGATGAGACCTGGGTTGATAGTTTCCTAGCAAGAATTATTACTGGAGATGAGACCTGGGTTGGTGGTGTCCTAGCAAGAATTATTACTGGAGATGAGACCTGGGTTGGTGGTGTCCTAGCAAGAATTATTACTGGAGATGAGACCTGGGTTGATAGTTTCCTAGCAAGAATTATTACTGGAGATGAGACCTGGGTTGGTGGTGTCCTAGCAAGAATTATTACTGGAGATGAGACCTGGGTTGGTGGTGTCCTAGCAAGAATTATTACTGGAGATGAGACCTGGGTTGGTGGTGTCCTAGCAAGAATTATTACTGGAGATGAGACCTGGGTTGATGGTGTCCTAGCAAGAATTATTACTGGAGATGAGACCTGGGTTGATGGTGTCCTAGCAAGAATTATTACTGGAGATGAGACCTGGGTTGGTGGTGTCCTAGCAAGAATTATTACTGGAGATGAGACCTGGGTTGATGGTGTCCTAGCAAGAATTATTGCTGGAGATGAGACCTAGGTTGATGGTGTCCTAGCAAGAATTATTGCTGGAGATGAGACCTGGGTTGATGGTGTCCTAGCAAGAATTATTGCTGGAGATGAGACCTAGGTTGGTGGTGTCCTAGCAAGAATTATTACTGGAGATGAGACCTGGGTTGATGGTGTCCTAGCAAGAATTATTACTGGAGATGAGACCTGGGTTGGTGGTGTCCTAGCAAGAATTATTACTGGAGATGAGACCTGGGTTGATGGTGTCCTAGCAAGAATTATTGCTGGAGATGAGACCTAGGTTGGTGGTGTCCTAGCAAGAATTATTACTGGAGATGAGACCTAGGTTGGTGGTGTCCTAGCACGAATTATTACTGGAGATAAGACCTAGGTTGATGGTGTCCTAGCAAGAATTATTACTGGAGATGAAACCTGGGTTGGTGGTGTCCTAGCAAGAATTATTACTGGAGATGAAACCTGGGTTGACCTCCACGAGCCTGAAAAGAAGATAACGAGCAAGGAATGGCGTCATCCCTCCTCCCCGAAACCGGAGCGGTTTCACACGCATTAATATGCAGGGAAAGTTATGATGACTCTTTTAGGATGAACGAGGCGTTACTTTAAAGCAATACATGCCCATGGGGAACACTGTCACCAGAGACACGTGTAAAGATCTTCTCAGGAATCATCTTTGACTCAATAAAATCTAAACGATTTGAGCTTCTGAGTAAAGGTGCCTTTTTGGAACATAACGATGCTCGACACCATACTGCATATGCAACGGCTGCAACCATGGATGACCTCTACTGTCAGTACCTACCACATCCCCCGCTGTACTAACCAGACCTAGTCCCAAGTCATTTTCACGCCTTTGAACGACTAAAAGAGCCCTTCGGAGGAAAGACTTTCAGGCCCGATGAAGAGGTCCAGCAGGTGGCGCATGAGTGGTTACACACGCGACCAAGAGAATTTGTTTTCTACCGGAATCCATGAAACTTATAGGCGCTGGGAGACTTGTATCGAACGGAATGGTGACTACGTCGAAACATGATACATCTGTGTTTCACTTTTTCAGAATAAATTTCAAAAAAAAATATATTTAAGGTTTTCATTTGAAGCCCTCTCGTAATTAGAAACCTTGATGAAACAAATATGCTCGATTACTTAGGATGTTAAACCTTTTGTGTGTGCACACGTGAAACTTATATTTTGTGTCTCGGGGCGAAGTGACTTCATTTAATTTGGTTAGGTAAAGCAGAAATGACATTATGTCACTTCGGGAAAATCCATAGTTGCTTAGAGTCTGTTCCTAATGGATATTGCTGGTTCCTGTAGTTCGCTGAATATACACACTCCTGATCCGTTCTCAAATGCACCCCCCCCCCCCCCAGCCTCCACTAAGTTGTTGCTGATTGTTGTAGCTCGCTGGATGTATACACTATTAATCTGTTCTCGTACGTGTCCCTTCCTGAGATGATGCTATATGTTCCTTGAGTTCGCTGGATGCACATACCTGATCTGTGTTCGCACACGTTCATCCTTGGTCCATCATCGATTGATTGCATACTCATTCAGTCGTTTTGTTCAATCATCGACATCGCGTGTTATAATAAAACAGTCAGTCTTTGATTAATTCTACTACATCTGTTAAGTGTCCACACCATGAGGGATTTCTAAGCGAGTATATCGGCATGTTCATAGATTTGCGCCTCAGATTATCCACGGCAGTCGATTAACACTTAGTTATGGAGGTTTAAGACCTCAATGACTGCTATCCACTCACTCCTTAATAATCTCTTCAACGACTTTCGTAGTCCGGCCAGAAAGTTTGAGACATTAGTCGTCCCGATTAAGGCTGTCTATGATAGTCCACTCAGGGCTGAACTAGCTGAATGAATTCTACATTCGGTAGCGCATGAGCTGCAGTGGTCAGCGACTCATAGCTGACTGCTAGCGTCAGGGCCAGCGAACCAAAGCTGCCAAGACTCTTCTACACCTCCACGTGGTGATCCTGGATAATAGGCTGCAGCAGGGCAGACTGGCTAATAAGAAGGGATCGAAGAGGGAACGCTAACCCGGTACTCAAAAAATGCTAGCTGAAGTCGGATGTGTTGGACCGAAAGGTTTAAATATCGCAGTCAAGCTGTAAACCACGACACAACGCATTCCGTTCTTTTGACTACATTCTGCTACTTAAGCCCTTTCAGTGTTTGGTAGTGGGAGATTGAGAATGAACGAAGCCAAGCCAAGCCAATTCTACATTCTTACACTGGTGGTTGTTTTTATGTTGCCACACCCATCGTGACAACGACTATTCTAGCACAGCGAACCCATACCCATCGTGACAACGACTATTCTAGCACAGCGAACCCATACCCATCGTGACAACGACTATTCTAGCACAGCGAACCCATACCCATAGAAAAATGTTATTTCTCATACGATTTGAATTTCATATTCTGCTTTTACATTGCACTCTTTTCTGGGGTGACTTCTTAAACTGATGCGGTCATGTATGTATTCTTCAGCATTAAATATCATAATGTGTCTTGTCGTAGCTGTTCCATGCACCCGTGTCAGCTAATGATATTACTCCCCTACTGTTCATAGTAGAATTGTATGTAGTCCATTTCAGGGTTTATTGTAATATGTAATATGATTCGGGACACATGCAAACTGTCTATCTGTAACACCACCTGATGCAGGGGTGGTTGTTAGCCAGACATCGTATCCTGTTATTTCTGCTTCGTCCATTCGGTGCTTAGGATATCACACTAAAATGTAATAAAAGAAAGGAACCAATTAGGTAATTGATTAGTAAATCAGTCACACAATAAATAATAAACGCTATAAAATAAATTAATCGAATTAATCATTAAATAAAATGAAAAAATCAATTTCATAAATTTATTGACAACCATTTATATTTAACATTCATGACTTATTTACAAATGTTTGAAACTCACTGTCATTGCTCCCGATAGCTTATAGCAGTCAAAAACTGTAAGTTTGATGTCCCTGAAATATAAATTCCTGTCCTATGTGTATTCTGATTTATGATGTGTGTGTTATTATATGTGCAAAGCGTTCTGGATACAGTTTACAAACAAGTGATAAGCATAGCGTCCTGCGTAAAGCGTTTTGTGTAAACTTGTGCGCTCTGGGTGTAGTTATCTACATTAAGACTTATATGTATTTCGTTTCTTTGCATACAGCATCTAGTACTAAATAATCTACGCACTGTATTTGACGAACAACATTTTTCTTAAAATATGAAAAATGTTTGTGTTAATGATTTGTTCAATGTTGTGAGACATTAAGGAAGAAACGAAAGTTCTTTTAGAATATTAACATTATTCTTAGTCAGTAATAAACTGTAGAACAAATACGAAACAAGTTCTCAGGAGTTAGCAAGTCGATAGGAGGATCAATAGCAAGAACGTCTAATATTTATTTAGCCAACTATATGTTTAATGCTGATTTCTGAAGGCGGAGGCATGTGTGAACCATCTGAAAGGTTAGTAACGTTATTTGTGCTAGACTAAAATATACAGTTTGACTAACAATAATTTCACTCATCCACTAACAAACTTGACTAACTATAATTTTCTCAATTAGATAATTATCTTATGTTACTAAATATTACTAAATGTTCCTTTATGTAGCAAATCAGCTTTTACGAATTGAATGTTGGAAGACGATTTACAGTTAAGGGAAAATATGACTATTCCATTCTCTTCCATTTTTTGCTACCCTCAAATAAGTTTATTGTCGTGCTAAGATTTAAGCAGTTACTTCAAGTCTGAGATACCTAGAGTATGAGAACGGAGATTTAAGCAGTGACTTTAAGTCTGAGATACCCCAAGTATGAGAACGGAGATTTAAACAGTTACTTTAAGTCAGAGATACCTCAAGTATGAGAACGGAGATTTCGGCAGTTATTTTATGTCTGAGATACCTCCATAATAAGAACTGCAATTTAGGCAGTTACTTTATGTCAGAGATACCTTACATAAGTTTGCTAGCCCCATGTACATCTTTCTTAAGTCATCCATTTACATAGATGTAGTGGTCGTTTCCCTCAAGAAGGCGGAGTTTCACCTGGGGAGATACCTGAGACCTGACTTACCAACGCAGTTGTCTCATTACCCGTATATTGCTTGGGCAGGTACAGCAAGCATTGTTAATATCCAGGTAAATAGCAGCCATCGATGCCCCTGACCTTCAAGGACATGCGAGGACCTACCGTCATCGTCATACTGATTGTTCCTTGCAATCATAGAGCTGACAATTGGGGGGTTTCAAAACACCCCTTTCGTGGGCATTATATTTGGCTGCAAGTACACACTGAATACAAACAATGCTCAACTGTTAGAAGATGTCACCACAATTAAGGAACACAGTAAACATTTCAGGATTTTGAATTAGAACCTGGACGAGGCAGGGAAGGTCACCTGAGAGGACGGAGGAGGAGGGTGTATAACCAAACAGCTTCAAGAACCATTTGAAGAGAATTCCTTCGGAAATATGCTGAGAGATTCAGAACCTATGGTTACGCCAGGGTGCAGTGATGCCGGGTCTATATCATCAATGTATACGACGTTTATCTGATTTGGTGTACAACTAAAGGACTTATAGTGTTGTGGCATATAGGCAACTTGCCCCTGTAGTAACTCCGTAGTGTACAATGTTACATGGGAAACAGATCATTATCGTGGTTTGAGCACATTTATTTCGGACTAAAAGACATGAACCGTTACTGCTCGGTCATATCTGCATCGCGTATAACATAACATCACGTAAATGGTAAGGTAGCAAAACAAAATATAGCGTAATGTAACATAACATAAGAACTTAACTTAACGTCTTTATACATGTTTAGAAGACTCTGCAGAGTCTCTATACAGCCAGTTTCATTTACATTACATTGCTCTAAAAGCTATGCGCATCCAATTTATTCTTAAATGCATTAACTGGACCTACCTCCACTACTTCCTGTGGCAATGCATTTCAAGCATTCACCATCCTCTGACTACAAAAATATTTTCTTATATCCAATCGGGACCTTCTTTAGTTAATTTGTAGCTATGCTCTATTGTTCCTGCAGGCGTTTGTATTTTTAAAAAAACCTTACTTTAGTCTAATTTATCTGTTCCTTTGATTATCTTATGAACCTGTATTATGTCACCTGGAATTCTTCTCTTTTCTAGACACTGTAAGTCAGTTTTTCTGAGTCTTTCCTCATAACTGTAATTCTGGAATACCACTATCAGTTTTGTCTCTCTTTTTGGTATCCTTTCCAGCATGTTTATATATCCTCTATAATAAGGACTCCACACCTGTACATCGTATTCCAATCTTGGTCTAACTAATGCTTTATATAGTTTGACTATTACTTCCTTGCTCTTATGTTTAATATTTCTCGTTATCATTCCTAACATTTCATTTGCCTTTTTCACTGCTACCTGGACCTGCTCACTCATATTACCTGTCAGGTCAGGTCATCCCGTAACCGGTGCGGTCGTTGGGGCACACATGAAGACATCCTCACAACTCCACGCCATCCCTCTCTGTCAGAAGCCGCTGCCTGTGACTCTTCTGGTCGGAGACTGGTCCATTCTTTTATGTTGTCTTCCCATATGTGTTTATGTGTTTGCAAGACCATTTGATCTCGATATGTGACCGTACCAAGTGAGTTTCCTTCTTTTGACAGTTGCCAAGAGATCTTCGAAAGGCCCTATTACCTGTATGATTTAATATAACCCCTAGGTCTTTTTCCTTATCTATCTTTCTAATATTGTCCTCTCCCATTCTGTAATTATGTTCCATATTGGATCTATCCATGTGGATAACTGTACATGTATCTACATTAAATTCCATTTGCCAGCTTACAGACCATTCTGGAATTTTATCTAAATTCGACCTCAATATATTCACTTATGCTTTAGAGGAGACACTACTGCATAGTTTTGTGTCATCAGCGAATTTTGCAGTCATAGATCTGATATCAATGTCCAAATCGTGTGTATATATCAAGAATAAAATTGGCCCAAAAAACCGAGCCCTGTGGCACCTCACTTTTCACTTCACACCACTCAGAGTACTTCTTATTTATGCCCACCCTCTGCCTCTTCCCGTTAACCAATTTTCAATCCATTTGGCAACTTCCCCACCTATTCCATGTGATTTTAACTTTCTAAATAATCTATGATGAGGTACTCTATTAAAGGCCTTTGCAACATTTAGATCAATACCATCCACTGGCTTCCTTAATTTATCATTTTAGTAACCTACAAATATTCAGTTATACACTTAAAGCACCTTCAGCTTGTAATTATACCGTAACTAACATTTCTTCAAACTAAATCTACCTTGAATTAGTCATTAAATACCGATCAAACTCTCTTCCAACTAAATTCACCTACGGTATGGACGGCAGGGCTGGTGTAGTTAGGAAAAGAGGTATTGGGCAAGCACTTCAATAGTTTTGGGCCGATCTTTTGTGAAACCTGTTGCCGATAATGTTATGTCTGCTGTCAACTTGAATGTGCTTTTGACCTAAATTCGGGGTGTATGATATTTGTATGTTATGTGAAACCACATTAAGGTTAACACTATGATTTGAAATGATAAGTACATATTTCTTAGCAGTTTATTGTTCTGATTTGGCCTGTGAAAAGAGATTTTGCAATAGATTTATTCTTAGTTCTTAGTTTAACCCGCTCTTCGTCAAGCGGTGGTAACCATTGAGCGGGTCCCAACTCAGGATCCATTCGTTTCTGTCGCGGGCGGGTGTCGTACAGTGTGATAGTAGTCTGTCTGTTGTGGGGTTGTGAATGCCATATTTTTCTAGAGAATCTCCTCAGCGAGTTGGGGGCCGTCCCTGAGGTCTCTTTTGGTATAGCGGGTACCGCATGGTGGTTATGGTACTCCATCTTTCATCTTATCTTCTTGATATATGACCAGCCCAGCGGTGTTTCGAATGGTTGTACTGTAGGACACTCTTGATGTGTGCCATTCTCCGGATGTCGCTATTGTGTAGTTCGCTCTGCCGCTGTTGTCTGAGAGTTATGCCCACGAGGCGTCTTTCAAGAGATGTAAGTGCTGTTCTCAGTTGGTTCTCTACTGCTGTTGTTAGAGACCAGGTTTCGCTACCATAGCAGATCGCTGGCAGGACTACCGAGTAGAAGATGTTCGCACGAAGTTTTGTGTCTTTTGTGGCGTCTGTTGCTATAATGATATAGTTGAAGGCTTCTCAACTTGCCAGTTTCCGTCTGGCGATATCAGGTTTGATTTTGTTCTCCATGTTGAGGAGCCTTCCCGGATAGACATGTTTGTCAGCGTCCTCTATGGGCGTTCCACTTCCATGGGAGTATTGGCTTGGGCTCTGCGAAACGGTTGCGCATAGCTCTGGTTTTTCCTAGGTTCATAGCTAAACCTTCTATCCTGCCATCCGCGTCTTGTGACCGCAGCATCTCTATCGCTTCACTGGCGTCTCTGTGAAAAGGTCATGGTGGTGTTCGTGGTCGAGTTCGTGGTGGTGTTCGTGGTCGAGTTCGTTATGGTGTTCGTGGTGGAGTTCGTGGTGGTGTTCGTGGTCGAGTTTGTGGTGGTGTTCGTGGTCGAGTTTGTGGTGGTGTTCGTGGTGGTGTTCGTGGTCGAGTGTGTGGTGGTGTTCGTGGTCGAGTTTGTGGTGGTGTTCGTGGTCGAGTTTGTGGTGGTGTTCGTGGTCGCGTTTGTGGTGGTGTTAGTGGTCGAGTTCGTGGTGGTGTTCGTGGTGGTGTTCATGGTCGAGTTCGTGGTGATGTTCGCCACTGGGCTGACCAAGTTCCACCGTTTATGTGGGAACTTTGCAAAAAAAGCTGTTGCCGTGATAGAGGTGGTGGTTCTCGCACAGAGCTCCTAGTCTCCCGCCTACATTGTTCCGTCTCGCACAGAGTTCATAGTCTCCTGCCTACATTGTTCCGTAATTCCCCGGAGTCGGGACCGACATATTGTTCTTCATATTTCCCAGACTGGGTCTAGAAAATAGATCTATTACAATATATATATATATATATTTCCACACACACACACACACACACGCACGCACGCACGCACACACACACACACACACACACACACACACACACACACACACACACACACACACTGTACACCGCCTGCTTAATGATTTAAGAGCAGTACTCTGTCAACTATGCCAGCAGTCCGCACCAAAAAGAGTAGTGGTACAGTGGGTTCCATCCCACTGTAACATCCAAGGCAACGAGGAGGCAGACAAACTGGCAAAAGAAGGTGCAAGACTACCACAACCAGATACTAGTATGACATGCGAAGAGTCAAACAGGCTTATTAGAGCTAGATACATGACCAAATGTAAAAAAGAACGTAATGGCTACACAAAAAACGATGCCTATTACCAGTTGAACAGAAGAGAGCAGGTCGTGGTCTTCAGACTTCGCACTGGCCACAATAGACTGAGGTACCACCTATTCAACAAATTGAAGATAGGTGGCACTGACGAATGCCCGTGTGGTACCGGGAAAATGACCACTGAACATTTGCTGCAAAACTGCCCGACATACGAGGATCAGAGAAAGCAGATGTGGCCATCACCAGTGGCAACACTAGACAAGCTCTATGGCAGTATCGACAGCCTCTGGATGACCGCTTCTTTTTTCGAAAAAATACATGTTGACGTCTGACAGCGTACGAAGAAGAAGAAGTACACCTCCTGTTTCCACTTATTTAAATATTTCTGGATTGTTCAATAAACTTATTTATTAGTTTTTTGCCCTGTATCATAACGCAGGCAGCAGATACCGATTTCGTCTGTCCCATGCCTAACGCAGGCCGCGTATTTGAGACCCCTCTGATTTAGAAGATCACCACTGTCAGTGAGTGTTTGACATACTCATTAGTTACGCGCCGATACATTTTGTTTAGCTCTTCAGAAACAATTGCTTTTATTGGCTAATGATTTAAAACATACTTTTTAATCCCCGGATAAGCTTTTGAAAGTTTTGTCACGTCAGCGTTCAAAGAGTCGAGAAGAGGTAGAATGTTGGCACATTGAATGTTTCACAATTTAGCATTCTTCTTCTTCTTCTTCTTCTTCTGCGTACACAGTCAGACAGTAACCATTATTTTCTCGAAAAAAGCGGCGGTCATCCTGAGACTCTCGCCACTACCATAGAGCTTGTCTTGCAGTTCCACTGGCAATGGCCACATCTGCTCTCTCTGATCCTCGTATGTCGGGCAGTTCTGCAGCAGATGTTCAGTGGTCATTTTACCAGTACCGCACGGGCATTCGTCGGTACACCCTATCTTCAATTTGTTGAATAGGTGGTACCTCAGTCTGTTGTGGCCAGTGCGAAGTCTGAAGACAACGACCTGCTCTCTTCGGTTCAACTGGTAATAGGCATCGTTTTTGGTGTAACCAGTATGTTCGGTTTCCCATTTGGTGATGTACCTGGCTTTGATAAGCCGTTTTGACTCTTCGTACGAATTTAGCATTCAATATTGTGGTCGCAGAACAATTTGGAAATCATTATACTGGTAATATATTATAATGATCACAAAATCGATTATTGTATATATGGTATGCTTCTTCTTTCCGATTGTTGCCCTGCTTGCGCATTTCAGCGTCAGGTTAAAGAAATGTTTCTTGACAATGCCCTAGTATGTGCTCTACACACGAAAATTTACTTCTTCAATCATTTCTGCCTTACAACTTTATCAAAGATATATATATATAGATGATAGAGTTGGCTTTAACTGACTAGTTTACTTATCTTAAGAGTTACAATATTTATCTACACAACGACCGATCTCAAGACAGTAAACACTATTGTTGACCATTTAACAAAAATAAACAATTTATTAACAAGAATTATTGTTGCCCAATATCAACAAAGGGCAAAGAACTACTCAACTAAAAAATAATAATATATATACTAAACAAACTCAGAAGATAAAAGCAGAGATCTGTTGGTATAACTTCTGTAAACGACATAAAACCCAGATTCTACTTCTCATATGAAATAACATAAATCCTAAACTTAGTGGTTTTCGCTAACTCGTTGTCCATTGCTGTACACTTCAATGTGATCAGATCGTTACTCAGAAGAATATGCACATTCACATGTAATCAGTCTGCACATAGACGATCTGCACATTCACATGTAATCAGTCTGCACATAGACGATCTGCACACTCACACGTAATCAGTCTACACTCTCACATGTGGTCAGACCTACACTCAGACGGTCGGCACACACATATGCAATTCCGTCTACACACTCAGACGCAGTCAATCTGCGCACAGACGATCTGCACAGTCACACGTAATTAGTTCACGTACTCAGTCGAACTGTACGCCCACACATAATCAGATCTCTTACTGTTCACATGGTGTCCATCATAAGCCCATATTGAGCGCGACTGGCCAAAATCGAGGTGTATGATGGGACAACCACCTGGTAAACTCTCTCTCCTCCAGTCTCTCTCCCAGTCTTCCTGTCAGTCTGCCTACTCTATCTCTACATTGTCTGTAACTCAAGAAACAAACATGCTTGTCCAGTGGTCCTCTCTGGGTTAGCTGTTTAAGCATCATCTAATTTGATCCCACGCAAACTAACTTCTTATTGACTGCCATATTTTCAAGTCACTGTTACTTTAAATGTGACGTCCTATCGTGTGAGTATTTGTTGTCTCCAACCCCTATCCATTTTAAGTCTGACACCAGAATGGTCAGTTCTGACACCCATCCCTAGACAGGTCAAACTGTTCTCCGTATCGTGTAATCAACTTCATGCTTTTTGTCGACCTAGTGTCGGGACCGGCAGTTGGCCCTAGAATGACCTGTGTTTGTCCAACAACATTCAGGCAACATTTGATTCTTAGCGAACATAGATGCCAGTGCAATCTCCCCTGCCCTAAACGCCAATGTTCCACAGAAAGCTGTAACTGTCACATATACACATACATAAATTGGTTTTCCTGAAACTGATAAACTTAGTTATTGCAGATAGGTGTGTGTGTGGGTCTTTTCGTGATACATCTTGGCTTTATGTAAACGACTAATATTACAGAGGCCATTATTTTTCCACACTTCCTGATCTGTGCTGACCAACAATGCAGTCTGTTTCATGATTTGCATGCAGTTGACCATTTTGAAGGAGTATAATATTTTGTTTTGATATGACTCTGATTTTTGTTTTAACAGAAATGTTTGAAGTTGGCCTACATTTCATTATTACTTTATATAGCTTTTATTTCAAAACTGAAGGCTCTAAACTAAACTGTTAATAATCGGTCGATAAAACAGCATTGAGAACGTTATCGTGTTACATCTCGTTGATCTGCTGATACTAATCGATAAAACAGCATTGAGAACGTTATCGTGTTACATCTCGTTGATCTGCTGATACTAATCGATAAAACAGCATTAGGAACGTTATCGTGTTACATCTCGTTGATCTGCTGATACTAATCGATAAAACAGCATTGAGAACGTTATCGTGTTACATCTCGTTGATCTGCTGATACTAATCGTCTACTTGTCTCGAGGAAACTTTGTTGAGAAGGAATGCTTCCAAATTCGAGTCACCTTCCATATTTCACCATATAAAACAATGTTAAACTATATTGACAATCGAATACTTTCCAGGGGACGACGTGGCCTAGTGGTTAAGTGGCACGGCTCACAACTCGAATGTTCTCGGTTCGATCCCCATAACAGCACCGCCCGTTACCCCAGGAAAGCAAACCCTTAGAAAATGCAGGAGGAAGCAGACCCTTACATAAAGTGAATGCTGATGTCGGATGCACCGGGCCGACAGGTGCAAAATAGAAACTACAGTGCAACGCACACCACCTTGGGGATAAGAGAAATAAGGCGAACGCAAAAAAACAAACAAAAAAAAAACACTTTCCAAGATTCTCTTCATTAACGGAACACTTACATATGCTTAATAACCACAACTTTACCACTCACGAGAAGCATGTGAAAATTATATTCATTTATGACAGAGCGCTAATCGGTTAACATGCATCTTATTGCACATCCGGTCTAGAATTGATTCACCTGGTCCTCTACCCCGGGAGAGTCGATAAGACTCGAGCGCTTTTGATGCTTTATTAGAGGACTTCATACGGAGTATTCAATAATTTTATAATTTGCTTTTAAATCCCATGGAAATTTAACTAAAATGAGTTAAACTAAGAAGTTTGAAGATTAGTCTAATCCTACTAGTCCACTGACCATATCCCATTGATAGCGTTCTTTTTGTATCCATTGCCACGTGTTTACTTTGCAATATCGGAAACTTTTTCCAATGATTTAACTAGCTTAAATTAATTAATTTTGATTTCGTTGTCGCCTTTTCCATCTGCTGAGATTATATTACCAAAGTACTTAACATCACCCCCCCCCCCCTCCTACCCCCAACCCCTTTTTATTTTTACGTGATGGTTTTGGATTTTGTTGTTTCTATGTTTTTTCGTGCAACTGTCACAGCTTTGGGTTTCTCTATATTGATTTTCATATCTAGTCCGTATGCACATAATTAAGAGTGTTGATATGTTTTTTGCAGTTGTTTTTCTGAGGTAGCTATTAGTGGTTGGTCATCAGCAAAGAGAAGCTCATTTAAGTTCAAGTGTAGAACGCGCATGCTGCAGAATGTATGTATTTCATGAGAGCAAATACCATTAGTATTTTACACCATTCAGAAAAAATACCTTAGCATTTTTTAATCACATCAAATACATCAAATAATTTCTATAAACATTTAATTTCAAGTTTTAGAATAATTTTCATTAACAGATTATTATAATTTGGAAAAAAACTGGGAAAAAAATATTAATGACTAATCATCCCAACTTTTACAACTTAAATCAATATTTTTTCCCTCTCTGAGCAAATTTTATTTATGATAAATGGAAAATTTACAAAATTATACTTTTTAGTTGTTTGTTGAAGAATATTACTCTCTTGTACACATTTTGTTTCAATAACATTTATTATCCCAAAGTACTTAATAATACAATATACACAGATTTATAGCATATATTTCTCTGATTAATTTCAACTGTTATTCTAAAATCAATGCTTTGTTGATGCCAACATTTTAGCTGCTTTTTACTTGTATGCTAATTGATGTGCTCTACCATGAATTCAGTAGCTAACCATATTAAAATGTTACTGATAATTAATTTAAAATCATTACATTTATATGCTTTATCCATAGGCGTGGCCTAGTGGTTAAGTGGCACCGCTCACAAGCTGAAGGTGCTGGGTTCGATCCCCATCACAGCACCGGGCGTTACCCAGGGGAAGAAACCCTTTAAAAATGCAGGAGGAAGCAGACCCTTACATAAAATGCATGCTGAAGTCGGATGCACTGGGCCGACAGGCGCAAAATAAAAACACAGTGCAGCGCACACCGCCTTGGGGATTAGAAAAAATAAGGCGAACGCAAAAATAAAAAACAATAAAAAAAATAAAAAAAATATGCTTTATCCTCATCAATGGAACAATATATAATTTTGTTGCAATTACTAGTTCAAATTTATTTTAAAATATGAGTCTCGATATTTTAGACAAAAATTTTATCACTTTCCTGTGCACTGTCTTGTTTTTCTCCTTTTCTTGTCACTCTATTTTAACCCTTGCTCTTTTCTTTTTTTCTCATTTTAGACCTGATCTAGGTTTCCATAACTTACAATAATAAAAAAATATATTTTGCCAACTAACTGCAATACAATGTTTCTGGAGGATAGTGTAGCCACAGCTGCATTAAATACTCCATCAGCAAGTCTGGGCTAACATATTTAAAGCGGCTGGTTTTTGTCAAGTTTTCTTTTCCAATTGAATTTGCAAGTTTAACGAGTAGTTTTAATTAATAACCATTAAATATGTTTGTCAAGGCATAAGGGACATAATCTTTGGTTCCCAACATCCAAGAGAAGGTAACTAGGAATGCGTCTTGTAATGTTTATTTCATGAGTTACATACCTTTATCATAACCCAACACCTTCACAAATGGTTATTATACATTTTAACAAATAGGAATCCCATGAAGGAAATTCACCGCAGCTTCCATCTCTTTGCGGACACACGACATGAAAAAAACCAAACATACTTACGCACTCAATTACCATTGTAGTATAAAATAATAGTCAAGAGTTTAAGGCACTCGCCTGTCACAGCTATGAACGGAAACGGTGGGCGATCGAATCCGGCAAGTTTCAAGTCTCACGGGAGGTCCGACCGAATTACCTCCAGTCGACTGGACCAAGAGTTTTACCACTGACCCAAGGTTATTCGGGACAAGAGTGAAATTGATGACAAGCGCATAATCTTCCTCACTATAATCCTCATACAGTGCTCATTCCATTATTAAGATAAAACCGTCTGATGGTGTTGCCGTGATCGCTTCGCACATGCGATAACTGATAGACAGAAAACGGATGTTATAGAATATCTCAAATAGTAAATAATTTGTTGAGTTAAGTAAAGAAACAAAACAAAAAACAAAATAAACTAGTAAGGATTAATCTGCAAACCTAGACCTGTTTCTCCAAGCTCGACATCATTCTAGGTGGCTACTCCGAGCCCGACATCATTCTAGGTGGCTACTCCGAGCCCGACATCATTCTAGGTGGCTACTCCGAGCCCGACATCATTCTAGGTGGCTACTCCAAGCCCGACATCATTATAGGTGGCTACTCCGAGCCCGACATCATTCTAGGTGGCTACTCGAGCCCAACATCATTCTAGGTGGCTACTCCGAGCCCGACATCATTTTAGGTGGCTACTCCGAGCCCGACATCATTCTAGGTTGCTACTCGGGCCCGACATCATTCTAGGTGGCTACTCCGAGCCCGACATCATTCTAGGTAGCTACTCGGGCCCGACATCATTCTAGGTGGTTACTCCGAGTCCGACATCATTCTAGGTAGCTACTCGGGCCCAACATCATTCTAGGTGGCTACTCCGAGCCCGACATCATTCTAAGTGGCTACTCGGGCCCGACATCATTCTAGGTGGCTATTCGGGTCCGACATCATTCTAGGTGGCTACTCCAAGCCCGACATCATTATAGGTGGCTACTCGGGCCCGACATCATTCTGGGTGGCTACTCCAAGCCCGACATCATTCTAGGTGGCTACTCGGGCCCAACATCATTCTAGGTGGCTACTCCAAGCCCGACATCATTCTAGGTGGCTACTCCGAGCCCGACATCATTCTAGGTGGCTACTCCGAGCCCGACATCATTCTAGGTGGCTACTCCGAGCCCGACATCATTCTAGGTGGCTACTCCGAGCCCGACATCATTCTAGGTGGCTACTCCGAGCCCGACATCATTCTAGGCGGCTATTCGGGCCCGACATCATTCTGGGTGGATACTCCGAGCCCGACATCATTCTACGTGGCTACTCCGAGCCCGAAATCATTCTAGGTGGCTACTCCGAGCCCGACATCCTTCTAGGTGGCTACTCCGAGCCCGACATCCTTCTAGGTGTCTACTCCGAGCCCGATATCATTCTAGGTGGCTACTCTGAGCCCGATATCATTCTAGGTGGCTACCCGAGCGCGACATCATTCTAGATGGCTACTCCGAGCCCGACATCATTCTAGGTGGCTACTCCGAGCCCAACATCATTCTAGGTGGCTACTCGGGCCCGACATCATTCTAGATGGCTACTCCGAGCCCGACATCATTCTAGGTGGCTACTCCGAGCCCGATATCATTCTAGGTGGCTACCCGAGCCCGACATCATTCTAGGTGGCTACTCGAACCCGACATCATTCTAGGTGGCTACTCGAACCCGACATCATTCTAGGTGGCTACTCGAACCCGACATCATTCTAGGTGGCTACTCAGTATGGGTATGGATTCTTTTGGCTGACACCTGCAGCAGTACATATGACCGTTTCAATTATCGTACAGAAGATCTGACAATTTTCTACGAATGAACAAATCGTCACTGTTACATGTAAGTCTGCCTACCAAACACGTGTAATATGATGTAGTGAACTATCTGAACGTGAAATAATGGATATGATTAGCAATGAATCCCTTTTCTGTCATGCCTGTCTATAGGTTTGTGGCGTAGCAACTATATTTTTTTTTTTAGTGTTCTTCTCCTTACGGCGTTGTTGTGCACTTACCTGTGCTGCATGAGCTGGATTTCCCCAAGACTGAGGTGACGCTTCAGGTTGCATCTTCATTTGGATAAGCTATGTCTTCGCAAGATGTCAGATAAATATCCAGTGCCTTCCTACTCCCAGCTCATCCGCATTTCCAGCGTCTTTGAATCTCAGCTGTGGTCGGCTAGTTGATCTTTTACCACACGCCATCGGTTCATAGAGAATATCTGTGGGGATGCAATCGTCCAAGCATCACCAAGCCATCGCAGTCTTCGCTATCTACGAAGGGTACAAACTTGGGAGACTGGTGCGGAATGAACTTTTGCGTTTGTCAACCTGTCCCTACGTACGTCACCAAGAATGGATCTCAGTCGCCGTAGGTGAAAGGTGTTGAGTCTTTGCTCGTTTGACATATTTTGTCCACGTTTCGCTAACATACAGGAGCGTACTGATTTCACAGTCACTATAGTTCATGGCCTTGGTATTGGCTATAAGTTCAAGGAGTTCCGGCACACTTTTTGTGAGACCGTAAAATATGGCAGCAGCTTTGCCAACGGGATTGCCTATTTCGGGGTCTAGAGAGAGCGCATAGTTGATGTGGGACCTCAGGTAAGTGAGCTGATCCACTGCTGTCAATTCGTAGTCGTCGATGGTGAATATAGGTTGTCAGAAATGAATACAAATATGTGTACAAGCTAAGGGGACAGACTAAACCACCTATTGCCAAACTCCTGGATTATATTCTGGATATGAAATGTCTTTGTCTTATGTATTTACTTTAAAAGGACAACAATTCATGTTTGAAGTATAATTATCTAAAATTGAATGTGTTCCGTGGTTAACAACACCTGTATTTCATCATTCATACTTGATTATGCCAAAACTTTGTTGTCTTGTGACATTGCGTTATGTTGTTTTCTTGTGCAATTACATTGTGGTATGATGCATAGTCCATTATTAGGCAAGAGGATCTGTCTACTGATTGAAGAACCGATGTTTCAATCCACTCTCTAAATACATCGCCTTTCATGTAAGTATGAAAGGCCAGATTGTCTGTTGAATTAGACACGACAATGAGTTAACATTCATTATTAGTTCACTATGTCCGCAGTCTTCATGAATGATTTAGTCACTTTCCTTTGCTACTCATTATCCCGAGTTCTCTGCCGGGGTCTATGTGTATGACAAGTGCAAGAATAGCACCACTACCACACAGAGAGCACGTCTTAAGAGGCGACAAACTGTGTGACATGGCATAACACTGGCCATGGTTAGGTGGTTTGTTAAGAGCAGCATAGATGGCGTTTAACAGTCTGAGGGTCTACTTTGCTCTAGTGTTTGTCTATAAACTAGCACATCGGTTAACCACCCTCGGCGGCACTTTTCCCAACGCACAGGAGTAATAACCTTTTCGAGCCTAGCCCGATAAGCAGGAAGTCTTCCTCCCGGCTACATTAAGGTCACGTCAGAGCTGGAACTTGCACTGTCGAAGTACAGCTCGGCTCAGACTAAGACTAAAACTTAGATCGCTTCTTTCCATCGTTTATTTTAATGACTCATTTTCTTTTCACTTTGTGTGATGAGCATCGATCCATGTTTCATCTATATATATAAAATATCACAGCATTCTTTAAACATTTCTATTGCTTCAAATAAACACTGCTAGGTGTGACATTTAACAAATGTAAATTTTGTCAACCTGTATACTTGCGAAAGGTGAACCTACACAACTTACCGTCTTCCAAAGTGTACAGTTTGAGACCGCAATGTCCTTGTTCTTTGACAGTCAAACTTCTCAATCTATTTAGTGTATCGCATTACTTAGAATCAAACATTCTATAAATTTATCGTTTAATAATATCTTTGTCAAAACTATCAAACCATTCCTTTCTTACTTGCTTTCTCGTACTCCTTGAATACAGGCTTCAATAGTCTTGGGTCCAGCGAGAGAATAACCGTTCACAATTTCCCAAGGCGAGCACTGATCCGTTCTGTAGGCTTACAATTCAGTGTTAAAGATTCCCATTTTTAGCCTCGTTAGAGGAAATAGTATATAGATCCGTCGATATGTTGTCGATATAATTGTAACTGTAATCCACATTTTAATATACACGCAAGATTTATGTTGGGGGGTCTCTGTGAAGTGGTCAAAACAGTTCGATTTCGAGCTGCGACGGTCGGTTCATGATGGTGAAAAAACCCGAGGCAATGAAATTTTTTAAATTTTTTTTTATGCCTTCGAATAGTTTGTAAACATAATGTAATGGCACAGATTTATCGTGCGCTGTTTAATATTTCATTATGTGGTGAGTAAGCGTTTTTCATTTCTGGTAAGAACACTAGACATATTTCTTTCCGATTTTCAATAAACAAAATTACCAATGATTAAATGTAAAAACTTTGAATATACTACTTTGCTGAAGTGATATTTAAAAAAAATGAAAATAAGCTAAATTGAAACCAGCTTCATGGTATGACTGAAAGTATTGTTGAATCCATCATTCACAATTTGTATGCGTGGTTGTCGAGTTACAGTGGATGTTAACGTGGAACGTGTTTTTATCATTACACCTTTACCTTATTACACTCTTCGCTCATTACATCCGTATCTCATTATGAACGTATCTGATTACACCCTTTTCTCATTACAAACGTATCTCATTACACTCTTCAATCATTAATCTTTTCGCGTTACATTCTTCTCTTATTGCACACTTCGCTCATTACACCAATATCTCATTATAAACTTATCTCATTACAAACGTATCTCATTACACTCTTCACTCATTAATCTTTTCGCGTTACATTCTTCTCTTATTGCACACTTCGCTCATTACACCAATATCTCATTATAAACTTATCTCATTACAAACGTATCTCATTACACTCTTCACTCATTAATCTTTTCGCGTTACATTCTTCTCTTATTGCACACTTCGCTCATTACACCAATATCTCATTATAAACTTATCTCATTACAAACGTATCTCATTACACTCTTCACTCATTAATCTTTTCGCGTTACATTCTTCTCTTATTGCACACTTCGCGCATTACACCAATATCTCATTATAAACTTATCTCATTACAAACGTATCTCATTACACTCTTCACTCATTAATCTTTTCGCGTTACATTCTACTCTTATTGCACACTTCGCTCATTACACCAATATCTCATTATAAACTTACTTGATTCTACCTGATCTCTTAACAAATATATCTCATGAAACTGTTTTCTCTTAACACTCTCATTTCACCTATATCTTATTGTAACTTTGGAATTTCTTTATTTTTTCTCATGATCTTCCTCCAAAATCATTTCTAAACATGTTCTAAAATAAATGATTCCCATTACAATACAACAGTTTTGTCTGACAACAAAACAAAGTGATAATATGGGCCACATTAGCATATTTCCACTCGACTTTTTGCTGGGAATAATGACAGCACGTGTTTACAGAAACGCGTTCTTGTCTCCAGCTGTCTGATAACGTCTGGTTATAAATACACGCGAAGAAATTGACGCTGTCATTAAAAAGCATGCAACGAATTTGTTTGTTTGCGTGAGTGAGTGAGTTTTCACGAGAATGATTGGATAGAATTAGGGGATTTGGATGAGTACATGTACGGTTAAACAGATGGGCACACACACAAACACACACACACCTTCCAACCCCCACATCCCTACACTCCACCCAATCTCCCACACATCCTCAACACGCCTTACCCCCCCCCCCCCACCATTGCACACAACACACCCGTCCTCCCACTTTATTGATATTAAAAATGAATAACTGGTTTTCTGTTCTAAGTTGAAACCCACGTTTTAAAAAAATGGTTTCTATAATGTGAAAATACGCTGCTACCAATCACCAACTGATATAACACACATCATTCCATCTGTTTATACCATGTTTGCTCATAAGCTCTTCAAAACCAATATTATCACCTCCAACCTTGGGAATAGAGTGTCCTATCAGAGCTGTAATGTCATTATTTTTTCCTGTTGTCCGTAACACTGGAGACTGACGTAGAAATGCCATTTTACTGAGTCCTCCTTGTCATTGGTAGAGGCATAACATTGAAGAATGTGACCTAGATCAACTTGTTATATATTCCAGGATGAATCAAAAGTAAACGCAATATTAAAAAAAATAACTTTTTAGCCAAGGGTAAAATTAATGTGAACATATTTTTAGTACCGCCATGTTGGATCGACATATTAGGGTTCACGTTTTTATACCCCTTCGCACACACACTCACCCAAACACATAAAAGAAACAACTCGGTAAAACAAAAAAGCTTTATTAATAATTTAATCAAAATTGTCTCCTTTGAAATGGTTTCCTCCACTGTTGAAACGCCGCTCACAAAGTATTTTCCATTGTTGTTAATGCGTCCTGGAACTGGTTTTCTGGAATAGTATGCATGTTCTTTGTAGCGTATTTTCGGTGATCTCTTCAATGGTCAGAAATATGCAAACTTTAAGGGTGAATTTAAACTTTTGCAACAAAATAAAAGCCATCAGGGTCCAAATCCGAAGAATAGAGAGCTGTGAAACGACAGTCGTGTTATGCTTTGCCAAAAAGTCACGAATAATCAATCAGTGACATGTGTGCAGGTGCGATAGCGTGGTGCAACATCCGGGCTTTGTTTATTCAGGTGTAGTGCCTCTTGTCTTTTTATTCAACCATTTCACAACGTCTAAGTAGTACTCTCTATTGATCGTCTGACCACGTGGAACAAATCTCACGATGAATGGCGACAGTTCAAAAGAAAAAAGACGATCAACAGAACCTTCATTTGTGAGTGTCACAATCTTCTTTTTTGGTGGTGTGATGCCGCTTCAACGTACTGCGACGACTGTCTTTATGATTCGATATGTATCCATTAGCCCAACATTCATCGCCTGTTATTGCATTTTCTGAAAGTCTCGTCCGCATTAAGTAAAACTTCACCTAACTTGAAGCAGAACTTCACGCACAGACTGCTCAAGGTCCTTACTTGAATGATTTAAAAAACAATTATCAGCTGCACTCATTATAAGTGTATTCATTTCACCAGCGGACATTGAATTGAAGATTAACGGTCGCAATGAAAAACCGTTATGATTAAACTGAGGTCAACGTCAATTGTTCTCACACAATCAGTAACTATTATAAAGCTAGCTGTTTCACTCATGTGTTTAGCCGTTTTAAAAGTCCGGTTGCATTTTGTGCGCTAAGGCGACCGGCGCCGTCGCGTCGAATGACCATGTCCATGACCGGGTCTGATGGCCGCGTTCCAGGTGGCATGCAGTTCTGTTGGGGAGGGTGGCGATCTGTTTTATCCAGGTGTTGCGAGGGCAACGCGGAGGACGTCTCCAGGATGAGCACGGCATCTTCCCGTAACTCACCCCCACAGCCTGTAGGAGCATCTCGTGGGCTGGGACTTCCCGGGAACGGCGAACAACGTGAATGAAAAGGGAAAGACGGCAGCGAACAATCGTTGAGATAATACTTGCAAGTTGAGTGTGTCGAACTACTTCCTTGTTGGAAATCATGTCAAGCCAAACGATCCCGAAGATGCGCCTCTGGTTGCGCAAGTGGAAGGACTCAAGACGCTGCCGGTCCTGCTGTAGTAGTGTCCAGGACTCGAAGCCGTACAGAAGAATGAGGACAATGCAGGAGCAGTAAAAACGAAAACTGGTCTCCAGGGAGAGCTTTCACTGGGACCAGACTGTGCAGAGCGAGTGCATGGATGAAGTCGCCCAAGCCCACCCTACAGGTGATGTCGTGGCTGCTCCGTGCGTCAGAGGACTGTCTGCTGAAGAGGTATTCGAAGTCATCGGTTGCTGCAACAGGGTTGTCGTTCACGGTGATGCTAAGAGGAGCCCCTGCTGTGGTTTTGGATTTTCGTCTTCGTCCAGGAAATGTGCAAGCCTAGGTGGGTAGCCGATCGACCCAGTGCCTCTAGCGGGCCTACCAGAGCCTGAGAATCGTTGCCCGGTATGACGACGTCATCAGCGTAGACGTGATGGGTTACCCGGAAGTCGCCAACGAGGACCCCTGGGTTGTGCGCAGAAGACTGTCTGAGGATCCAGTCCATGACACAGCAGAAAAGTGCAGGGGCGAGGACGTAGCCCTGTCGGACACCAAACGATATAGATAACTCCTCTGTGATTTCCCGCCCTAGCCGAATTTTGGTGCTGGTGTGATTGTAGGTTCACCAGAGTGGAATACCCACACATTGTAGGGCCTTCCACGGGCGTGTTTGTCCAAAGAATCGAAGGTAGCCCGCAGGTCAACGTAGGCGCGTGGAGACAGCGGTTAAACTCGTGGAGCAGTTTTGTGAAGAGGCGGACGACGAAAATGGCTTCAATGGTGGAGGGAGAAACTGTAAACCCCGACTGTTGGGGGCGACCATGCCTCATTAAAAGGGGCTGCAGTCTGAAGAGGCGCACATGTGCGAAGGCCTTGCCGGGGACGGACAGTAATAGGCCTGTGATTGCGGCATTCCAGAAGGTAGCTCTTTCCCTTTTAAGAAAGATGACCAGCCGTCAGCTTGCGTGTGAACTTAACTTCAGTGTTTTCAACTGTTTTGTGTTATTCCGCGTTCCCTGTACCTTCTCTTGGATATAACAATTGTATCTCTGTGTGTGCCTACGTGCAAGGACATAATCTGTGAAAGTTTGCGCACCGATATAGTCATATTGTGATTTGTGCGCCTGTTTTTCCAATCAATTACCAGTGTCCATAGCTTGTCGCACGAACAATGGTGAACCAAGGTCACGTCGCTCACCACCCATCTCTCACATAGAACACCTGTACACATTCCCCGTCCCTTCTCACCTGCAGTCATTCGTAGGCCTTTTAAACTACACATCCTCAACACACCCCACGCCGCGCGTACGCTAGAGAAGAGAAAGGTCCGTGGAAAACGATCAGGACAGAGGACTCGGAACAAGTTTATTGCAAACACAGGACCGCCACAAAACTCCCGCGCCTCCGTCCAGAGGCAGCGAGGATCGAAGCACTGGTCCCTTCACAGATACAAGTAGGGATATCGAATGACAACCTGAAAACGATTGATGACCTTCCAGTAACTTCTCTGGACCTCAGGAAAATAATTAAAGTTGCCTCCTGGAATGTGCTGACCCTGAGCAACACAGGATATCCGGTATCCCTGACTCATGTCCTGTGTTCACTGGACATAACCATCGCGGGTATCACCAAGGCCCCGGGTGACGGACACTTCACAGCCGGAGATACCTTCTTCCTTTACCACGGTGGTAAATCCCGCCATAATGGCGTCGCCCTCGCCGCACGTAGCCCTCTCAATAATGATCTCTCCACCTGCCATCCCATCTCAGACAGACTTCTGTACGTTAGACAGCGACAGACACGGATACATATCCATCTTGTTTGTATATGCCCCTAAGGATTTCTCTCACACAGACCAGAAGGACATGTTTTACTCCCAACTGCACTCCTCCACCCAGACAGTCCTCCCCTCCCAACTGCCCTCCTCCACCCAGACAGTCCTCCCCTCCCAACTGCCCTCCTCCACCCAGACAGTCCTCCCCTCTCAACTGCCCTCCTCCACCCAGACAGTTCCCCCCTCCCAACTGCCCTCCTCCACCCAGACAGTTCCCCTCCTCCTAACTGCCCTCCTCCTCCCAGACAGTTCCCCCCTCCCAACTGCCCTCCTCCACCCAGACAGTTCCCCTCCTCCTAACTGCCCTCCTCCTCCCAGACAGTTCCCCCCTCCCAACTGCCCTAATCCACCTAGAAAGTTCCCCCTCCCAACTGCCCTCCTCCACCCAGACAGTTCCCCCCCTCCTAATTTCCCTCCTCCACCCAGACAGTTCCCCCCATCCTAACTGCCCTCCTCAACCCAGACAGTTCCCCCCTCCTAACTGCCTTCCTCCACCCAGAAAGTTATCCCCTCCTAACTGCCCTCCTCCACCCAGACAGTTCCCCCCTCCCAACTGCCCTCCTCCACCCAGACAGTTCCCCCCTCCCAACTGACCAACTCCACCCAGACAGTTCCCCCTCACGACGAGCTTATCATCCTCGGTGACCTCAACGCCAGCCCTGAAACTGACCGGAAGGGCCTTGAGTCCATCGTGGGCCCAAACGGTAGTGGAACGCCTAACAACAACACGGTTATATTCCTCTCCTTCTGCGCTTCTTTCGGGATCAGGATAGCGGGCACCTGGTTCAGTCGGAGGGCATCCCACCGGTTCACATGGATCTCAAATGATCACAGAACAAGAATGGAACTGGATCATATCCTGTCTAGAAACCCAGGTCTCGTCAGATCATTCAGAGTTCACTGTGGAGACGAGACACCTGCAAGTACTGATCATCTTCTCCTCGTGGCTAGTGTGGAGCCGACGCCTCTGATCATCTTCTCCTCGTGGCTAGTGTGGAGCCGACGCCTCTGATCATCTTCTCCTCGGGGCTAGTGTGGAGCCGACGCCTCTGATCATCTTCTCCTCGTGGCTAGTGTGGAGCCGACGCCTCTGATTATCTTCTCCTCGTGGCTAGTGTGGAGCCGACGCCTCTGATTATCTTCTCCTCGTGGCTAGTGTGGAGCCGAGACACCTGCCAGTACTGCTCATCTTCTCCTCGTGGCTAATGTGACCGTCTTGCCAATATACCACAAAAGACTGCATCAATTGTCAGATACGACACGGAATCCCTGCGTACTAACCCTAGTCTGGTAGCCCAATATGCCGCGTCCATAGACAGCAAATTTGCCGCTATGGGTACCATTCCTGATGACCCTAGATCTGCATGGCCCATTGTTGCCCAGGCCATCCACAAAGTTGCCGACCCAGTTCTGGGTCATAGGAAGAACATTCGGAAACCCTGGCTGACAGTGTTCACGCTAGTAATCCTAGAAGAAAAGAGTTCAGCGAGGGCCATGGACGACCACCCGGAACGGCGACGCCTACAAAACACATTTCGGGCTGCTCCAAGAAGGACCTTGAACACCACTACAACTCCAATGCCCAGGGAGGTCTACTGCGCAACGACATAGAGCGACATGCCACACAATAAAGACTCTCAACTCCGACTCATCCCAACGTCCCTCTGGCACCCCCCAATGCCTAATTAAGTCCTATGCATCCCCCTGTACCACAAGAGAGGAAATAGCGATCAGGTGGGTCGAACATTATAACGTCGCCAAAATTGAGTGAACCGTTCATTGCTAACGATCATGCGCATGTAGTGTCTGATGTCGGGAATCAATAGAATAATTGAACATCCTGTTGTGAAGCTTAGAAGTTGAATCTTTCGTATCTTGAAATTGGCATGTCATGAGAAAATGCTGAAGCTTAGGGCTTAGCGTTTGTACGTTAGTGATCGGCAAGGATATCGATTTCGTTGACTTCACTATAAAAGGTGCATGGCATAGCCATCTTTACAGTACGATGTGAAAAAATAGCCGGAGTTTACTAATGTGGTGTATGTATGTATGTATGTATGTATGTATGTATGTATGTATGTATGTATGTATGTATGTATGTATGCCTGCGTGCCTGTGTGTGTGTGTGTGTGTGTGTATGTGTGCGTGTGCGCGTGCGTATACATTTCTGGCTATCTGCTCTTTTTCCCTGTTGCATCCTGATTTCTTTTGTTTTCTTTCTCTGGTTCTTTTTTGTCATTGTTTCTCCGGCTTTTTTTTCTCTTGTGTTCATTAGCAATATTTCTTCTTGATTATTTGTGGGGAGAGGACACACATCTGGTCATGTACAAATACTGATCAGACATGTTGGTGAGGGTCAGGTAAACATACTGATAGGACATGTTGGTGAGGGTCAGGTAAACATACTGATTAGACCTGCTGGTGAGGGTCAGGTAAACATACTGATCAGACATGCTGGTGAGGGTCAGGTAAACATACTGATCAGACATGTTGGTGAGGGTCTGGTAAACATACTGATCAGACATGCTGGTGAGGGTCAGGTAAACATACTGATCAGACATGTTGGCGAGGGTCAGGTAAACATACTGATCAGACATGCTGGTGAGGGTCAGGTAAACATACTGATCAGACATGTTGGCGAGGGTCAGGTAAACATACTGATCAGACATGCTGGTGAGGGTCTGGTAAACATACTGATCAGACATGCTGGTGAGGGTCTGGTAAACATACTGATCAGACATGTTGGCGAGGGTCAGGTAAACATACTGATCAGACATGCTGGTGAGGGTATTATGTAAAATATTCTGACAAAGACCAGTACTTCACTTCCTCGCAGTTCTCCGTGGCAGGGGCTGTTTTCGTGTCAATCTGGCTAACCAGGTGGGGAATCGACGTGATCTCTCTAGTAGTGAGAGACACGTGGATGAATCAATCACATCGCAACGGTCTGGAGTACCCAGTTCCACCTTCACCAATACACGTGTGATGGGAGGAAAGCTGCTGCTGTTTTGAATGCACGGAAAAGAGTAATCTTACTCATTTTGAACATTCAGCATCAATAACAACATGTTTTCTGTCTCGCTTTACTTATGATTTGTATTTTCTGTCTTTTTACTTTCCTTCCAATTTTCTTATGTCCGTGTTGCGGTTGTCTCTATTTCTTTCCTGTTCCATTTCATCATTTCTTCCTTTCTATTTTCTTTCTTTCGGTTGCATATCGATTTCTTTGCTTCTAATGGCATACGCCCACTGCCCTACTATCTAATCAGTGCAGAGAGACAAAATTACCGACATTTGCTCGAGTTGGCGTCCAAGTCTTTCTTTATCGGTTTTCTTGTACGGCTATTTCTTGTTCGTCTTCTTTTAACAAATTCTTTCTACGATATCTGTTTATTCTGTGTTGTTTCGTCGGTTTGTCTTTGCTCTTTTAAGATTGTTTTCTTGTTGTGTTCGTTCTTAAACTTTAGTGTATTATTTATGTTGCCACTATATTTTCTTTCCGTATTTCCGCTTTCTTTTTTTTACGACGTTGGATAGAGGGGATCAAGAAAACACTCCAAAAGTTCAACATGTCGACTACACGAGCCTCCCTCCTAGCACCTAGGACAAACCAGAAGTTATCTTATATCTTTTTTCTGGGACGCCGCAAGGCAAGAGCAGTAGGACAAAAGAAGAAATGAAAAAGAAGACTCAGTTAAGAATCGATGCCATTGTTTTGGGCAGCCCTATAAGTACGTCGTCCTGTTTAGTAAATCACGAAGTGTAATTGCTTGAGGCTCATGTAGCTGGTTGGCTTTTACATTTCTTCTCCGTTCGCTCAGGTGCCCCTCTCACCTGTATTCGGGTATGATTTCAACATTTTGCAAGCTGCGAATTGCCTGTTGATCAAATGCAATGTATTCAAACAAGAGATGGCCGTTGATCGACTTATGCATGTTACCTCTATCCATTGCCAAGGTTCCACTGTGAATGCTCCTAAAGCAAGGATATCAGCTCCTTCATTTTTCTAATCTCCAGCACGGGCAGGACATCCAGCTAATAGCCCGACGGTTCGAGACTTCTTTGTCTACCATCTACTCATACCATATCCAGCCCTTTGTGCCTTCGCAGCAATGATTCAGAATCTATGACGATTATGGAGCTCATTAATGAGATCTCAGATAGCTACATCAGATTTGATGTCACACCCTAGGTCTCCATTCTTTAACTGGAGGCTGTGTGCACCGCTTTGCTCAGCAATAAGTCAGCCTCTCACTCTAGCAGATATCCCGCAGCCGATTTTATTACCCCATAGGACAGAATTACTGGTATATAATCTAATATCAACATCCTGGGCATTATCACTTATTAAATTCTAAGTCCGCTATACAAGTTTCTCCAGTCTTTACTTGTTCTTCTCGGGGTAAATTAACTCGATGGCAGTCTATAATTGTATCTTTATTTTTATATTTTACCAGGCCAATCGTTCTCTCAGCATGTACCATCCATGGCCTATATCTCCTGATTC
Organism: Ariolimax columbianus; assembly: GCA_036924085.1. NCBI lineage: Eukaryota > Metazoa > Mollusca > Gastropoda > Stylommatophora > Arionidae > Ariolimax > Ariolimax columbianus. The sequence continues at coordinate 41,706,464 of JAVGWX010000004.1, read as the reverse complement.
TGTTACTCTCGATACCGGTGGTATTCATGGGCAGAGGATGCCTCTTCTCTCAAGTTCTCACACGTTAACCCCGTCGAATGCAGGACACACAATCACATCTCAAAAGTACTAATTTATTGCGAGCTGAAAGAAGGCTTGCGTCGGTTCGGTGTACACAAGAAACGTTTGAAAGACTCCTTCAACATATCTCTGACACGCTTAAAAGCCAAAATAAAGTCATGGAAGTACTTGTTACAGGAACACCAGGCTTGCGGTAGAACCATCACCAAGAGGCACTTATATTGACAAGAAGTGCCGGATCTCCGAGTTTAGAAGAAAACCTGCTGTGCGGAAAGACAAATCAAATCTTTCTCTTCTTCGTACGCTGTCAGACGCCGATTTGAATTTGTTCAAAGAAAGCAGCGGTCATTCTGAGGTTGTCGACACTCCCATAAAGCTTGTCTAGTGTTGGCACTGGTGATGGTCACATGTGCTTTCTCTGTTCCTCGTATGTCGGGCAATTTTTGCAATAGATGTTCAGCGGTCATTTTCCCAGTACAACACGTGCATTTGTCAGTAGCACCTGTCTCAGTCTGTTGTGGATTGTGCGGAGTCTGAAAACCACTATCTGCTCTCGTCTGTTCAACTGGTAATAAGTATCATTTTTGTGTGAAGCCATTATGCTCTGTTTCCCCTATTTCTAAGTATCTGGCCATATTAAACCGTTTGGACTCTTCTTAGATTACACTTGGATCTGGTTGTGGTAACCTTCCACTTTCTTTCGCTACTTCTTCGTTGCATTGAAAGTTACAGTTTAATGGGACCCCCTGTACCACGACTCTTCTGGGTTTGGACTGCTGGCATAGTTGACAGAGTACCGATCGTAGGTCATTTAGGTATGTACTTTTCTGGCTCTTCATATCTTCAACCACGGACATGGCACCTGTAAACAAAGGCTACCCTGCTGTCACTGCTTTCGTCTGTCAGTAAAGCTTTTTCTGCAGCTTCCAATGGTTCTATCTCTGCTCTGAAATTACTTGAGAATTTTCTTTTTGCCACTGACAGCGTTATCTCTTAATGGCTTGGCTTCGTTCGTTCTCAATCTCTCGCTACCAAACCATGAAAAGGCTTAAGTAGCGGAATGTAGTCCAGAGAACGGAATGCGTTGTGTCGTAGTTTACAGCTAGACTGCGATATTTGCACTTTTCGGTCCAACACATCCGGCTTCAGCAAGCCTTTTTTGAGTACCGGATTAGCATTCTTTCTTCTGCGATCCCTTCTCCTTAGCCAGTCTGCCCTGCTGCAGCCTATTATCCACGATCACTGCGTGGAGGTGTAGAAGGGTCGGGTTCGCTGGCCCTGAAGCTAGCAGTCAGCATCTTGATCCCTTATCGCTTTATCATTTGTTCAGTCAGTGTTTGGGTAGTTCTTCTCTATGTATCGCAGGGTTATGACTCTTCTTTCGTTTTCAGTCTGAATGTTCTTGTTTCCGAATCCTAGTTGTACTTTATATCACCTCTGAAAAGAGCTGCTGCTTCCAGATGGGCCTGTGTACAGTAAGGATGGGCTTTGGTGTTGATGTGGCGTGCATAGTGTCTTGTCTCTTATCTGTTTTTGGAATTTCTACAAAATTACTCCGCTTTATTCTCCCTTTTCCAAATCCATTCAGTCTCTGATGCATTGCGCAGACAAAGCAAATGACACTCACATGTCCAACCTTGACCTTTCATGTTACATATGTGGAAGTGGGTTCTATGCCAGAATATAAAGCCACCTCTGACCTCAACGTACAAGTGAGACACATCTTGTCTAGCTGCTGTTATAATCATCGCTCGCTGAAAACAGCGAGCTGGGGCCAGACAAAACTGCACGTCAGTTTTTATTAATTTCCTGCGCCATTTCATTGTTTTTCCCCATCTGGTTTGTTTTGTTCAATCTGTCTAACTACCATGTTTTCTCTCTTCTGTCATTTTGTAAGCTGTTTTCTTTGTCATGTCTTATTTATTTCTGTAAATGTTCTCTATCTCTCTCTCTCTCTGTCTCTCTCTCTCTCTCTCTCTCTCTCTCTCTCTCTCTCTCTCTCTGTCTCTCTCTCTCTGTGTGTCTTTCTTAGATTCCTCCATTTCTCTTGTTAACACTGTACTTCTATTTAGGTCATTATCAGATTGTGTTCAACTTTCGTTTATTCTGTGTACTTTTCTTTTTCTTACTTTTTGTTTGCTATATTTGCTTATTTTCGTCTTTCTGCTGTTTTTAATTTGAATCCAGGCTTGATATATGTTGCCTCCTCATGAATTAAAGTATTACTTTCCGCGTATTCAATTCTGTGACATTTATGGATGGGCATAATCTGTCCTGAATTATCTTGTCCATGCTAAAATGGTGTTTTTATCGCTAGTTTTAGATGTATATGTTTATTTTTCTGAGTATTGATCTCAAATGAGACTTGCACAGCCGGACTGTTGCTTTGCTTTTATCGCCCCAATAGTATATTAGGGCACATCGCAATTTATGTCGCTGGTTTTCATATGGACAACAAAGCCAGCATCTTCAGGGAAGAGGAATCAAATGTCATCTACAAATGCGCAAGTATTCAGATGGATCCTAAAACTCAATTTATTTCAAATAATAAATAATGGGCATCTGTAGAACAACGTTTTTACTACAAATAATAAAACAGAATTGTAGCCGGATAGCGCATGCACTAAAATGGGAGATACGACATCAATTCGCTTCACGAAATATGTATAGTGAGATGCAACCAGAGAAGAGGAGAGTTCAACGACATTCAACACAAAGGCCAGATTAACAAAATAAACAGTTTCGTGAAGAAGTAGAGCAACTCGTTAAAAATAGGGACTACTACAAAATTGAAAAGATCAGTTTGGAGGAATGATAAAGAAGTAATTTGAGTCAAAGTAACAAATACGGAAAGTCTCATTTGATTTTGTCATATATGTGTCATCATTAGGTGTGCCCCTATAAGTTCATGACTCCGCTTACTCTAAAATTATCATTACGCTTGGTTACTTAGACTGGGACTGGGCTAGAAATGGGCATGACTGGCTTGGCTTGACTGAGCTTAACTTGGCTTGACTTGACTTGATGATACTGGGGATAACATTGATGGATATTTGCTGAGTAGTGAGGACACATATTGATGTATCTGTGCTTCAGTAAGAGGAAAGGGGAGCTTCGAATAAGTAAATATATACTTAAGTTACGCTGACACAGTAAGACGAGAGCTTCGAGTAAGTAAATATATGTTGAGGTTACAGTGCTACAGTAAAGTGCTTCGAGTAGGTAAAACAAAAATACTGAATTTACTCTGCTATAGTAAAAGGAAAAGAGAACTCAGAGTAAGCGAAGATATCCTGAGGTTACTGTGCTATATAACGAGAAAAAGAGATCACAGAGTAAGCGAACACATCCTGAGGTTACTGTAACGAGAAAAAGAGAGCTTAGAGTAAAGGAACACAGTTTGGGCAGTTACTTCCGCTCTGAAGTGTTTCTCTCTGTGTCATCAGCAATCATAAGATAAAGTATGTTTTGTTCATGAGAACTATCACTAGACATATTTTTTTTTCTGCTTCTGGATAACATATAAAGTGAGCAACAGAAAAGAAAATGAAGTAAGTGGCAGCGTGGAGTTCGAACACTGGACATCCAGGAAACGGAAACGACTTGCAACAAGAGAGAGATGAGTTAAAGTTCTAAACCAGCGGGACAATGTGACGCTTTGATAAGGGTGTCCCGCTGGTCTAGTACATTAACTTGTTTACAACTTGCTGCCTAAGGGATTTTAATTTATTCCCTTACTTACCTTGTTTTTCACATTGCAAATGGACATGCATATTGTTTATGTTGATTGCGGTCATGTATAACTTAAAACTCTATGGGCTTCTGTGGAACTATTAGTCTTTCTCAATAGAAATTTCATGGCAATTATTTTTTGTTGCGTTTGCCTTATTTCTCAATTCCCCAAGGCGGTGTGCGTTGCACTATGTTTTTATTTTGTGCCTGTCGGCCCAGTGCATTTGACTCCGGCTTGCATTTTATGTAAGGGTCAGCTCCTACTGCATTTTCTAAGGGTGTGCTTCTCCGGAGTAACGGCCGGTACTGTGATTAGGAGCGAACCTAATAACTTCTGGTTGTGAGCCGTATGATGTAACACTTGCTCACGCCGTCTCCGAATAGCAATGCGCATATTGGAGAAAAAAAGGTCAGTGGAAAAAGGTACCATGACTGTTTAATTATTCACCTATTTGCTCCAATGTGAAGCATAGTTGAAACCATTGAAATTAAGCCTGTCTCCAAGCTGTGAAATCGTTAAGTCTTTCACTCTTAAGCAGATTTTAAATGCAGCTGGTCACGTTTAAATTCCGGTAAGATGGCGACCAAGCAACAGCTGCTCTCATGGTCTGCGATATTCGTGTGGTTTGTTCGTTCCACTTCATGTGTGGGGCGTGGTGTTGCGTGACGATCATTTCCTAGCACGTCCTACGCTATTCACAGGAAGCCTATGTGTGTAAATTTCATCGGAATTCGGAGATACACGATCTGTTCTTCATGTGTAATGGAATACGCGTTGTTGGATAGGACGTCACTACGGATTGCGCACTGTCCTTGGTTGGTGTGCACGACCTGCTTGGAAATTGAGTGCTATGACCGGAAGGTGTAAGGTTTGCTCATGCTTGGCTCCGCATTACAGTGGCGCTGAGGTCGGCTAGCTCTTCCCTGGAAGAGTGAAAAGTGAAATTAGTAGCCTGCCGATTAAAGTGAGCTCGAAAGCCAACCTAACCTCCTCGGAATACACACTGGGCAACTAGAACCATGAGGCTCTAGGCTAACGAGGCAATGGCTAGCCTAGGGGGACGGGCTCCTTCAGGTTACTTGCAGATGTTGGCCCACCGCAGCTTGGAGAGGAGATGGGCGCCGCCAGGTAATTTCAAGCCTAAGAATCACACATGAGGACAAAAACGAAATCTATTGGGATTTTCATGTCTTCATGTGTGCCCCAAAGACCTGATGAGTTACGGGATGAACTGAACTGAACTGGTCACGTTACTGGACGCCTGTATTCGAGCTTTGTCAGGTACTGATCATAATGTCAGTTTTACATGCTGAAACACAACATATTTAGTTGCAATTTATGACATCCTTGGAGGATGACAGTGACCCTGTTCTTTTCATTTTGGGTACCAGTCGGGTAAAGAGAAGGTTTGACAAGATAACAGTTAATACAAAATAAATCTGCACGAAAAGAAGTTATACTTACTGGTTATTGAAATTATTACAGCATCAGACAATGGTTAGCTCTCCTTTTAAGGAGGGGAGCCTACATAGACGGTTCAATAGATTCACAATCGGATACGATTCACAAAACTACATATGATGAAGAAGACTTTTGAGACGAAAAGTCAATGTTTTTAAAAAACACTTGCTTTATTATATCTCTAACGTTGCTGTTTTCTGCCCATATTGATATGTATCGATCTTACAAATACAGATATCTAACCAAGGTGCTCAGCAACATGGATTAGATAAATATAGCGGAAAGAAGAATACAACAAGTTTTCAGAGGGGACGTCTTACTTTCTTCTGTTTTGATCAACTGATGCTACGCTTTTAGACCATTGAGGTTCATGATCAACTGATGCTATGCTTCTAGCCCGCCGAGGTTGACGTAGAGGACTTTGGATTTCAGGTTCTTTCTGCTCCCTCAGAGTTTTTCAAGTATGGTTGCTACCCCGGACCAGACTGCCTCTCTTAGGCCTGCCTACGTAAGGCAGTCCTGCAGGATATGCTCTGGCGTTTTCTTGGGTGCTCCGCTGTCGCATGTTGCAGTTTTTCTTACACACAGAATAGGGATGTGAGCCTTGAGTCTGCAATATCCCGTTCTGAGTCTGACGATGTTTGTGTGCCTATATCTGCCCATCTCTGCCTATCTCTGCCCATCTCTGTCTAGCTCTGTCCATCTCTGCCCATCTCTGTCTACCTCTGCCCATCTCTGTCTATCTCTGTCTATCTCTGTCCATCTCTGTCTATCTCTGCCCATCTTTGTCCATCTCTGCCTATCTCTGCCCATCTCTGCCTATCTCTGCCCATCTCTGCCAATCTCTGCCCATCTCTGCCCATCTCTGACAAGTTTGTCATTTTCTGGCTTGTATAATTTGTGCTGGTTTCTCTATTCCGTCCTGATAGATCGTTTTATAAGTGCCTTTGCTACTTTATAGTTCTGTCGATGAGGAGTCTGCGTGCCCGACTTCCGGTTTTTGCGAGCTCATCTGCCTTTTCGTTTCCACGGATCTAGCAGTGGGCCGGAATCCAATGTAGTACTAAATTAGTGTTTTTGAAAAAAAAACCCGATATTATATTTTATCTCGTGTGGGGGTCTATCTTGTTTTGAGCTTGAGATGGCTTTGAGCACGCTCCAGAGTCTGATATAATGATCGTTTTTCTTGTAGTTGTGTTCTGACCGATACTTATCTTAATATGGTACCTAAATGTTATCACTTTATTTTGGAGGTTCAGTGGGCTGAATTATTCTTTTTATTTGTAAGACGTTTATCATTACTGCACTCCAGGAAAACGCATAGGTGCATTTCAACACACGCATAATGATAAACTTCAGTAATCCACCGATTATCAATTCCAATCGATTGCAGTTATAGTATCATTATCCATCAGCAGTAATTGATTCATATACATATGTCACATAAATCCATATTTTATGTCTTTAAAGTTGGGACATTTGAAGACAAAACATTAGCTATTTAATTGAGGTAAACAAGACCATGAAAGATGCACACATTTAGATGACAAATAGGTTGTATGAGGATTAGCTCGAGCTATTCACTTCAGAGTTAAAGTAACTACCTCTGTCACTAATTCTGGATGTTGTTATCAAATATGCCTCGATTCGCTCGATAGCGATATTGTCTCTCATTCCAGCAATGAAACCCCGACTACTGATTTCTCACTATGCATTACAGATCTATAAGGATATACCACAGAGTCATTTATCCTGACTTGTATTTCATCAGTTAAAAACTGCAAAGACACTAAAAAAATGCACCAGCATCTGTATTCTCTGCCAAGAGACCTTGCCGTCAGGTTGAATCCATTCATTCCCTTTGTTTTTAATCTAATCTGTGGTCACATGTTCTTTTACTTTCTCTGTCTGCGTCTTTTATGACGTTCAACTCTTAACCCCCCCCCCCCCCGCCCCACCACCCAACCGATATATGTATATAGGTTTCATGTCATGCTTTATCGATTGCACAAAACATAAGCCATTGTGGAAAATCATGATATATATGGGGTTTCCAGTACATCTAATCTATCTAATCGAATCATTACATCTGAAACAGCAAGCTGATGTCAGAGTATCTGGTGAAAATTCAGATTGATACGAAATACAGCAGGAAGTATAACTGGATGTATCCTTTCCCCATACATATTTAACATTTATGCTGAGTGCATAATGAGAAACGTTATAAATTATACGAATATTTCTTCTTCTTCTTCTTCTTCTTCGTACGCTGTCAGACGTCAACCTGTATTTTTTTCGAAAAAAGCAGCGGTCATCCTGAGACTGTCGACACTGCCATAGAGCTTGTCTCGTGTTGCCACTGGTGATGGCCACATGTGATTTCTCTGGTCTTCGTATTTCGGGCAGTTTTGCAGCAGATGTTCAGCGGTCACTTTTCCGGTACCACAACTGCATTCGGCAGTGCCACCTATCTTCAGCTTATTGAATTGGTGGTACCTCAGTCTGTTGTGGCCTGTGCGGAGTCTGAAGACCACGACCTGCTCTCTTCTGTTCAATTGGTAATAAACATCATTTTTTGTGTAGCCAGTATGTTCTGTTTCCAATTTGGCCATGTATCTGGCTCTAATGAGCCTTTTTTACTCTTCGCAGGTCACACTAGAATCTGGTATGGTAGTCTTGAACCTTCTTTTGCCAGTCTGTCTGCCCCCTCGTCGCCTTGGATGTTACAATAGGATGGAAGCCACTGTACCACTACTCTTTTTGGTGCGGTCTGCTGGCATAGTTGACAGAGTACTGCTCTTAAATCATTAACTTCAGAATTTTTCTGGCTTTTTAGTGATATGACTACGACCAGGGCATCTGTGAACAGGACTATCTGGCTTTCATTTCTTTTGCCTGTCAGCATTGCTTCTTCTGCAGCCTTCAGTGCCTCTGCCTCCGCTCTGAAATTGCTTGAGTATTTTCCAGTTGCCACTGACAGTGTTATTTTTCTACCATTTGGTAGGCTCAGGAATACCCCTGCTCCTCCATTCTGTGTTGTGTTTGTTACAGAACCGTCGGTGTATGCATGGGTCTAGTCCATGCTTGGGTAGTTTTTCGTTGTGTACCTCAGGGTTATGTCTCTTCTTTTTTTTTCAGTCTGGCTGTTCTTGTATCCAATACCTGGTATATTTTCTACCACTACCGGAAATATATGCTGCTTCCAGGTCGGTTTGCGTACAGCAGGGATGAACATTTTTGTAGTTAATGTGTTAATTGGGTCTTCGTTCATCTTTGCTTTGGCTATTTCTGCAAAGTTTCTCCGCTTTAGTTTCCCATTTCCAAATCTATTTAGTCTCTGGTGCATTGGATGGTCTGTCAGTATTCTGAGTTTCTCTGCTTGCTGATGGGCTCTGCAGTCTCTTCTGTCGGTCATGGATTGCAGATTTGTAATCTTTTCAAGTTCTACAATTGGCGTTGACTTCATGCCTCCTATTATGACTCTCATGGCTTGGTTTTGAAGTTTGCTAATTTTGTCAAAGTTCGCTTTTGCTGCTGTTGTCCAGCCGCAATGCCATACTCGAGAACTGGTCTCACTCTTCCAGTGTACAGTTTCTTAAGTATACTTTCGTCTGCTCCCCAGCTTGTGCCAGCAAGTTTCTTCATGATTGCCATTCTTTGTCTCGCTATCATTTTGTTTCTCTCGATCTGACTTTTCCATGTCATGCGCCGATCAAACGTGACTCCCAGGTAGTTTGGGTAATCGTTTGGCCGCAGATATTTACCGTTAAGACTTATTTTGGGGTTTTGGGGTTTGTTTGAAAGCGAGAATATCGTACATGTTGTTTTTTCCTTATTTATTCTGACCAGCCATGAGTTCGCCCACTCCTCCAGCGATGTTAAGGCCTGCTGCATCCGATTTCTTGCTATGGTGAGATTTTTTTCAGAGGTCCACATAGCCAGATCGTCTGCAAACATGGAGCTGTGGACTCTTCTTGGTATATTCTCTGTGAAGTTGTTTATATACACCAGGAAAAGTGTGGGTGACAGTACTCTCCCTTGGGATACTCCCTGCTCAAGTGTCATCTTTTTGCTCATCTGCCCTTGAACTTGAACTCTGGCTGTTCTGTTTTTGAGATAGTGGCTGATCCATCTGTACATTTTACCACAAACTTCACTTCTTCGTAGCCTGACTTTAAGTGCCTCTTTCCACACCTTGTCGAATGCCTTCTCTAAGTCCACCCAAACCGCTACTGTATGTTTTTTTCTCCTGGTAGGCATCCTCTATTTCCTTTTCTATGAGAGTGATCTGTTCCTCAGTGGATCTGTGCTGTCTAAAGCCTGCTTGCTGTGGAATTAGTATGTGTTTTTCTTCCAGATGCCACATTAGTCTGGTGTTTATCATACGCTCCATCAGTTTGCATACACAGCTCAGTAGAATGATATGCCTGTATCCATTTGGATCTGCTCTATCTTTCTCTTTCTTTGGTACAGGTATAATTACAGCATCTTTCCATGCCTGCGATACAATTCCCCTTTTCCAGCTTTGGTTCAGGACTGATAGTAACTTCCTCTTTGCTGTTTGGCCCAGCCCCATCAGCATTTCGTTTGTTACCCTATCTTTTCCGGGCGATTTTTTTTGCTTTAAGGTTCTCATGACCTCCTCCATTTCTTTCATTGTTAGTTTTGCCATCATGTGCTCCTCTGGTGCCATATTGATGTTGTCGTGGCTCTTTTGTTCTTCACTAATGTCTGTACGCCTGTCTGTAGGGACATCAATGTGGTTTGCTCTAGCATAATGTTCTATAAAGGCGTTTGCTGCTTTTTTTCCAGTGAGCACGTTGTCGCCCTGCTTGATGGTAATTTGCTTGTTTGATGGAGTTTCGCCATTCATGGCTCTAACTAACTTCCAAAGTTTGTTCCCTTCTTTATCTAAATTGAGGCTTTCTGTTTTGTTTTTCCAGCTGTCTCTTGTTAATTGGTTTAGTGTTCTTTTGTATTTCGCCGTGATGGCTTTGAGGGCGATATTTGCCTCCATAGATTGTTCTCTCTCTGCCATGTTCCTAGCATTTGAGACTTCATCTTCCGCTTTCTGCAATTCATCATTCCAATATGGCTTGTAGTTTATCCTTGCCCCTCTTGGGATGGTTTCGGTGGTTGCTTGCATTATTGTTTTGCTTAGGCTTTCCACCATGGGTTTCATATTGTTATATGAATATTTAAAGTGACGATTCCTTTACCATTGGCAGATACAAGATCCTAGAGCTAAGATATGCAGACGACACAGCGATACTATCGAACAGTACAGAGGGGTCAGAGCAACTAATTGCATCCCTAAGCAGATGCAGAGAAGATCAAAACATGTTTGTAAACATACAAAAACACAAAGATAATGACGACCGACAGAACAAGAAGTCAACGTAAATTTAAATTCAGAGGTGTGGAAATAGAACAGGTCACGAACTTTGAGTACATGAGTTCCAGAATCGACAACAATGGTGGCTGCTCAAAAGAAATCAGAAGGAGACTGGCAATGGCAATGCAGAGGCCCAGTAACCTAAGGAAATTGTGGCAAAATATAAGAAAACCCAACAAAAGAGAATATTTAGAACCCATGTTTTTCAGTGGCAGAATACGGATGCGAAACATGGACAGTTACCCAAACTTCAAGAAACAGAATCGAGTCTTTTTGAAACGAAATGTTATAGAAGGGTCAGCGGAATATCATGGACCGAAAAAAAAGAAGAATGCAAAGATTCGACAACAGATGAGCATAGAGACGAACTGTTTCATAAATTCCTTAATGAATAGACAATTGAAATTCTTTGAAAGACACAACGGTAACCGTCATCGATGGTAAGGTGCCTGGCAAGAACGGATGACCAAGAACGCGGTGGCACTAAAATGTCAAGACATTCTGGGGAATGACTCTGGAGCAAGCTGGAGATTTGACAAGTCATTGAGTCACTTTCATGCCGGCTGTCATGGGAGCGAAGTTCTGCAAGGGACATGCTGCACAATGTTGAGCGTTCATGCTAATGGTACTTGTCTGCGGTAACTCGCATGAAGTGACATGCCTGTACTAGTGCATTTATGGATTTTGCAGACTAAAAATGATACTTGTATGCACGGATTTCCAGTCTACACTGTGACCTTGATAATGTAAGTATGCCCAATATGTAAACAATAATTGGTTGGAGAAGCTGGCGATATAGGATGAAAAGTAATCGATGTTATTTTTTGTAGCTGCCATGTTCATGGCTGCATTTCTGCATGGTATTTTTTACTACAGGGTGCAATAAAACGTTGACATAATAGTTGGACATTGTACAGATGAAGCGATAGCGTCAGATACGTGTAGTCAGATGTGGTCGCATAGGACGGCACAGTGCTATCATAGATCCACACAATTTACCTGACGTGCAGAACTCGTGGACAGTTCAATGGGTGTTTTGGATTCATCGATTAATGGCCTTATCATAGGAGCCGTGTAGCGCGCTGGCTTCGCATCTTAGTGGTCCTGGGTTCATTCCCCAGTTGAGGCGGAAATGTTTTTTTCAGACCGCAATGGCTCCCGGGTCGACCCAGCCTTAAATGGGTACCGGTTCAGTCCGGGAAGTAAAATCGGCGAGGGAGAGGGGATGGCTACCGCCCTCATATAGCCAAGCCTTTGAAATGTGTGATCGCTAACACCTCACACCCCTACGGCAGTAATGCTATGGGATACTTTACATTGCTTTATCTACTCCCATGATTTCTTAACTCAGAACCAATGTTCTCTGGTAGATAGTTTGAATTGACACTTGTTGTATTACTAGTAAAGGGGGACATTGAATCATCTCTGTAGTGCAATGGAAGACTTCTCAGTAAGCTCTTCGCTAAGTGAATCACAGAGTTGATTCCTACCTCGTTAACATAGTCTTCTTCTTGGTGCACGCTGAGTACATATGAGAATCTTGTTCAGTACTTATCAGTTTTGTTGTTTTTGAGTTCACTTGATTTCTCTAATTCCCAAGGCGATGTGCGTTGCACTGTAGTTTTTATTTTGCGCCTGTCGGCCCAGTGCATCCGACTTCAGCATACATTTTATGTAAGGGTCTGATTCCTCCTTCATTTTCTAAGGATTTGCTTCCCCGAGGTAACGGCCGGTGCAGTGATGGGGATCGACCTTCGGGTTGTGAGCCATGCCACATAACCACTAGGCCACGTAGCTCCCAATTTTTCATTGACCTTGACATTAACATTTGCACCCTGACTAAAGTGATGGACGTGCTCCGTGAGTACCGAAAAAGAAGAAAAGAAATCGAAAAACAAACATTCAGTATTACAGTATAAAAAAAAATGAAAAAACGAACGAAGGAAGAAACAACAACGTCCTGGCACAGTAAAATGGCTTTTAAAATAGGCAGGTGCGTTTTGTTTTGCTTGAAAAAACAATACAGATACCAAAACTCGTGATATAAATAAGGATTTAGATGTGCGTGTTTCTTGTGTTGTGTTTGTAAATCTACATAATGCGTCCATGTGAATCGCATCATTTCCGGTTTAGCCATTAGCTATTGTCCATATATTTCCTGCAGTCCCGCATGGCAGAGTAAAGATTCATGTTACCATACCTGCAGGTCTACAAAGAAGGGTTGTCCATGAAGATAGTATTCTCTTAATTTGAAAGAAAGATATGCATATTTACAAGGAAGATCAAGGTTTGTCCCAAAGTAGAAACGCTACTGTGGGAGAATGAAGCTGTTACCGACTTCAGCTTACAAAGTAACGGTTTGTCTCATAGTTGTAACGATCTGTCTGGGAATGAAGCTGTTTTAAATATCAGTATACCGAGTAAAGGTGTACCCAATAGTAGTAATGCTACTGCCGGATAATGAGGTTGTTAGCGACTTCAGCATACTGAGTAAAGGTTTGTGACATAGCAGTTGGAACTATAGTCGGTGAATGAAGTTTTTAGAGATTCCAATACACTAAGCCCCATCTAGTATGCGGTAGGGTGTACAGTTCCTGTCTTCGCTTCCTTTTATTTCCCTAATCATATGACAGGTACCCATTTAACTTAACTTAACGTCTTTATACTGGTTTAGAAGATCCTGCGGAGTCTGTATACAACCAATTACATTTACATCACCTTGCTCTAAAAGCTATGCGCATCCAGTTTATTCTTAAATGCATTAACTGTCCCTGCCTCCACTACCTCCACTAGCAATGCATTCCAAGCAGACACCACTCTCTGACTAAAAAAATATTTCCTAATATCTAACCTGGACCTCTCTTTAGTCAGCTTGTAGCTATGCCCTCGTGTTATTGTAGGTGGCTGTATTTTAAAAAAAACTTGTTATAGTCTAATTTATCGATTCCTCTGATCATCTTATAAACCTGTATTAAGTCACTACGAATTCTTCTCTCTTCGAGACACTGTAGGCCGGTTTTTCTGAGTCGTTCCTCATAACTGTAATTCTGGAATCCCACTATCATCTTTGTCGCTCTTTTTTGTATTCTTTCTAGCATGTTTATGTCCCCTCTATGATAAGGACTCCACACCTGTACACAGTACTCCAATCTAGGTCTAACTAAAGCTTTATACAGTTTGACGATCACTTCCTTGCTCCTATGTTTAATGTTTCTTTTAATCTTACCTAACATTGCATTTGCCTTTTTCACTGCTACCTTAACTTGCTCTCTCACCTTTCCTGTAGGATCTATTATAACCCCTAGGTCCCTTTCCTTATCTATCTTTCTAATATTGTTTTCTTCCATTCTGTAATTATGTTCCATATTGGATCTACCATTGTGGATGACTGTACATTTATCTACATTAAACTCCATTTGCCAGATTACAGATCATTCTCGAATTTTATTTAAATTCGACATCAATATATCCAATTCCGCTTTAGATGAGACACTACTGCATAGTTTTGTGTCATCAGCAAATTTTGCAATCATGGATCTCATATCAATGTCCAAATCATTTATATATATCAAGAACAAAATTGGTCCCAAAACCAAGCCCTGTGGCACACCACTTTTCACTTCACTCCACTCAGAGTACTCCTTATTTATGCCCACCCTCTGCCTTCTTCCCGTTAACCAATTTTCAATCCATTTGGCAACTTCCCCACCTATTCCATGTGAGTTTAACTTTCGAAATAATCTTTGATGAGGTACTCTATCAAAGGCCTTTGCAAAGTCTAGATAAATAACATCCACTGGCTACCCTTTATCTATGATTTGCAGATAGGTCTGCTGAAACTTATCGATAGTGGGATTTGTACCCCATACCTTTGGCATGAACAGCGAGTGCTCTACTAATACACTAATCGTACATATATAATCTGTGCTGAATGAAAATCTGTTTGGGTTCTGAAAGGATAGAGCCACTAAACGCAAATGGAGTGCTGTTTTTTTTTTACAAAGAAAATGGTAGAACAAAGCAGAGTTCTCTTTATCTATTTTATTGACTATGAACAGTATTGGACAGGGTGTCACGAATCATTTGTCTCCCTATACTTGAACTGCTTGGGTTCTTCTTCTTCTTCTTCTTCTTCTTCTTCATCGTACGCAGTCAGACAGTAACCATTATTTTTTCGAAAAAAGCGGCGGTCATCCTGAGGCTGTCGATACTGCCATAGAGCTTGTCTTGTGGTTCCACTGGTGATGGCCACATCTGCTCTTTCTGATCATCGTATGTCGGGCAGTTCTGCAGCAGATGCTCAGCGGTCATTTTCCCGGTACCACACAGGCATTGGCTTTAATAGAGCAATAATTAAAATAATTACAGAAGCTATGAGAAAATCAAATGCTGAATATCAAATTCAGTTCCCAATCAGAAACGGATCAGTTCAACACCAATCTCCAGACTGACCATCAGAGGACAGAGTCGTGACATAATCAGACGACTTCAACACCAATCTCCAGACTGACTGACAGAGGACAGAGTCGTGACATGATCAGACGACTTCAACGCCAATCTCTGGACTGACAGAGGACAGAGTCGTGACATGATCAAACGACTTCAAAACCAGTCTCCTGGCTGACAGAGGACATAGTCGTGACATGATCAGACGACTTCAACACCAATCTCTGGACTGACAGAGGACAGAGTCGTGACATGATCAGACGACTTCAACACCAATCTCAAGACTGACCATCAGAGGACAGAGTCGTGACATGATCAGACGACTTCAACACCAGTCTTCGGACCGACAGAGGACAGAGTCGTGACATGATCAGACGACTTCAACACCAGTCTCCAAATTGATTAACCTGAAGATACTGATACAGTAACCACCACTGCAAAAGCATATTGGCGAATATGCGCTTTTTGGCGCAGTCTTCGCACAGAGCGACAACCTGCAGTTTGTGCTCCATGCTCTTATTGGAGTGACCAAGCAAGGATAATGGTTTGCTGACTGCGATAACTATTGCGTTCCGACAATTATTATGAAAGTTATTAAGTTCTTAGAACCCTCTTTTCGCACTCCGCCCTCCTTTTCCAGCCCCATTTCTTCCCTCCTTTCCTCACTCTTTTCGCACTACTCCCCCACTTCCCTGCCCCTTTCCTCCTCTTTTGCACACCTTTCCTCACTCCTTTCCTTCCCTCTTTCCTCCCCCTTTCCTCCCACCTTTTCTCACCCTTCCCTCCCCTCTTTCCTTCCCCACATCCTTTTTGCCCTCCCTCCCTGAAGCACAAACTGTCCATCTCGATCACCTTCAATGTCCCCCCTCCCCCTCAACTCTCTCTTCTCGTTCTCCTCAACTCTCTCTTCTCTTTCTCCTCAACTCTCTCTTCTCTTTCTCCTCAACTCTCTCTTGTCTTTCTCCTCAACTCTCTCTTGTCTTTCCCATCAACTCTCTCTTCTCTTTCCCCTCAACTCCCTCTTCTCTTTCCACTCAACTCTCTCTTTCCCTTCAACTCCCTTCTCTAGGCCTCAA
The DNA here is from genome assembly GCA_036924085.1 of Ariolimax columbianus. Classification (NCBI taxonomy): domain Eukaryota; kingdom Metazoa; phylum Mollusca; class Gastropoda; order Stylommatophora; family Arionidae; genus Ariolimax; species Ariolimax columbianus. The sequence continues at coordinate 41,690,293 of JAVGWX010000004.1, read as the reverse complement.
TTCTCTCTTCTGTTTCCCCTCCTCTCTCTTCTCTTTCCCTCAACTCTATCTTATCTTTCCTCTCAACTCCCTCTTCTCTTCTCCTCAACTCCCTTTTCTCTACCCCTCAACTCTCTCTTCTCTTTCCCCCCAACTCCCTCTTCTCTTTCCCCTCAACTCCCTTTTCTGTTTCCCATCAACTCCCTTTTCTCTTTCCTTTCCTCTCTCTCTTCTCTTTCCCCTCAACTCCTTTCTCCAGTCCTCAATTCTCTCTTCTCTTTCCCCTCAACTCCCTCTCTTATTTCCCCTCAACTCTCTCTTTTCTTTCCCCTCAACTCTCTCTTTTCTTTCCCCTCAACTCCCTTTTCTCTTTCCCCAAATTCCCTCTTCTCTTTCCCTTCAGCTTCCTCATCTCTAACTCTTCCCCAACCTAACTGCCCATGCGCCCACCATCTCCCTCTTTACCCGCCCATCCCTTAGTCTCTTGTCCTCCTCCCACAGCTCTCTTCAACTCGTGGTTTGTACACCCTGGCATTCACAAAGGAAGGCCATGCATCTGCTGAGTGTGAAGCATCCTTCTAGGTTTCAAAAGATACTCAACAAACTCAACAAACAATAACGATTTTTGATACAAAAAATAAAAGAATGAATAACTCGTATAACTCTGGATATCAGAAGAAGAAGAAGAAGAAGAAGAAGAAGAAGAAGAAGAAGAAGAAGAAGAAGAAGAAGAAGAAGAAGAAAAATAACAAATAGAAGTAGAAGAAGAAACTCTAATTGTATAAATGTATTATTGGTAGCTATCAGCTGTCACCACTTCTTTGGCAGAGCAATAGCTGATAAACAGTATATCTATGCCAACTGTGTGCTACCAGTACCAAACATGGCCTCTGTCCAGGGCGCGTGAGAGCAGATTTCGAACGTATGAAATGACATGTTTGAGGAAGGTCATCGGTGTTACCAGGAAAAACGACATTCGAAGTATTGTCGAAACTACGGCTTGTGCCGAATACATTTCCAGACAGAAAATACGTTGGATTGGTCATCTCAATAGAATGCACCCTTATCAACTTCTACTGATGGCTTACAGTGCTGGTAGATCTAGCTACAGGGTAAGGGGCGGCCGCTAGGCAGGTGGACAGATGCCATTAGAGTGATTTTGCACCAACACAGGTTCCCATTGACCGGCACAACGCACTTAACACAGGACAGAGGACTTAAGCTATCCACGTCGCTTTACAGCACAAGTGGAATGAAAACTACAAAATTGGTGGCTATTCCCTTCTAATTTTGCTACAGTTTGTGAGGAAACTTGCATTTCTAGTTTTACAATTGTACTATTAGGATACTTTTACGTCACAGGGGGGTCATGCACCTCCAGTTTTATCAATTCATTACATAAAGCCTTAGATATATATTTGTATTATTTTCTTTTGTAGACTTCTGTAATAATAATTCTATAATTTTATCCGCATAGGAAGTCATGTATTTTATCAATTTATTTTAGGGAGCCTTATAGCTCTGTTTATATAATTATCTTTGCGGACAGTTCTGTAACGTTAATGTTATCATTGTAGTATTGTCAACCCTGTACATCTATTTATATCATCTGATTGCTTGGACTCTTCTAATTTCATCATTGTATCAAACAAGTCCTATGTCCAAAATTCTGAGGTATTATTATGTACTGTCCCTGAAATATTTCAATTTTTTAATAGATATTCATGTCTCTCTAATGTTCACAATGTAAATATATAAATTCGTGTATCTGTTATGACTGTATTATAGTCAGCCTTGGGGTTAAATTCATCACTTATTATAGTCAGCCTTGGAGTTAAATTCATCACTTATTATATTCAGCCTTGGAGTTAAATTCATCACTTATCAAAGTCAGTCTTGGAGCTAAATTCATCACTTATTATAGTCAGCACTGGAGTTAAATTCATCACTTATTATAGTCAGCCTTGGAGTTAAATTCATCACTTATTATAGTCAGCCTTGGAGTTAAATTCATCACTTATTATAGTCAGCCTTGGAGTTAAATTCATCACTTATTATAGTCAGCCTTGGAGTTAAATTCATCACTTATTAGAGTCAGTCTTGCAACTCTAGTTTAATCTTTTTGTTAAAGTCAGTCATGTTCTCTAATTTTACTACTTTTTAAAGTCAGTCATGTTCCTCTAATTTGTACTACTTTTTAAAATCAGTCATGTTCCTCCAATTTGTACTACTTTTTAAAATCAGTCATGTTTCTCTAATTTGTGCTACTTTTTAAAATCAGTCATGTTCCTTTAATTTGTACTACATTTTAAAATCAGTCATGCTTCTCTCTAATTTTACTACTTGTCAAAGTCAGTCCTGTTTCTATAATTTAACTACTTATTAAAGTCAGTCCTGTTCCTCTAAATATATAACTTTATTATAATCAGTTGTGTACCTATAATTTTACCATTTATAATATAGTATGAAACCACACATTTTACAATTTATTACAGCCAGTCTTGTACTTCTAAATTTAGCACTTTGTTTAGTCAGTTCCTTGTTCATCTAAATTTATTACTTTGTTTTACTTCTATATTGATCACTATGTTGGATGCAGAGGGAACGTGTGATCGAATGGTTTCGATTTTTGCCTGCCAATAATGAGGGCAGCAGAGAGCGAATTCCTAGTACGCATATGTTGATTTTCTGTTTGGGGTGAAATAAATAAACATAGCCAACACACGACACGACGACAGCAGTGGCGAAGCGGTCTGCAGTGCTCAGCCTAAAAACCCCTAGCCTACCCTTGCAATGGGAATAAAGTCACACGACGACCCGCAGTTGCATACACTCTTGTATATCTAATGTTATGATCTATGATAATCAAGCTAGTACCTCGAAATATATCACTTCGTTGCATGCACGCTTGTATCTCAAATGGTACCATTCTACTTAAAGATCATTGCCCATTTAAACTATTATCATCCCATCACTAATGTTATCATATGGGAATACGAACTTGTTCACCTCCAATATTTGTTATCGGCATTCCTGCCCGTCTTCTTTTTATCATTCTATCACAGAGAATAACTATTCACTATTACAATGACCACGTTTTTCCTCTGGAACATTTGAACTAACAGGTGAACGCGTACAATTAAGAAATAGATGGGGTGTTAATCCACTACAACAAAGAAAACAATGGGCAAACATAAAATAATTGTATATATAAAGAGAAACAACTTCTGGTAATCAATGTATCTTTGTGTAGCTGCTATCTGTTAAGTTTATACCTATCTCTGGCATCGAATTTTGTTTGCATTAGGATACGAGCCTCTCTCGCTGTACACGCCGACGGGTTCACAAGGGCAGTAACTTCATGCATTTCATGTATACCTTGACCCAAGTTCCAGACCTGTTGGTTTAACTCAGTTTTCCAGCGTCAGTGCTATTTTTATGGATTCTCAAAGTGAAAGACAAAAACGGTATATACCTGAGGAGACTGCTCGGTAATCGAGGTGAAAGGCCGGTGTTTCAGAAATTGGGGTCGATTATAGATAGTCGTATATTTACAGAAGGTTGAAGAATAGTACAACTGAATTCTAATTCTTGAACTGATAATGGCGGAAGAAGCATTGATTAGTCGAGGAGGACTATGCAGACAGACATCAAACGAAGATCGTCCGTAAGTTGACATTTTAATATTTCTATAACTTTCTCGCCGTTATTGTTCTTGGTTCAAACAACTTATTCAGCGTTTGTATAAATATATCTATAAATTCGTTGTTTCTGTTCCTATTCTTGCATTTCGTCCTGTCTATTTGTAGCCCTGAGGAAAAACAAGATAACCCAGAGATATGTTGAGTTTGGGATTTCATTTCGCAGCCAATAGATTTAGACAAGTACTTAGATGGAGTACGAACTGGTGTTCTTCCGACCTAGACTAGAAGAAGACGGTTATCCTAACGACGTGGCAATCTGTGTGTTTTTATGTAAAGTTGATTACTAATATCGTAGTTTTCTTCTTCTGGAGAGCGCCAGCTTGCTGTTATTTATGTTAGAGGAGATTGTGAATAAAGCAGGTTTATCGATGGCCATTTAGTTGTTGAGTTTTCTCGCTGAATGTTCTCACTGAATCTTCACACTGAATGTTCTCACTAAACGTTCTCACTGAATGTTCTCACTGATTGTTCTCACTGAACGTTCTCACTGAATGTTCTCACTGAACGTTCTCACTGGACGTTCCTACTGAATGTTCTCACTGAACGTTCTCACTGAACGTTCTCACTGAATGTTCCCACTGAACGTTCTCACTGAATGTTCTCACTGAATGTTCTCACTGAATGTTCTCACTGAATGTTCTCACTGAACGTTCTCACTGAATGTTCTCACTGATAGTTCTCACTGAACATTCTGACTGAATGTTCTCACTGAACGTTCTCACTGAACGTTCTCACTGAATGTTCCCACTGAACGTCCTCACTGAATGTTCTCACTGAACGTTCTCACTGAATGTTCTCACTGAAAGTTCTCACTGAATGTTCTCACTGAACGTTCTCACTGAATGTTCTCACTGAATGTTCTCACTGAATGTTCTCACTGAACTTTCTCACTGAATGTTCTCACTGATAGTTCTCACTGAACATTCTGACTGAATATTCTCACTGATAGTTCTCATTCATTGTTTTCATTGATTGCTCTCATGGATTGTTTTAATTGATTGTTGTCATCTAATGTTACCAATTAATGCTCTCATTGATTGCTTTCACTGAATGTTTTCACTGAATGTTTTCATGGATTATTTTCAATGATTGTTTTCATGGATTTTTTTCATTGATTGTTTTCATTGATTGTTTTCATTGGTTGTTCTCACTGAATGTTCTCATTGATTGTTTCTATCTAATGTTCTCATTGATTGTTTTTACAGAATGTTCTCACTGAATGTTTTAATCGATTGTTTTCATTTATTGTTTTCATAGATTGTTTTCATTGATTGTTTTCATTGATTGTTTTCATTTGTTGTTTTCTTTTATTGTTTTTATTTATTGTTTTCATTGATTGTTTTTATTGATTGTTCTCACTGAATGTTCTCACTGAATGTTCTCAATGATTATTCTCACCACATATAAACACCAATGATTAATGAGCATGCGAATTCTCTAAGATTGTTTCCATCAGCAATCTGTGCTGCACCGTAAAAAGAATGTAACAGACATCAATTTAAACCAAAAAACTGATTGCATGAGTATGATACTTGGGAGTCATGACCAAAGTGGGTCAGCGTCACTAAGTGTCCAGAGGAGTCATGACCAAAGTTTGTCAGCGTCACTAAGTGTCCAGAGGAGTCATGACCAAAGTGAGTTCACCTCACTAAGTGTCCAGAGGAGTCTTGACCAAAGTGGGTTCACCTCACTAAGTGTCCAGAATAGTCATGACCAAAGTGGGTTCGCCTCACTAAGTGTCCAGAGGAGTCCTGACCAAAGTGGGTCAGCCTAACTAAATGTCCAGAGAAGTGATGACCAAAGTGGGTTCACCTCACTAAGTTTCCAGCGGAGTCTTGACCAAAGTGGGTTTCCCTCACTAAGTGTCCAGAGTAGTCATGACCAAAGTGGGTTTACCTCACTAAGTTTCCAGAGGAGTCATGTCCAAAGTGGGTTTACCTCACTAAGTTTCCAGAGTAGTCATGTCCAAAGTGGGTTCACCTCACTAAGTGTCCAGAGGAGTCATGACCAAAGTGGGTTCACCTCACTAAGTTTCCAGAGGAGTCATGACCAAAGTGGGTTCCCTTCACTAAGTGTCCAGAGAAGTCATGACCAAATTGGGTTCACCTCACTAAGTTTCCAGAGGAGTCATGACCAAAGTGGGTTCATTTCACTAAGTGTCCAGAGGAGTCATGACCAAAGTGGGTTCACCTCACTAAGTGTACAGAGAAGTCATGACCGAAGTGGGTTCACCTCACTAAGTATCCAGATGAGTCATGACCGAAGTGGGTTCACCTCACTAAGTGTCCAGAGGAGTCATGACCAAAGTGGGTTCACCTCACTAAGTGTCAAGAGGAGACATGACCGAAGTGGGTTTACCTCACTAAGTGTCCAGAGGAGTCATGACCAAAGTGGGTTCACCTCACTAAGTGTCCAGAGGAGTCATGACCAAAGTGGGTTCACCTCACTAAGTGTCCAGAGGAGTCATGACCAAAGGGGGTCAGCGTCACTAAGTGTCCAGAGGAGTCATGACCAAAGTGGGTCAGCGTCACTAAGTGCCCGGAGGAGTCCGAATATTTGTACAGATAATTAGTTATACAACTATTTGCAAGTTCTGCGACATTGAATAACGTGGACACACGTATGTACTTGTAACTTATATTTCTGAATTTGGTATGCGAGACATTTTTGTGTGTTCAACAAGTGACCTTTCTTGTATGAAGATACTTCTTGATACTTCCCTTCACTTGCTGTTTTCGTCTCTCTCGTATCTCCTTTTTGCCATTACTTTGTTCCATCTCTAAATATCACTTTCTCTCTTTTTTTTCTCTTCTCTTCTCTTCTCTTCTCTTCTCTTATTTTCTCTTCTCTTCTCTTCTCTCTTTCTCTTTCTCTCGCACTTCTCTCTTTCGATGTATCTGTTTCTATATTTATCTCTCTCTCCCAAGATCACTATCACTTTACCCACTTTCTCTCTCATCTTCTCTCCCTCTTGCATTCTCTGTTTCTCTCTCCTTGTTTCTGTTTCTAAACTGATCTCCCTATATCGGATAACTATTTCTATCTTTCTCTGTCACTTTCAGGCCTTTCTCTCTCTCTCACTCTCTCAAAGTCTGCTATACCTCCAGCTCTCTCATTTTCTCCTCAATGCCTATTTTTCTTTCTCTCTTCCTCTCAATATCTGTATTTATATACATTTTCTGTCTCTCCCAATGTCATTTTTTATTTCTTTTGTTTCGTAATGTTTCAATATCTTTTCCTCACGCCACCCTCCCACCTCCCCTTTCTCTCTTTCTCTCTCTCTGACTCTCTCTCTCCAATACTCACTTCTTTTTTCCACTCTTTTATCGTTGCTCCTGTCTCTCTATCTTTCATTCTCTCCGACCTACATTCTCTTTTAGCTCTCTCTCTCTCTCTCTCTCTCTCTCATTCCCACGCTCCTTCTTTATCTCTTATGTCCACTCTTTTGGCCTCTCTCTCTTTCTAGTCTCTCTGTCTCACTATTTTTCTCTTTCTCACTCTCTCTATCTCATCGTCTCTATCTCTCTCTTTCTATATCTCCCTCCCTCTCTCCTTCATTTTTGTCTCAAACTTTCTCTCTTTCTTCCCATCCCTCTCAATCACTTTCTATCTCTCACCCTCTCTCAATATCACTGTTTCTCTATCTCTTCATTTCAAAGTGACATGCCAGCAGGTCAGCTCGAACAAACAGACAAATAAAAGACTGCTGAAGCGGAAGTTAATTCATATTTGTGCTTTCCGAGTATCGATTTATCAGTCCTGGATTATTTACTGCGACTTCACTTGCCGTCATGCACGCAACCACGCGAGAAAAGCGGCCCCATCTACACAACACTAATAGCACCACCAACTGGTTAACAATTTCTAGTGGAAAACGATCTTTCTCTCTCTCTTTTTCTTTCTCTTTCTTCGTTTCGTTCAGTCCATATTTCTCTCTGTATTTATCTGCCTCCCTTTAATTTCTTAAACGTTGTTCTTCTACGATTTTGCAGTCCATCTTTATATTGTCATCCCATTTACATCCTGCCCTGTTCGTGTCTCCCGTTTCAGCTCTATCTCCCTAATTCGTGGCCAGGAAACCCGAACCCCTTTCATTCCCTTCCTCCCATCCCATTTACATCCTGCCCTGTTCGTGTCTCCCGTTTCAGCTCTATCTCCCTAATTCGTGGCCAGGAAACCCGAACCCCTTTCATCCCCTTACTCCCATCCTCATTGACAATTTTTTTAAATTCTTCGTTTGTTTCTTCTCGGGCTTCAAATTTGGTCTCTCCCAGCTTATCGATTTTGTTCTCGATTTTCATGGTTAATCCCATTTGCTAGTTTCCTTGTGTGGCGCTATCTCTTGTTGCTGTGGCTGGAGTCAGTCTGCTGATCTGTTTGTTTATTATCGTCTTATTCTTTCACATTGTTCAACCAACTCTCTAACTCCCACAAACTCTTCAGCCAACTCTCTCACTCCCTAATACTCCACAAATAACTCTCTCACTATCTCACACTCCACAACAAAGTCTCTCACTCCCTCACACTCCTCAACCAACTCTCTCACTTCCACACACTCTTTAACCAACCATCTCTCTCACTCTCTAACACTCCCCAACCAACTCTCACACTCCACAACCAACTCTCTCACTCCCTCACACTCCTCAACCAACTCTCTCACTCCCACACACTCTTCAACCAACCATCTCTCTCACTCTCTGACACTCCCCAACCAACTCACACACTCCACAACCAACTCTCTCACTCCCTCACACTCCACAACCAACTCTCTAGCTCCCTCACACTCCACAACCAATTCTCTCTCTCCCTCACACTCCTATATAAACTCTCTCACTCCCTTCCACTCCACAGCCAGCTCTCTCACCCACTCACTCTTCTGAACCAGCTCTCTCAATCCCTCACACTCCACAACCAACTCTCTCACTCCCTCACACTCCATCACTCTCTAACTCCCTCACACTCCTCAACCAATTCTCTCCCTCCCTCACACTCCTCAACCAACTCTCTCACTCCCTTACACTCCACTGCCAGCTGTCTCACTCCCTCACACTTCTCAACCAGCTCTCTCATTCCCTCACACTCTTCAATCAACTTTTCATTCCATTCTCCTAAGCTCTCATACACAACTATAATTACAAAAAATGTTGTTTAAAAAAAAGGCTTTGCTTGTTTGCAATCTTTACAGATATTCAAAAAAACCCAAAAACAAACAAACACACAAACGCACATGCACGCGCATGGGCACACATCATCATCAGCATATGTATTTGCCTCCATCTTGTCACATACCACTTAAATGCGCCGATCTCTTGCTATACATACCACTTTAATGTATCTATCACTTGTTACACTGTCCACTTCTTTGTCCTTATCAATTTTTATACAGACCACTATTTAAAATCTATATCTTGTTACGTATACCACTGTTATGTGTATATCAATTGTTACACATACCACATGTGTTTATATCCATTCTAACAAATACCACGTGCATGTGTCTGTCTCCTGTTACACATACCACACGTATGTTTCCATCTATTGTTACACATACCACATGTATGTTTCCATTTATTGTTACACATACCATACGTATGTTTCTGTCTATTGTTACACTTACCACATGTATGTCTCCATCTATTGTTACACATATCACACGAATGTTTCTGTCTATTGTCACATATACCACATGTATGTTTCCATCTATTGTTACACATACCACACGCATGTTTCTGTCTATTGTTGCACATACCACATGTATGTTTCTATCTATTGTTACACATACCACACGTATGTGTCCATCTATTATTTCACATACCACATGTATGTTTCTATCTATTGTTACACATACCACACGTATGTTTCCATCTATTGCTACACATACCACACGTATGTTTCCATCTATTATTACACATACCACACGTATGTTTCTGTCTATTGTTACACATACCACATGTATGTTTCCATTTATTGTTACACATACCACACGTATGTTTCTGTCTATTGTTACACTTACCACATGTATGTCTCCATCTATTGTTACACATATCACACGAATGTTTCTGTCTATTGTCACATATACCACATGTATGTTTCCATCTATTGTTACATATACCACACGCATGTTTCTGTCTATTGTTGCACATACCACATGTATGTTTCTATCTATTGTTACACATACCACACGTATGTTTCCATCTATTGTTTCACATACCACATGTATGTTTCTATCTATTGTTACACATACCACACGTATGTTTCCATCTATTGCTACACATACCACACGTATGTTTCCATCTATTATTACACATACCACACGTATGTTTCTGTCTATTGTTACACATACCACATGTATGTTTCTATCTATTGTTACACATACCCCATGTATGTTTCTATCTATTGTTACACATACCACACGTATGTTTCTGTCTATTGTTTCACATATCCACGTGCATGCTCCTATCTATTGTTACACATACCACACCCATGTTTCTATCTCCTGTTAACCATACCAAACCCATGTTTCTATCTCTCGTTAGTTATACCACTTTTTTGTTCTAAATTCAAGTGTATTTTTCTGTATTCTAATGTTGCTTTTAGAAACTAAATTTATTCCAATTTAATTCTGCATGTACATTTTAGCTTTTTGGTAAAATGTAGAATTGATCTGGAAAGATGTTGATGGTACAGTTGGTGAAGATTGGTCCATTCATTTTAGCATTTGTGCATACTTCTTCTTCTTTTTCTGCGTACCCAGTCAGACAGTAACCATTATTTTTTTCGAAAAAAGCGGCGGTCATCCTGAGGCTCTCGCCACTGCCATAGAGCTTGTCTTGCAGTTCCACTGGCAATGGCCACATCTGCTCTCTCTGATCCTCGTATGTCGGGCAGTTCTGCAGCAGATGTTCAGTGGTCATTTTACCAGTACCGTACGGGCATTCGTCGGTACACCCTATCTTCAATTTGTTGAATAGGTGGTACCTCAGTCTGATGTGGCCAGTGCGAAGTCTGAAGACAACGACCTGCTCTCTTCGGTTCAACTGGTAATAGGCATCGTTTTTGGTGTAACCAGTATGTTCGGTTTCCCATTTGGTCATGTATCTGGCGTTGATAAGCCGTTTTGACTCTTCGTACGTCATACTGGTATCTGTTTGTGGTAGTCTTGCACCTTCTTTTGCCAGTCTGTCTGCCTCCTCGTTGCCTTGGATGTTGCAGTGTGACGGAACCCACTGTACCACTACCCTTTTTGGTGCGAACTGCTGGCACAGTTTGCAGAGTGCTGCTCTTAAGTCATTAAGCTCAGTGTTTTTCTGGCTTTTTAGCGCTGTGACTACGGCGAGAGCATCTGTCAGCAGGACTATATGGCTCTCATTTTCACTGTGTGTCACCTTTTCTTCCACTGCCGCCCTCAGTGCCTCTGCCTCCGCTCTGAAATTGCTTGTGTACTTACCAGTAGCGAATGACAGTGTTATTTTTCTGCCATTTGGTAGGTTCAGGAATGCTCCTGCCCCTCCGTTCTGTGTAGTGTCTGTTAGAGAACCGTCGGTGTATGCATGGGTCCAGTCCATGCTTGGGTAGCTTTTCGTTATGAAGCTTAGGGTAGTGTCTCTCCTTTCTTTTTCAGTCTGGCAGTTTTTGTTTGCAATACCTGGTATATTTTCTACCACCTCTGGAAATATATCCTGCCTCCAGGTAGGTTTTCGTACAGTAGTGATGGGTTTTGGTGTTGTTAGTGCGTTTATGGGATCTTCGTGCATCTTTGCTTTGGCTATTTCTGCAAAGTTTCTCCGCTTTAGTTTCCCATTTCCCAAATTGTTTAGTCTCTGGTACATTGGATCGTCCGTCAGTCTTTGGAGTTTCTCTGACAGCAGCTGGGCTCTGCAGTCTCTTCTATCGGTCATGGATTGCAGTTTTGTAATCCAAGTTCTACAATTGGCGTTGACTTCATGCCCCCTGTTATAATTCTCATGGCTTGGTTTTGAAGTTTGTTAACTTTATCGAAGTTCGCCTTCGCTGCTGTTGTTCATGCCGCAATGCCATACTCGAGAACTGGTCTCACTCTTCCAGTGTACAGTTTCTTTAGTATGCCTTCGTCTGCTCCCCAGCTTGTGCCAGCAAGTTTCCTCATGATTGCCATTCTTTCTCTGGCTTTCATTCGGTTTCTCTCAATCTGACTTTTCCATGTCATGCGCCGATCAAATGTGACTCCCAGATAGGTTGGGTTGTCGTTTGGCTGCAGGATTTTGCCATTTAGACTTAATTTGGTACTTTGGGGTTTTAATGAAAGCGAGAATATTGTGCATGTGGTTTTCTCCTCGTTTATTTTGACCAGCCATGAGTTCGCCCACTCTTCCAGCGATGTTAGGGCCGTCTGCATCCGATTCCTTGCTATGGTGAGATTCTTTTCAGAGGTCCACATAGCCAGATCGTCTGCAAACATTGAGCTATGGACTCTTCTTGGTATATTCTCTGTAATATCGTTTATATATACCAGGAAGAGTGTGGGTGACAATACTCCCCCTTGGGGTACTCCCTGCTCGAGTGTCACCTTTTTGCTCATCTGCCCTTGTACTTGGACTCTGGCCGTTCTTTGTTTGAGGTAGTGGTTAATCCACTTGTACATCTTCCCACAGACATCACTTCTTCTTAGTTTGACTCTAAGTCCATCCTTCCAGAATTTGTCAAATGCCTTTTCCAGATCCACCCAAAACAGCTACTGTGTGTTTCTGTGCCTGGTAGGCATCTTCTATCTCCTGGGCTATGAGGATGACCTGGTCCTCAGTGGATCTGTGCTGTCTAAAGCCGGCTTGCTGTGGAATTAGTAATCGTTTTTCTTCCAGATGCCACATCAGTCTGGTGTTTATCATCCGTTCCATCAACTTGCCGACACAGCTCAGTAGGCTTTTGGGCCTGTATCCATTTGGATCTGTTTTGTCCATTTGTGCATACAAGAAAGCTATTAATTGAATGGTTAACGGCGAAACGCTGAATGGGCAGGGACAATCGTATAGTCTTCACTAGTTTCTGGATAAGTACATTTCTTTTTCTATATTCATCTTTACAATTTAAATTCGTTTTATATTTTATCGTGATTTTCTTGATAAGCACTATTGCTGATTATTTAAATTCATGTAAAACAGAACTATACATATTTTTGTCAATATTCACTAATGGCAAAAACATATTCGCTGACGCCACTTCGCGGTTGTCGGTGATAACGCAGAACATAAGACAAGGCCATACACTATTGGCTAGGTATTATCTACCATAATAATCATTTTGATCATCATCATCTGTCCACAATAGCTAGTAGTAGTGCTCTCACTTATCGCGAGAAAGGTACCCGGTTTGAACCTCATTAATGACACGGTCCATTCTTTCCAGCTTTTCACATGTACATGGATTTCTGTAACCTGCTACCAATGGACAAGACTTTACTCAACGATACACGTAGCTTCCAACAACAACAACGACATTGATCGTGCAGAAAATCACAGCTACAATTGAAACATGAAATTGTCAAAACCCTAAAGGGAAATCACCAATATTTACTAAATGTCTATTACAATAATTTCCTTGTTGCTTTCCTTGGCATCAAGAAAGGCGTTATTATCAACCGAAAATAGCATTTGAAAGTGTGAAAGGCAGCACTTTAAAAATACTTGTACGCTCGCCGCAATATACTGGGTTCTGTCTCCGGCCCCGACAAACTTCAAATAACCCAGCGGTTATTGAGAGCCCAACTAACAATTATACAGGCAAGTCTCAAGTCTCAATGGTTCGATTTCGAGCTGCGACGGTCGGTTCATGATGTCGATTTTTTTCCGGAAATGCCTGAGTTCATCGCTGGAGCTACGGAGTTCGTGCTTTGTGCGATGCTCTCGACAGATGGGGAAAAAAGCCCGTACACAATCAAGTTTAAATCAACTCTCTTCTCTCTCTCTCGTCAAATCCCCCCCCCCCCCCCCCCCCCCTCGCCCACACACAAACACAAAAACCCGCAGCCTCTTTGCAGTGTCTCCTATGCGACTTTTATATTTGAGATTGATTACGATGTTACAAGTTTATTGTTCACCTGTCCGTAGTGACACAGATCAATATTCTGCAGCAAAAGAAAATACCAATCGCACCTCAGTGCACACCTTTTAAGCGTTTCTCGAGTGAATCGTGGCTATTTAAATAAAGGACCGGTTACACTTTCATGAAACGCATTGAAATTCATTCCTTTTAAAGAAAAAAGAAATAAAATTGAATCCTAGATATAAGTTTCTGTGCAGCACTACTTTCTTTGTCAGAAAAAGAATCTGTACCTAGTGTCAAAACAGACTAGACGGCTCAATGAAAGGATGTCAATGGATTAAGTTGTAACCAATTATCCAGGGCACATTGCATGTACAGATCCGACACACAAATACAAGAAAACACATCGACTTAACACCAGCAGTAGCAGAGTAGACACATAGCGTCCGTAGCAGTGAGCGACAACTAGATAAAGCCAAGCACAGCACAATTACCTGGAGGACTCCACTCTACTTTCATCAGCACGCTCTGGATAGGAGGAAAGGTATTTCAACCAGTCATGTATCGCTTTTACTAGAGCGGACAAAAGAGTAAAGTTACAGATTGTGGTCATACTTTAAAGGACAACCACAACAACACCACAACCACACCCCAACAACACCACAACAACACCCCTACAACACCCCAACAACACCACAACAACATCACAACAACACCCCAACAACACCACAACAACACCACAACAACAACACCACAACAACACCACAACAACACCACAACAACACCACAACAACACCACAACAACACCCCAACAACACCACAACAACACCACAACAACACCACAACAACACCCCAACAACACCACAACAACACCACAACAACACCCCAACAACACCACAACAACACCACAACAACACCACAACAACACCCCAACAACACCACAACAACACCACAACAACACCACAACAACACCACAACAACACCACAACAACACCCCAACAACACCACAACAACACCACAACAACACCCCAACAACACCACAACAACACCACAACAACACCCCAACAACACCACAACAACACCACACCAACACCAAACCAACACCACAACAACACCACAACAACACCACAACAACACCCCAACAACACCACAACAACACCCCAACAACACCACAACAACACCACAACAACACCACAACAACACCGCAACAACACCCCAACGACACCACAACAACACCACAACAACACCACCAGTAATAAAAGAAAATGGGCGAACAAGGCGAGTGGAAACAAGGTTGAACTATTTGGAAAGAAACACTCAAATATGTTGTCCAAAAATAAAGTTGCATGGAGAGCCATACTGACAGTTGACACTTTCGGTCCAGATATTTGCGATTATTTCAACAGCTTTCAGCTCACGAGTGGATTCAAACAGCTGATCAACGGCAAGCCAAAACTAGCGGACTGTATTAAGATAACAATCTGAGCATTAGGCTTCGCCTACTCGAACATTGTGTCTTCCTAATCTCGATTACGCATGGACACGCAGGCACCAGGATCAAAGTCATTGAACTGGGTATATCAATCCGACCCAATAAAATGTATATCGAGGTACTGTACTGACAATACAACTACCAGTGCGATCACAGTAGTGGTAGTTTTGTTTTCACATTACTAAAATACGAGGTAGATTAGAAAAGTTCTCGGAATTAGTGGGTTGTATAGAAATAATATACATAAAAATTATCTACACTAGATTTCCTTTAAAGTAGTTCCCTTTGGCAGCTAAACACTTTTGGCAACGTGCATACAGCTGCTGAAAACATTCGTGGATCCCATTCTTTGTCACCTCTCTCAGCTGTCTTGTCGCATCGGTGATAACGTCCTCAGCATCCTTGAATCGCTGTCATTTCAGTGCCGGTTTCAGTCAAGGGAACAAGAAAAATCAGCAGGTGACAGGTCGTGAAAATAAAGAGCATGTCAAAAGGTAATCATATTGGGTTTTGCGAGGTACTGCTTCACCAGTAGGGATCGATATGCTGACGCGTTGTGATGCAGGATTATCCAACTGTTTGTTCTCCATTTTTCTGGTCGTTTTCTTCTGATTGCATCTCTAAGACGACGAAGGATATCAAAGTACATTTTCCTGTTAACTGTTCGGCCTCCAGGAAAGAAATCATGGTAGACAATACCCTGGAAATAAAAAAAAATGTCCAGTATAACTTTTCATTTGTTCTTGTCCAAATGAAATTTCTGTGTTCAAAGAAATGTGGAAGATTTCCATTCAGAGGACTGGCGTTTTGTCTGAGAATTGTGCCACTCAAATACTTGCGATTTCTTCATTGCGGTATCACCATTTGTTTTATTAAGTGATGTTTGTGTCTCTGAGGGTGACTTCTCAAGCAAAACACAGAATTTGACATTTGTGCGTTGTTCAATCAAGGAATTTTTCAACTCTGACGGTACAAGGATCCCAGCACACAAAGACTATTCTGTAGCTTCTGTTCGAGAATATATGTGAAGGTCACGTCTACCATGTCCTTTCGTCAAGGTCACTACCAACTTATAAATATATATTCTCCATAATGTTTCATTCAAACACGAGTCGACTAGTCCGGGAACTTTTTGAAGCTACATCGCTTGTATATCTATTCTTTTGTTAATTTTTAAATCAGGGCAAAATAGAATATGCGAAAAATAACTAACATAATATAAAGTGTTTACGTGTATAGATTTATGTAAAGTTAGTTACATGCTATCAGGGATGAAGTGCTAGAGACTTAATTCTTCAATAATTTTAGCTTTTATGAAGTGGAGACGGGCAGCTATTTTATTCACTACTTTTCCTTCCCTAACAGTAAACCAGATATAAATTTACTGTTGGATTGACTTGAGCGTGCCAATAGCCTTACCATAAAAAACGAGCTCTTTACAACTGTGCTACTCGGACAGAGAGTTAATCATTGTTCTATGATCGGTTCTATATGAACACAACCACCATCATATGGCGACTGCACAAACCGATAAATCTCTGTATGTAATAACTGTACTAGGATTTCTATTTTTTTCCCCGCTGATCCTGTTTGCTGTAGTGCCTTACTTCACCCGATAGTTGCCAGTGCTACGCAGATACCTGTCTAGTCACATTATAGTAATGTGCAACTATTATTACATCCAAAACAAGGGAGCACTCTATCCACAAGGGGAGCGCTTATTCTAACTAATACGCTGCCATGAATCGCAAGAAAATGGGGGGTAAATTACGCAAAGTGGATATCAGTGACGTCATGAATCAAGCCGTCATGATGAATGGCTTTCAATCATTGCTTCGGAAGGTACATATCGGCCTGCTATGGCAATAATGGATAGCTGCCATTGAGGGCTGAAGCTCTCAGTTCTACTGTTCTGATCTTAGCCAGAGTTACTGGAACTTACTTCAAATCTGACATTTAATCAGTGCATGATGCATGGGCGCTAAAAACTGTTTGAATTCTTTTTTTTCTATTTCCCCAGAGAAACTATGACAGTTCAAATTCGTGACATAGACTATCTCTACATCTCGTTGACAGGCGCCCTCGAGGGCGCTTGCAGATGCATGACCGCCAGAATATCACCTCTCATGTCAGTCTATCGTCCGCCAAGCGGACGTCATGGTCTATGCTATCTTAGCGATGCGCATTCAACGTCGTCACCAAATTATGCTATATAGGGCACTTCAGTGATGCGGATTTGTCAACAAGGGAGATATTTAAGACTTCATGTTCTACTTTCCTTTTGGTAACTGGGAGTTTCTCTGAATCTGACTTGCGCGGATTCCAAGTTTGGCAACCATGTATACATTCTGGATAACATTGCTACTAAAAACATGAGCTCTGGTCTTGGCCTATCTCACCTCTTTGAGTGACCTGGTTGATGCAGTTGAAGATTAGCCTTTCTGCCGTTTTCCTGCCATAGATTTGCTGCAATGGTAAAATGGACATATTGGCCTTCAAATAGAGACATTAACAATTGTTAAGGAGGATAAATTGACATTTATAAAATATGTATGCCTTATAATATTTATAAAGCATATTCTTTCATACATAAGAGGAGTGACAGTTCCCTTTCACACCGCCTTGTCAATACAGCTGGGTAGATTGGAAAGCTTCAGAACGAGATTCGAAAAAGGTCTTCGCCGCGACAAAAGAAGCATTCTGCCTGATATTTTAATAATATGCGTACCCATCTTGCCACACACTATATATGATAAAATAGTACATCAGTATTGGTAGTTTTGGAAAGTTATGTTTCACAGTTCCACACCTATACTAGTCACTCCTAAGTTATGTTTCATAATTCTGCACGTATGCCTTTCACTCGTAAATTATGTTTCATAATTCAGCCTCTGAACTAGTCACTGGTAAGTTATGTTTCATAGTTCAGCCCCTAAACTAGGCAATGGTAAGTTATGTTTTATAATTCAGCCCCTAAACTAGGCAATGGTAAGTTATGTTTCATAGTTCAGCCCCTAAACTAGGCAATGGTAAGTTATGTTTCATAGTTTAGCCCCTAAACTAGGCAATGGTAAGTTATGTTTCATAGTTCAGCCCCTAAACTAGTCTCTGGTAAGTTGTTTCATAGTTTAGCCCCCAAACTAGGCACCGGTAAGTTATGTTTCACAGTTCAGCCCCTAAACCAGTCACTCATAAGTTATGTTTCACAGTTCAGCACCTATATTCTCTCCTCAAGTACACATTTATTGCCGTTGCTGGGATTGTCGAAGATCTCTTAGGCAGAGGACTTAAGGCTGCATCGCCACTGCTATCGCACGTTGTGTGCTGTTTATGTTTGTTTATTTGACCGAAACTGAAAAACAACAAATGTCTTACCCGGGATTCAATCCTCTGCCATCTCTGTCAGCAGACAGGCGCCGAAACCAATTGACCACGTGCTGCCCATACTAGTCACCCAAAAGTTATGTTTCACAGTTCCACTGTAGTGGAGACGTTACAGAGCTCGCGTACTGAAATGTCACAGAACATAATCTGTTTGGAAATTTTGCAACGCACAAGCAGCCGATCCAGATAAATATGGATCGATATTCTAAAATAAGTCTGTCAAAAAGCGAAAAATAAATAAATTGTTAGTATTTTGTAAATGTGCTCTATGGAAGACGTGATTCGGAATGAGGTCAATACAAGATTGACCTTCTTATCCATCTATCTTCTACCCTAGACTGAAGGGATTTTCTTGTCTGTCTTTTTCTTGTGGCTTACATTTCTCTACATGGCACTGTAGCCGTCTACATGAACAACCTTCAGCAGTCGTCTCTTATGACATGTCGTCCAGGTTACGGTGTGACTTTTTTTCGCTGTTACTTTAGGCTCCTGAACACACATGTTCGGTAACAGAGTTGACATTTTTCAGGATGTGTGGACCAGCTGTCCTAGTCGGGATCGGGTTCACATTGATGTAAGAATGTTTATTGTTGCTACTGTTGGATGATACTCGTACAGAGTAAATTGTAATGTAGAAGGTTTTTCTGCAGTGGATTTTCTTACACCTTGAAGCGTACTGAAGGATGGTGAACTGAAGCTAACATGTTTGAAGTGCGTTGTTGCTCAATAAGTTCACCTATAACGGAATCCTATTACCGATGTCCACTATGTTAGTCAGACTGTTATGAAACAGTCTATTTCCAGGAGACCGACGTGGTCGTGAGGTGTGGGCTTGATCAATATGTTTTACATGACACTGACATGAGATGGGGGTTTTGATCAGTATGTTTTACATGACACTGACATGAGATAGGGTCTTGATCAGGATGTTTTACATGACACTGTCATGAGAAAAGGGTTTTGATCAGTATGTTTTACATGACACTGACATGAGATGGAGTTTTGATCAGTATGTTTTACATGACATACTGACATGACATAGGGTCTTGAACAGTATGTTTTACATGACACACTGACAGGAGAAGGGGTCTTGATCAGGATGTTTTATATGACACTGACATGAAATGGGATCTTGATCAGGATGTCTTACATGACACTGCCATGACATAGGGGGCTTGATCAGGATGTTTTATATGATACTGACATGAGAAGGGGTCTTGATCAGGATGTTTTATATGACACTGACATGAAATGCGATCTTGATCAGGATGTTTTACATGACACTGCCATGACATAAGGGGCTTGATCAGGATGTTTTACATGACACTAACATGAGATGGCGTCTTGATCAATATGTTTTGCATGACACTGACGTGAGGTGGGGTCTTGATCAATATATTTTGCATTACACTGACGTGAGATGGCGTCTTGATCAATATGTTTTACATGACACTGACGTGAGATTGGGTCTTGATCATTAAGTTTTGCATTACACTGACATGAAATTGGGTCTTGATCAATATGTTTTACCTGACACCAAGGAGAGGTGTGATAATGATCAGTATGTTTCACTTGAACCTGACGTGAGGTGGGAATAGATCAATATATTTGCCCTGGCTCAGACGCGAGATGGGCTCTTGATCAGTAAATTTCACCCTACCTTGGCGAGTTACATATATTTCATGTCCCCGATGTGAGATGCGGTCTTGATTAGTATGTTTAAATTCACCCTGACTTAGTATGCTTTCCCAGTTTACTTACTAGTTTCGAAAGCTGTCAGGTTAAGAACTGTATTCTGAATTCACAAATGTATTCATGTTAGTGGATGATAATGCAGTTCATGACGTCTTTAGGTTGAAGAAGTTTGCAATCCAACGTAGGTCGTGTGTAGGTTGAACAGTGAACGGTGCCAGAGAGGACGTTCCAAGAGTTTGTATAATAATCGAACTATAGGAACCATCTGTTGATCCCTCATATCTGATAAAATGTATTGATCACCCATGACTCTTCCTGAATATCACTAATTCCGTTTCTGCTTAAATAAGGTACAGGGAAAGGTAGTTTCCATAGCATACACTGCTGTCGGGGATGAAGAGTTTGAGTTTGTTATACGGGGGAACATATTGTTTATGAGGTGAGATGTCTAATTACCACTCTCGCTGTAATTCATTACTTATCAGTAAGCCATAGACTCATTTTGTAGCAGACTCGACAAGAGCTTGCCGTGTCAGTAGAGCAATTGAATCCCGTGCATTGACCACGAAAAGCAAGAGCTCTGCCACTTAGGGGATCAGTCGCTCGCTGCTTAATTTAAATGACACGAAGTGTGCTACAAAGAACATATTGGTTCTAGAACCTCATTCGTTAAATCACCTGATCGTTCTACCATACATTCGAATATATGAAATTATTGTAATCCTTTCCAGGTTCACATTCTAGGCCGGTTTACCTAATATTTAAAACTCTGGGATCTCCGAATGGTGCACGCGTTATGTACCATTGAAGTACCTACCATATATGACCTTGAAATTCCCCTAAGCACTGGTACACTTCATCTACTCGTAGTCAGGCAAGCTGGCCTCCTCCTTGGTGATATGTTCACCGTGTCATTCGCTTTAAGAAAAGGCCTGAATCGTCGCAATTAAACATCTACTGCGAAATTTGCCAAATAGTATTTTCCTCTTCATGCGCTATTCATTGTAGCTTCTGTGTTCGTTGTAGCATATTGATTTTGTTAATAATAACTGTTTATTGTAAAATATTAAATTTATTGATAATGAATGTTCGATGTAGCAACTTGATTTTATTGGTAAAACTGCACGCTGTAGTATCTACGTTTGCCATAGCCTCTTGCTTTTATTGGTAACAGCTGTTTGTTATAGCATCTTGACTTTATTGGTAACATCTGTTTGTTATAGCATCTTGACTTTATTGGTAACAGCTGTTTGTTATAGCATCTTGACTTTATTAGTAACAGCCTTTTGTTATAGCATCTTGACTTTATTGGTAACAGCTGTTTGCCATAGCCTCTTGCTTTTATTGGTAACATCTGTTTGTTATAGCATCTTGACTTTATTGGTAACAGCTGTTTGTTATAGCATCT
The DNA here is from genome assembly GCA_036924085.1 of Ariolimax columbianus. Lineage (NCBI taxonomy): Eukaryota > Metazoa > Mollusca > Gastropoda > Stylommatophora > Arionidae > Ariolimax > Ariolimax columbianus. Next base: position 41,668,614 of record JAVGWX010000004.1, on the reverse strand, counting down.
TGACTTTATTGGTAACAGCTGTTTGTTATAGCATCTTGACTTTATTGGTAACAGCTGTTCGTTATAGGATCTTGACTTTATTGGTAACATCTGTTTGTTATAGCATCTTGACTTTATTGGTAACATCTGTTTGTTATAGCATCTTGACTTTATTGGTAACAGCTGTTCGCTATAGCATCTTGACCTTATTGGTAACAGCTGTTTGTTGTAGCATCTTGACTTTATTGGTAACAGCTGTTCGCTATAGCATCTTGACCTTATTGGTAACAGCTGTTTGTTGTAGCATCTTGACCTTATTGGTAACAGCTGTTTGTTGTAGCATCTTGATATTAGTGGTAACAATTGGGCCTTGTAGTATTTTAGATGTATTGTCAGTCATTGTAGCATTTTAGATGTATCGTCGGTCGTTGTAGCATATCCGATGTATCGTTGGTCGTTGTAGCATACCCACCTATAAAAAGAAATTGGGTCAACAATAATTACAGTTATTTATATATTCTGAAAACATCGTTATCTGCAAACAAACAATGTATATGAAGATGTTGTTCGTTTCTACATTCTGCGGTTACAGAGTTAAGAGTTCATACTATAATAATAATAGTTGCTCGTCGCAAGCCTGGATGCCTGATCTCTCCCTTCCTGTTCTTGTTGGCTATAGGTTGGATAATGAAGACATCAATCGAGGGAAGAAGAACTGGTATACAGTGGACACTATCGTCACAAATGGAGGACCTGGACTAGGCAGATAATCTGCTATCTTTGTTACACAGTGGTATTTCTTTGGCTAAGTGAATTGTCTTTTTTTTTGTTTTTTTGTTTTTGTTTGGTGTAAAGTGTTTGCCTCTCTGAATTCTACCGGCGGTGGCACGCATCTGTTCATTTAGGGCCGCATCCTTTTATTTGATAACAGGATGTGTTAACAAGTGATTGGATGCGTATGTGTGTATGTATGTACCTATGCTAGTTTGGGCGATCTCAGAGGTCAACCAAACCAAAATGCAATGGAAGGAGCTCACCTTGAAGGCGCGTATAAAAACTGTTTAAGAATGTGATTGTTGGACAGAGGTAAATGAAACAGAATGTGAGGTAAGAATGTAGAGAAGCTGTCCAGGCAAGTATGAGTGTGGTGTTGGTTGTTGCATACCCGTTGTGTTGTAGCATTTCTCATATATCATCTGCTATGCAGCCTTCCTCTTGCCGTGTATCCGGTCTTCTGGTGCTGTTAGCTTAAAGTGGTAGTTGATCTGGTTGAATTTCCATGAGATGACTGAGATATCGTTTTTTTGTTGTTGTGTAATTGGGCACAAAGGGTAGTTCTCACTATATTTTTAATGACGTCTTTGCTCATGGTATCTGTCCTGGTGAAACGAACAACTTTTCTTAGACATTGCATATTACACCTTCTAACTTTTCTCTACTGTGTTTTCAATATAGACAAAGTTTGATATTGATAGTACAGATAAGGTATATAAATAAAGGCAAAGTTTTATATTGGTAGTATAGATAGGGTATGTGAATAAATGCAAAACTTGATATTGGTAGTACATATATGGCATATAAATAAAGGTATACTGCTTATGCCTAGTGGTCTGTTGGGGTTTTTGTGGATGACAAAGACAAGAATAACAACACTGCCCCATAGAGAGCATGTTGTAAAAGGCGACTAACTGTGTGACATCACATAACACTCGACATTTTCTGGTTTGTTCAGAGAAGCATAGATAACACATAACAGGATGCGGGTCTATTTGCTCTAGTGTTTTAGTCTTTTAAGATGGACTCCCACATCGGCTATTCATCCTCCAAGAAACTGGTTGCATACAAAATCTGCAGTGTCTTCTAAACTAGTATAAAGACGTTAAGTTAAGTTACTATGTTCTGCTTTGTTATCAAGGTGAAGTTCGGTTGCGTAAGGAAACACGACACCTGATACGTCACGACAGACGCATTCTAATGTCTAGATTAGATTTCTCCATCAAACCTGACATCTAAGTGGTCAGCGACTCATAGCTGACTACTAGCGTCAGGGCCAGTGAACCAAAGCTGCCAAGACCCTTCTACACCTCCACGTGGTGATCCTGGATAACAGGCTGCAGCAGGGCAGACTGGCTAAGGAGAAGAGATCGAAGAGGGAATGCTAGCCCGGTACTAAAAAATGCTTGCTGAAGTCGGATATGTTGGACCGAAAGGTGCAAATATCGCAGTCAAGCATTCCGTTCTCTGGACTATATTCTGCTACTTAAGCCCTTTCAGTGTTTGGTAGTGGGAGATTGAGAATGAACGAAGCCAAGCTAAGCCAAACCTGACATCTACTGAAAAACATATTTCTCAGGTTTTTCAGCTCATAGACCTGCCTAAGCTTGATATTGTTTGCATGTACGTTAAGTGGACCTGGTGTTCTGCTGATGATTTCCATTTTTGATGTGCCAATCCTAATATCTTATCTCCCCTAGACTGTACCGAACGCACTCACATAATTCTGTAATCTATCTTCGTACACATATATTAGGATGTTGTCGTCTGCAAAGAGTAGTTACGGTAAATGAGTTGTGATCTTTGCATAACGGGTTGAATTCTTCGTCTGGTGTTGGAATTTAGCGTCTGATGATAATATATCCTTGTAAATGATAACATCAATGGGGAAATACGCATTATTGTTGTACTCCTGTCGTTATTTCAAAACCATCTGCGACTCAAATATGTGTTTCTGTTACATTTTCATTTGATACCGTCCAATGCGCTCACTTTATCTAATAGTTGTCTTTGTATTCTATATTCTTCTATAATTGTGTCCAGAGCTTATTCCTCTCATATCTATCAAACGCTTTCTCCTGGTCTATAAATTGTAGGTTTAAATGCTAGTCCTTTGCCGTTGTTATCTCATTTAATTGTCGTGAAATGAATAAACTATCAGTACACAGTACACACCGCTCTGTTCTGGAATCAAAATTGAGTTTTGCTTAGATGAGGTTAAGCACTTGGTCATATCCTGTGCATACATATTTCCGCTATGACTTAGTCATGTTGAGGCTATGTATGTATACACATTTTCTCTGTACATGTTTTCTTTCAAGATTAAAAACATTGTACAAAAATATTTTTTTGTCTTTATTATATTTATTCACCCGAGGTACTGGTTTGAAAAAAAATAGAGCCCCGGTAATTTTCAAGCATATTGTAGGAGCCAATAAAGAGAGTTGCACATAGGGACTTGAACCACCATTACCGAAACTAGTATTCATAATTTATATACACGAGTCCCTGTCAACTATGCCAGCAGTCCGCACCAAAAAGAGTAGTGGTACAGTGGGTTCCATCCCACTGTAACAACCAAGGCAACGAGGAGGCAGAAAGACTGGCAAAAGAAGATGCAAGACTACCACAACCAGATTCTAGTGTGACCTACAAAGAGTCCAAAAGGCTTATTAGGGCCAGATACATGGCCAAATGGGAAACAGAACATACTGGCTACACACAAAACGATGCCTATTACCAGTTGAACAGAAGAGAGCAGGTCGTGGTCTTCAGACTCCGCACAGGTCACAACAGACTGAGGTACCACCTATTCATAAACTGAAGATATGTGGCACTGACGAATGCACTTGTGGTTCCGGGAAAATGATCGCTGAACATCTGCTGCAAAATTGCCAGACATACGAGAACCAGAGAAAGCACATGTGGCCATCACCAGTGGCAACACTAGACAAGCTCTTTGGCAGTGTTGACAGCCTCAGGATGACCGCTGGTTTCTTCGAACAAATACAGGTTGACGTTTGACAGCGTACGAAGAAGAAGAAGAAGATATACACGAGTCCGCTGGAACCTTCGCCTTATGCTTCACTTCAAACAACATAATCAATCTCCCAATCAATCAGTATAGTTATTATATATTATTTGCATATACATTTTTTAAATGTCGTCGCTGATCGTTATTTTTACCCATTTCGTGTCGTGTTTATGATGCGCAATAATGAGCGCACGCAACCATAGGCCCAATCTTATGAATCACTTTAATTGTTTTCCTTTTCTGTGTGTCTGAAATTATTTTAAAGGGCAACGCAGAAAACAAATAAACAAGAAAACTAGTTGTCGAATAAAATAAACAACGATCCACGCAATGCTGAAACATCATAAGAAACATTGTTATGTAGTTGGGAAACGATTCTTCAATTCCTAAGTCATATCTATTTTGAAGGTAATGCAAGGATAGAATCTACATTTGGATAAAATGCAAAAGATGAGATAGAATCTACATTTGGAAAAAATGCAAAAGATGAGATAGAATGATCTTATCAGTTGTGCAAGGTGAAGGTTATGCAGACATCTACATCTACATGAGGCTGGCAAATGCAAATGGCAGCTTAAGTATACTTCTAATCAGAGTTTAGAAGAACACTGGGATTTGCAAATGGTCTCTATAGATTCTACCAGAGAGTCCACTAGAGCTCCCACAACATATTTCTTAAGAGACTCCACAAGAGATTTCTCAAAACATTCCACAAAATACTCCAGAAGAGATTTCTCATGGAATTCCATCAGAGATTCTACACGAGATTGCACAGTATGTTCCTCTGCAGATTCTACTGGAGATTCTTTTAGAGATTTCACAAGAGATTCTACAAGAGATTATGCTAGAGAAATCAATACAGATTTCACAAGAGATTCTACAAGAGATTTTGCTAGAGAAACCACTGGTGATTTCACAAGAGATTCTACTAGAGAAACCACTGGTGATTTCACAAGAGATTATGCTAGAGAAACCACTGGTGATTTCACAAGAGATTATGCTAAAGAAACCACTGGAGATTCCCCATGCAATTCTGCTAGATAAACCACTAGAGATTCCACAATAGATTTTGATAGAGAAACCACTAGAGATTCCACAAGAGATTCTAGAGAAACCACTATAGATTTCACAAGAGATTCTTTTAGAGAAATCACTAGAGATTCCACAATAGATTCTACTAGAAAAACCACTAGAAAAACCATTAGAGATTCCATTAGAAATATCACAAAATATCACTCCAAAATTCCAAAAGAGATTCCACACAATATTCTACTAGAGAAATCATTAGATATTCCATTAGAGGTTTAATAAGTGATCATCCTAAAATTCCAAAAGAGATTCTACAAGAGTGTGATTTTTCAAAAAAAAACATAACAAGTAAATCTGTGTCTCCGCTGTGAACTCGGACAGATCTGCCCTGTTTGCCAGAACATAGTTGAAAGGTAATATATAAGGGTAAGACAATAAGTCACATGATGGTAATGGATAGCTGAAAAATGTAGTTTGTAATTGATGAAGATGTAATTAGGGGGCAACAGCTATGTAACTATTGTAGGTAGCAGACGTATGTGTCGTCTGCACATGCGCGCTGAAATCAAAATGGGACATGCGGACAGAGTGTAAGCGTGCTGTTTGGTGATTTTTTAAAGGGAGTGGGAGGGAGAGGGGTGGGGGTAGAGGGTGAGGCATCAGCAAAATAATTTCCTTCAAATGATATTCATAAGGAATTGCTTCGTGTGAAATTCTGTTAATGCTTTCGGATACAGTTCGAAGAAAACTTCCTGGCCTACTGACTAGAGGAGTAACGCTATAGAATGCTTTATTCTTCTCAGGTTACAGGTAATCTCTCTTTGTTATCAACGTGTTGTCATGTCAGTATTGCGTTGACCCAATAAAGCCCCAATCCTCATGTTTTGAGTCAGACAATCTTGGAAAGGAGGAAATTCACATTTTCACATAAGATGAAAAGGATGTATTTGACAAAATAGTTTATTGATCTCTTCGTTGGACATTGTAGAGATACTTGCATTCCAATTACAATTTTTTGTAATGCATGTGCTGTCATAAAATGTAAACGTCTTTTACGTGTTGACTAATTCTTTTGGGAGAACGGAGGTTGGTGAACCAGAAGATGAAATTAATTTAATGTTAAGTTCATCTTCTTAACTTAACGTCTTTATACTGGCTTAGAAGACTCTGCAGAGTCTGTATACAACCAGTTTCATTTACATGAAGTGACGATGAAGCGAAATGCTTTAAACGACAAGAGATTTTTTCACAATAAACTGGATAACTGCAGTAAAAATGTTTAAAAACGTAAAAGTTTATTCCATAGTGATTACACTACTGCCGCGGGATGAAGTTGTTGGAGACTTCAGTATACTAAGTCACAGTCTGTAGAAGGCAGGGTGGCCAGTTTCTTTTATCGCTGCATTTTACACGTCGTGGCGAAATTGTTACACATTTCATTGTTATAGATCTCTGTTTTTCTGAGGTTGGGATGATAAGTTCATTTATTCGTTGCCTGCTTGTCTTAATGGTAAATCAGCCAATAATTTACAACTGGATATACTTAATCGTTTTGAAACAAAGAAGCAAACATGGTCAGTCACTCAGACGCGGTAAGAATCGTATATTAGACGTACTAGTTTTGTTAGACAAAGCAGAGCATGATCGATGGCAGTATTCTTTGAACTGCTGCCTCGCCACAAGAATCTGCATCATAGTATCTGATTCTCTGATTATTAAAGACTAGATTGCTGTGATACATCTGTGTTAGACAAATACGTCGTCTATTGTCTCCTGGGTGTTCAATCCTAAACTACATAAAGGTGTAAGAAAGTAAACGGAGGCCAACATCGGTCTTTCTGGGTTGAGGTGAGCGAATTTATTTAGTACAGCTCAGTGCTCAAACACGCGTTCACAATCGACGGTACTCCGCCACTGGCGCCATTCTCAGTGTAACTGCTGGTAAAAATGTTTGCAATTATTAACACCAAGAATTGCCATTCTGGGATGTCTTTGTCGAAAACAGGTGATATCTGCTAATTTTACCCTGTCCTGTGCCATTACAAAGCTTCAACTACCAACTACGAAGTCAAGTTTTAGTGTTCCGTGGATGCACAAAGATCTCAAATTCATCACGTGACCGACTTTGCGCTCAACAATGCAATGTAACTAATATTTAATCCGCCAATAATGATGGACGTTGTCGGATGTCAATCAAAATAAATTAAAAAAATTAAAAAGGTCTTTACCATCTAATTTTGGAAATAAAAGAAATGCCTGGTCCCAGATTAAAGCCAAAGATCTACGAATTTCAAAATGTTCCACTACCAAATGAACTATTGCATATCATTCAAATATTTATGTCCTTGCTGATCTGATGAGGGTTTTGGCTCCTTGCTCACATTACGTCAATCGATGGGATAAAGATCACATTATATCTGTGCTGGTTTTATAAACGAAAGGGCGCACGATTTTTTGAAGACATTTTCGTTCCACATAACGTTTTAACATATTTTGAAAATATTGTTTGTCTATTTAAAAACACCACTTAATGTAATACTAAAGGATGTTTTAGATATCACTGTGACATTGTTGTCATAGTAAAATATATTTGGTTTACGCTTTCGATCTGAGACCGACGTTTGCCTGTTTTTGCACATTGACCAGCAAAGCGCAGACGGACATATGACACTGACAGACAAACAGCGAGAATTATTAAGACTGATCATAGACTCCACCATACAAGTTAGTTATCAATGTGTAGATACATGTCTAGTGACTTCCACCGGGTGTGTCTCGACTCTTGACGCAACACTCGCAAAGAAGTCGACAACATGGCACCTTCAAATACAGATTACCAGCTAATCAGTCAACCAACCAGAAACCCAATCTGCTATTTATTTTAAATTTTTGGAATCGCTGAATTGAAGTATAGAGCACGATACACGATCCCTCTTTTAGTAAGAATATGAACACGTGTGCCTTCTCTCCCTTCATGTTAACACAGAGAAAGCGCTCACATATCGCACCACAGTACTCTCAGCTAGAACATATGAGTGGTAGAGTGGTAGAGCGTTTGCATCTCACTTTAATGGTGCAAGGTGTATTCCCCTTGATCTACATTATTCATTCAACCCAGTTGTAAATGGGTACCTGACCAAGTGCAATGTTAGAGTAGGCATCACGAAAGGGAACTGGCCACCTTACCTCATACGAAGCTGAAATCGAATACAACGTAATATATAACACTTCATCTCTAACAGCAGTGGCACTTTCTTTGGCTTTACTCTCTGCTGGCTTAGCGCGGGCAAAAATATGAATTTTATTCGCCGTTAAGTTGGTTTAAACTGTCTTAGCCTGATCTGCATTTAATGGATCTGAGGGCATGCAGAGCGCTATTTTAGTAAACCGTCTAGCCAGAAGCGTTAGATAGGGCTTTGACAGATTGGAAACTCCCCAGAGAAATGAGCGTTGCATGTATCATCACAATGTGTCGATTCTAGTGGCGCTGACGAATAATTCATTGAACAACTATTTGTTCTTAACATTTTGTGCATTTAAAATTGTTTGTTTCCTCAACCAGTTTTCCATCCACCCATATCGGGTTAATTCAATACAGATGCATAAAATATATATTTTTAGCACCGGATATCAATTTTTTTGCACCGGATATTGAGGTAGTGACATCACAGAATTGTCCACTTTTTAACTGTCAAATATTCTACTTCTGCGAAATTGTGCTTTCGCATCTGCTTCTGGTTGTTAATTTATTGAATCTCTCATAGTCGGCCTATTGAAGGAGAGTAGCATTCAGTTTCTACAGCAGCATGGCATTGTCCATGCTGTCAGACGATGCAGTAACAACCATATTATGGTGTTTTCCTTGACTGAACGACATGATATATGGAGATATCAACAGACGCAACGTTGGCAGGGCATCCCTGTCAGGCACAGCTCTTGGCGACAAAGCTCATGCATGACCAGAAGGGCAGATCATTCTGTTTGTATACTGCTGATCTCTTAAAGGGTGACAAGCATCCATTTTTGAAACTGAATATGACCATCGTTTCTAAACATCCAACTTTATCTAAGTTTTCACTGACTTATTTAAATAACATCAAATCGACCTGTCATCTCCGTAACCGAAATGGAATGTACCGATACAGTTTTCAGTTGTCAAATACGTATAATGGGAATCCAGGGAACTCTGTTTGGGGAGAATTAAGAGACAAGTACCGTTTGTAAGTTTCGTGTCTTCTGGTTTCTATCTAGTGCTATGTTGTTCCACATTTAATTCTGTTATATTGTCTTCCATCGCTGGTATAGTGTTTCGGTCGTCTCTGCTTTATTGTTTCGTTTAATATGTTTCAATCCACTGTAATTATATATTTAATTTGCGTTTTTAATTGCATGAACATTGTTTCCTTTTTTCATTTATTTAGATAATTCTTTTCCATGCACTTTACCAAGTAATGACAAGATAATGGACAAATCAAATGCAGTAGAAACACCAAAATAATGAGCAACTAACTTAGTTAGCACACACAATTAATAATTTGCTTTATTGCATATTTTATTGTTATATTATATTAAACATAAAGATATGCCTTGAGTTGTACTATCCTTTTCATGATTAGCTGATTCTACTATTCTTTAGCTGATTGGTGGAATCTACTATTCTCTCGCTGATTGGTGAATTCTACTATTCTCTAGCTGATTGGTGGATTCTCCTATTCGCATGATGATTAGTGGTGTCTACTATTCTCCCGCTGATTTGTGGATTATCTATTCTCTAGCTGATTGGTGGATTCTCCTATTTGCATGCTGATTAGTGGTGTCTACCATTCTCTCGCTGATTAGTGGTGAATAAATTATTAATGAAGATCCAAATGAAGATCACGGTCCCAAATACATCTGACCTCTTTACATGCAGCACGTTTTGAGCATGTGCAGTGTCAGTCTCAGTATCAGTGCAGTCTCTGTGTCAGTATTAGTGTCAGTGTCAGTCTCAGTGTCAATATCAGTGCCAGTGTCAGTCTCATTGTCAATATCAGTGTCAGTGTCAGTCTCAATGTCAATATCAGTGTCAGTGTCAGTTTCAGTGTCAGTCTCATTGTCAGTATTAGCATTAGTGTCAGTGTCAGTCTCAGTGTCAGTCTGAGTGTCAGTCTCATAGTCAGTGTTAGTCTCCGTGTCAGTCTCATTGTCAGTGTCATTGTTAGTGTCAGTCTCAGTGTCAGTGTCAATATAAGTGTCAGTGTCAGTATCAGTGTCAGTCTCAGTGTCAGTATCAGTGTCAGTCTCAGTGTCAGTCTCAGTCTCAGTCTCAGTGTCAATGTCAGTCTCAGTGTCAGTCTCAGTCTCAGTGTCAGTGTCAGTCTCAGTGTCAGTTTCAGTCTCAGTGTCAGTCTCAGTGTCAGTGTCAGTCTCAGTCTCAGTCTCAATGTCAGTGTCAGTCTCAGTCTCAGTGTCAGTCTCAGTGTCAGTCTCAGTCTCAGTCTCAGTATCAGTGTCAGTCTCATCTCAGTCTCAGTGTCAGTCTCAGTGTCAGTCTCAGTCTCAGTCTCAGTGTCAGTCTCAGTCTCAGTCTTAGTATCAGTGTCAGTCTCAATGTCAGTCTCAGTCTCAGTCTCAGTCTTAGTATCAGTGTCAGTATCAGTCTCAGTGTCAATCTCAGTCTCAGTGTCAGTCTCAGACTTAGTATCAGTGTCAGTGTTAGTGTCAGTCTCAGTGTCAGTCTCAGTCTCAGTGTCAGTATCAGTCTCAGTCTCAGTCTCAGTCTCAGTGTCAGTATCAGTCTCAGTCTCAGTGTCAGTCTCAGTGTCAGTCTCAGTCTCAGTGTCAGTCTCAGTGTCAGTCTTAGTATCAGTGTCAGTGTCAGTGTCAGTCTCAGTGTCAGTCTCAGTGTCAGTCTCAGTGTCAGTCTCAGTCTCAGTCTTAGTATCAGTGTCAGTGTCACTAACAATGGCTGTACACGATGGCCTGCTAGCCCTATTACCACTATCTTGTCACCTTTATCGACAAATTTCGAAGTAGCTCTTATCTTGTCAACTGATGTACCACTGGGTGATTGTCTAGCAAAATACAGATATATTTGTTAATGTTTTAGTGTGCAAATGTAAGTGTAGTTTCCTTTGCGGGGACTAGTAATTGTAGTTATAGTAGCAAAAGTTATTGTAGTAGCAATAGTTACCCGAGTGGTTTGCCGGGGTCTTTGTGTAGGTCAAGGACAAGAATAGCACCACTGGCTCACAGAGAGCATGTCCGAAGAACTGTGTGACATGACATAACACCATCCATGGTTAGCTGGTTTCTTTAGAGCAGAATAAATGCGCCTAACAGTCTGCGAGTCTTCTTTGCTCTAGTGTCTATTAAGATGAACTCGCACATCGGTTAACCACCTATCGGAGTATTAAGCTGCCCAAGCCTAGTCCGCTAAGAAGGAAATCCTTATCCCGGTTATATCCAGCTCATATCAGAAGTGGGACCTGCACAGGGGCATCTGTCCCTGTAGAAGTACAGGTCGACTATGAACTAAGAATAGTTGTAGAAGTAGTAGTAGCAACAGTACGGGTTGCAGCAGTAATAGTGGTGGTAGTGGAAGTAGTAGAAGTAGTAGTAGTAGTGGTGGTAATAGTAGTTATATTAATAGCAATAGTTGTAGTAGTGGTAGCAGCAGTAATAGTTGTTGTATGGTAGTAGTAGTAGTAGTAGTAGTAGTAGTGGTAGCAGCAGTTACGGTAAAAGTAATAGTTATAGTAGTGTTAACAGCAGTTATGTTAGTAGCAGTGGTTGTAGTAGTGAATGCAGAAGTTATAGTAATAGTAGTTGTTGTAGTAGTTATAGCAGTAGTTATAGTTGTAGTAGTGGTAGTAATAGTATTAGTGGTCTAGTAGTTGTAGTAGTTGGAGCAGCAGGCATAGTAATAGTTATAGTACTACTTCTAATATCAGTAGCTATTTTAACTATAGTATAAGTAATTTGTCAATGGTGTGCTTCGATACAGATGAAAATAACAGTCTTTTACAAATATCATCAGAAAAACGGGGAAGAAAAAATAAATTTCAGAGCTCTTACAAAGAAGTTATTAAACGAGAAATTTATAGCAGCAATTTCCCTAAACGGAATTGAAAATTTCATTTAGAAAAAAAACAGCGACATTCATATATCTAAAACTGCATTATAGACAAATATAAGAGGTTCTTGCTTCAAATTCTGCAAGCTTACAGGCAGTAGAAATATTATTTGTGAAATGTCTCACCAAGTAGCTTATAGAAGTATATATATGGACAATTTAAGAATTGCGTGAAGAAAATTACTATATTGTGTTTATGGAAAATAGATTAATAAATGCACACCATACTAATTAGAAAGCACATCAATCTATATATGGGACTATGAAGAAAATTGTGCCAAGTAGTAAAGAACAGCAGCTGATAATTACTCCATGCAGGTAGCAGGCTTAATGGTCTGTTGAAGAATGGGGAACTCGTGTTTGTTTCAAAATGTATCGACAATAGGGACTATCATTAATAGCTGAATGACTTCATGATTAGAGAGTGGATTGAAAAAACTGTGCAACCGTCATTAAATAGAAAACCCATCCTCGCCCGCTTAGTTTGGATAAAGGTTAACTGACGTTTTGGCATGTGACAACAAAGCCTTCAAGCCATTAGAAGCAACGAGAATTGTAAAGGTTGTTTTCTCAGACACTGACAAACAATGATGGACAATGTGATGAAGACCAGTTTCTCTATTCATCCACGTTGATAATCTTTTCCTTTTGCTTTGTCCGCTGAAATGGGTAACTTGCGCGGTGATTTAGATTAAGTGAGAAAGGATCGAGCAATATCTCAACCTCACACTCTCGTCCTGAGCTTCTCTTTGCCCAGCGGAAAGACATTATCAAGACGACTGCAGATAACGGAAAGATAAATATTTTTCCTCAGAGGTTACTCCCGAAGCCTTCCCAGCAAACAGGCATTCCTCAAGGCAGCGGGGATGTGACATCCAGCAAGTTGAACATGTAGAATGACCAGTACTATATATATATATATATATATATATATATATATATATATATATATATATATATATATATGTATATATATATATGTATATATATATATATATATATATATATATATATATATATATATATATATATATATTCATAACAAATGACACAGAACACTATAAGTACCATATAATGTTTCAGATATCCAAAAAGTGTTGCTACAGAAAGAAAGTCAGAGCCACCCATAAAGTGACAGACGCACAATGATTAATCCGACTTTCCTGAAACCCACAGAACTCAGAGGTAGAAATCCAAACAAAATGTTATGAAATGATAACCAAATATACAAGTGGCAATAATTTCATCAATGGCAAGGACAACTGAATAACTAGTCGATAGTTGCTGGTAATCCATTTGCGCCATCTTGACTATGAAATGTCAGACCAAATAAGGAAAACAATTATCACTGACAAGGTAATCAGCATTACAGTAGACACCTGTCAAATCCACAGAATCGCTATGCTCATATCAACACACGGAAAATAATGACAGACGCATTAAACCGACTTTCCTCTAAATGACGAAATATGCAGCAACTGGCAATAACACGCTTCTAGCCACGCTACACGCGATCCCACTATGGGCATTCAACAACAACAACAACAACTCAGTAAAAACCAAAAAAGATGATTTTCAACCACTTTTTGCGAAGTACACAAAAAAGGCACCGCCATCTCAGTCACTATGTGACTTCAAAGTAGGACCATATGATTAATGAAAGGGGAAGATGGTTTTTTACTGAAAAATAATTTGCAATTCACTCAGCCGACAAAAGCCATCAACATATTTGTGTCAGCGTAATCTGAATAGGGATGACCAATCTACGTATATGTATATTTTATAATACACTAACATACATATCAACGTATCGTGAAGCTTAGAAAATAACATTTAATTCAAGAGAAACATAACACACACACACAAAAGCAATTGTCTTATAATTTTTAACATGAATGCACATTTATTGGGAAATATAGTTTCTTACTGTTCTATCGATTAACAGAAGTACTATAATATATCTTGTGTGTATAAACGATAACTACGGACCTCATGACAATCAAGAACACGTCCGATTTGATAAATCCGTGCAGTATATATCATATTTCTGTATAACACATTAGGGTCGTGATGAAAATAAGGACAGATACAAACATTCAAGTTGATAGTTCAAGGAATTATTAAGAAAATATATGCATTTCAAAGGTCCGCATGTTTGAAAGCATTAGAAAGGATGTATGTTGTCTATAACACGGTAAATTGAAGTTTAAAAGGACTATAACATTAAAAGTGTGGGCTCTTGCTTCGACGCCTTTCATCTGTTTCAGTTTTGGACTAATGGAGTTGAAGCAATACCAAGCAGCTTTTCGAAGTCTAGAGATTTCGTCAACAATTTTATGAATGGAATGTATCTCTTGGTCTAAGTAGAATTGAAATTCAGATCTTCGATTTTATGAATGGAATGCATCTCTTGGTCTAAGTAGAATTGAAATTGAAATCTTCAATTTTATGAATGGAATGCATCTCTTGGTCTAGGTAGAATTGGAGTTGAAATCTTCAATTTTATGAATGGAATGTATCTCTTGGTCTAGGTAGAATTGGAGTTGAAATCTTCAATTTGATCCTCTCCTAGCTTGATGTCCTGCTTTGGTAAGTAAAAGTTTATGAGGCATTGTGTTTTACTTTTATTTATCTTCGGACCCGCAGTTCTGCTGACCCCGTTTAGTTCGTTCAAGGATTGTTGGGCGTCCTCAATTGAATGACTGATGAGCACAATGTCAATTGCAAATCGTAAACGGGTAAGCGACTCGCCAGCTATGTTACGCCTCTGTCGATCCAATTTAATTGTTGGAACATTTGCCGCTGCAAATAGCTTTGGGAAGATAGTGTCGACCTGCTGATATCGGGACAAATACTCGCCATTGGTAACGTATGATCAATGAACGCCTGTCGATCATGCGCGATCCTGGGCTGCTCTTTCTGCCTCTCTCCAGGTGTAATCATTTAAGTTGTGTTCTTTCTCACATTCTCTTTTTCACGTATGTTTAGGTTTACCTCTCTCTCTCTCTCTCTCTCTCTCTCTTCCCTTCAATATTCCATGTACGAGCTTGTCTGGCTATGTTGGACTGTACCTTCCGCAGCGTATGTCCTGTTCATCCCCAATTTCTTCACTTAATTTGTTGTTCCAATGGATGTTGTTGACTACTTTCCCATAAGTCTTCATTACTCACCATTTTCTGTCACATTATGCCCATTACCCTTCACATGCATCTGCTAACGAAGGACTGGAGTCTTTGCTGTATGGCCTTGATCGTTCTCCATGTCTCCGCCCCATACAGCAGCACCGACTTGACACTGGCGTTGAATATTCTAACTCTGGATCTCCATATATTGTTTAGTGTCACGGATGCCCCTCTTGCCTTTCAATTATGATCCTTACATCTGCATCTGTATCTCCGGGTGTGTCTATTGTGCTGTCCAAATAGGTAAAGGTATCCACTTCCTCCAACTGCTCTCCCTCCAGCATGATTGGTTTTCTGTTTAAAGCGTTGAGGTCATAGGGCTTGGTTTTCTTCATGTTGATATTCAGTTCCAGTTTATCCGATTGTTCTTTCACCCTATCGTTTCTTTTTCATTTGGCTATTACTGTGTGACAAAAGTACCATATCATCCTCGTAGTCCAGGTCCTCCAATTGTGACAAAAGTACCAGATCATCCTCGTAGTCCAGGTCCTCCAATTGTGACGATAGTACCAGATCATCCTCGTAGTCCAGGTCCTCCAATTGTGACAAAAGTACCAGATCATCCTCGTAGTCCAGGTCCTCCAATTGTGACGATAGTACCAGATCATCCTCGTAGTCCAGGTCCTCCAATTGTGACGATAGTACCAGATCATCCTCGTAGTCCAGGTCCTCCAATTGTGCCGATAGTGTCCACTGACTACCAGTTCTTTTTCCCTCAATTGATGTCTTCATTATCCAATCTATAGCCAACGAGAACAGGAAAAGTGAGAGCAGGCATCCCTGTCTCACCCCTGTTCTAGATGAGGGTTGCGTACTTCTTTGGTGCCCCATAGTGACTCAACAGTTGCCACAGAGTACTTCGATCCACACTGTAACACGCCTTTTCTTTGTTCGTACAATTTGCGTATAGGGATGATTTCCATTTAATATTTTGTTCTATGAAGATAAAAACAGACGACAACTACGCACTCACGCACGCACTCCCGCACGCAAGCACGCACGCCCGCCTGCTCGTACGCAAGCACGCACACATACAAATACATACACACATACACACACACACACACACACATATATATATATATATAGAACCTTGATACAGCCTTTTTTCGATTTTACACAAAGACCAACACAAACAATCAATTGATCTATCAAGACATTAGGGAGATGCGCCTATGAACAAAATGTGACGAGAAATTAAGCTGTGTACTGTAAAATCTTAAATTCAATGCCATTTCTTTACAATGGTCCTAAAAGATCAAAAGAATTCGCCGATGTGCAAATGTTAATAACACCTATGGACTAAATAATATCAATGTTTTAGCGTTATGAATATTTTAAGGCTGCATGCAAAAAATCATATAGACGGACTATACCGATGGAGGTTCGACAGGAGGAACCGTGTGTGTGAGAGAGAGAAAGAGAGAGAGAGAGAGAGAGAAGAGAGAGAGAGAAAGATAGAGCGAGAAAGAGATAGATAGAGAGAGATAGAAAGAGAGAGAGAGAGAGAGAGAGAGAGAGTGAGTTGAAGTTGAAGGAAATCAAAACAAAGTGGAAGCCGAACTGAACATTGTGGTTTATTGACGCAGTTACATCCAAACCGCACACAACAACACGGGGAAATCGTGCACGTGTGGATCGTGAATCTGTTCCGCGAGCTGACACAGAACGACTACCCCTGGCCTGCCTACCACAGAGTAAACACGTCGTTAGCACTCTGGTAGTGCCTGATTTTCTAGTCTTAATTTGTGTTAGTACAGAATAGTGAAAATATTGTTTACTGTAATCTTGATTTTGGATCATTGGTGTAGAATAAGTGCTTCCGAGCCAGTTTACGTTAGTAAATTTGTTTGATTACTGAATTTCATTCTTGATTTTACTTTTTCTGCGCCACCTGATTTCCTGGAAAATGATTTATACACTTTAGTAGTCATATTAGCGTTTCTCTAGGGATTATTTCTTGAGTTTTCTGTAAAACTCAAATAAAACCTGAACAGTTAGTAAACTATTTCTAGGAATGAATGTCTTGGATCTGTAATATTATCAGTTGGAGTATTGTACGGTTTTTCCTTATATTGCGTATTTCAAGGAGTGCAGAAGAAGTGATCTTTAAAATACACATTTTCGTTTAACGAACCAAAAAAGTCGCTACTGAAACGAATAGTAACGGAGAAAATTACGTAATGCCATCTTTAAACTGTAGTTCTGGACTGAACGTAGCCAAAATTGCAAATTCATGTTCTCATAGCTTGCAATACTTGGACTCCTGGTATTCAAACAGGCATGTTAATGTCTGTTGCCAGGTAGCCAAAGGCTTTGTTTGTATGTAGTATGTATCTTAAAACTTTCTGCGCTGTACTAGGTCTGGGGGAAGATACAAATACTTTGGGGAAATATTTAACTAGAATTTTTGAAATTTGTTCGGACAGCGGCCGTTAAGTCTACTCTTTTCAATTTCTAACTGCCGTAGCATTTTTAACGTGCTCGACTCTATTCGATGTGATACAATATATACTCTATAAAAATTTATAAAGTAAGACAATATATACTCTATAAATATTTGTATAGTAAGACAATATATACTCTATAAATATATGTATGGTAAGAAAATATTCTTATAAATTTAAAATACATAAATCCTGTCATCACTTCATCAGTTTTTATTACAACAGGATTATATAGGACCCCAATCTGTCAGAGACTAACACAGGCTAGCACAGACTGACAAAGGACAATGAGCTATGACATTACAACATGGCATGACATATGTAAGATATCAATATATTTCACACACTTGAACAGACTAGCAAAGACTGACAAATGAATGGAGTAGACTATGAAGATGACAACATGACATGTCATATGTAGTATATAAATGTCTCACAGACTAGCACATATAGATATATCGATGTGGTTAACGATATGTGTATCGATATGAACATATTTAATACAGTTAGAGAAGACAAGGCGACAACCTCAACACGTCACCCCTGACGGCAATGTCTGATAATTGACTGTCGTTGTTGTTACTCCTCGATTATCCATAGCCTCCACACATTCTGTTTCTTGAGATTTGATTCAATCAATCAAAACCTGTTCTGCTCCGCTTGGAGCATGGGGCTTTTACAAATACATGTCAAGTCATAAAACTTTGATCTACCACTATCTATTGACGTTTTGTGGCTTAACGTTTATAAATGAAGGGGAGGCCATTCCCAAGGCCAAACCTTCTTCATCTAAACTCTTACGGCATGCCTGACAGGTTGCAGTGTAGCTATTCGTTGTTTCCCTTTCGTGTCCCGGTAACACACGGGCTTGAAATTTGATAGCAAGAAATTTACTAACAATGATTTCTCAACAGATGCGAGCATGAAAACAATAGGAAATACTCGTAATATTTGTGAAATTACTTGCTGGATCCACACTTGAACTTCCGTAAAACGTAAAACATGGCATCTTGGGGTAATCTAACTGGTTTATTTAAATGGGTCATGTTTCTCTTGCATATTAGTCAAACTCTATATGATGCGGAAGAACCGATACACCAATGTCCTTACATGATACTATCCTAACTTTATGTGATACGGACATGCTGCTAAACATATGTACTTACGTGATACAAGTGTAACGTTACATGTCCTGATGAATCAATGTACTTACATGGTACTAGTATAACGTTATATGTTATGAAGAAGTGATAAAACCATGTACTTACATGATACTAGCCTAACTATATATGATACTGAAAAACTGATAAACTAATGTAGTTTCTAGATACTAGTATAACGCCATATGAAGGGAGATGGAGACTGACGTCTGGTCAGACAAAACATACTGATCAGACTATGTTAATGTGGGCCATACTGATTAAGACCATTATGGAACACATTCTGAACACAGTCGGAGGAGAGATGCCCAACTCACTCACACGCTAAGTGATGTTAGTACGATCTCTTGCAGGTATGGGAAAGGCACGACACACAACATTAGATATCATTTCCCCTCCCCGGCTTTGGGGGATACCTGTTTACGGGAAAAGCTTTGGGAGTAAACATTGAGAACAATTCTGCATCCTGTGCTATCTCCAGTCGTCTCGACAAATATCTTGTCACTGGTCAAGGGTACCTCATGACTAGAGAGTGAGGTTGACAAAAGGCACAGTTTCTTCCCCCCTTTAATCTAAATCACCAGGAAAGTCATCCATTTCAGCGGATGTAGCAAGAGAAAAGGCTGTCCACACAGCTTAACAAAGAGAGTGGTCTCCATCACTTTCAAGCAGTTCTCTCTAACAACATGCTGTGTTATGGCCGTCTGGTTAACGTGGTGGGGATCGGCAGTGTGATCCTCACAGAGTTGAGTTTACCGATAAGCCTCGGATTACATTTCAGCCAGGAGGAACCCTGTTGACCTTTTCAAGTTTACCTCGGGATCTGAGGAGAGCCACTGTAATCCGCCACCAACGACAATTATCAAGAATGCTTAACTTAAGTTCAAGTAACATTAGCAACATGAACTCGATAAGTTAGAACCGAAACACTATTGCACTAACATAATGATTATGTTTCGCTTTCCATTCAAGTGTAGGATATTGCCACCACTACAACATGCCTCTTTACAGGAAGCATGTATCCCACCATCTGTAGTGGCGGTTTCAATAATAGTTAGATATAATGTGGAAGCCTGTGCCATGCACATTCCTCGCTAGTCACCTTTTACGACTTGATTGGATAGCTAATGGACCTATTCCTTTCAACCCGTTTGTTACTCGAGTGATGTCCCATCATATATAGACATAATTGCTTCACTTTGCAGATTCTAGATTCTAACATATTATCGTAATTAGTAGGTCACAAGTTCGACGAAACATTGGTCAAGATCACAACTCACGTCCCCGCTACTCTCCGTAGATACAGGCTGCATCGTATCACATCTAGCCAACGAAGTGGACACTGGAATCCCGATAGTTGTGAGCTTATATTGATCCTTGCATTGTGTTACAACCAGAAGGATCCTTGTCTACCTTGTAATGTACGCATCGGGATATCGGAAAATGCAATGTAGCTGGCCACTAAAAATACGTCGCCAAGAGTTAGCTCAGCACGAGTAGTTTCACACATCAACAACAACAAGGTCTTCCCCTCTGTTTTGTAAAGTGATGACAAATTGAGTATTGGCAACAACAACAAGAACCCAACTTCACAAAATAATGCATAGTTTAATTTTTGTGACACTAAATCTGACAATTTGTCAACAACTTCAAAATCTTTCTGTTATATTGAGTTATAATTGGTACTGCGAAAAGGAAGGTAGATCTTACATCAGCTATGCTCCTACAGATATTGTGTACATACTTGGCATTCGGCATATATAGATTTTCTTACGGAAAACAAAGAATATATCATTATTTTCATTTTTAACCGTCAGTGGCAAACTAATAACACAAATTCCGAAGAAAATACTGACATTGTGATTTAATAAAAGAACAAAATAAAGGGCGAATAAATCAATATACATAATGTCAAGTTAAAAGAAATAACACGACAGAAAAGAAACCGGAGAATGTTTTTATGTCACATTCAAAATCCTCATATTTTCATTTTCTCAATTGTATAGATAAGCGGTTCTTAATCTGCGGACTATGGGTGTGGATAAGCGGTTCTTAATCTACGGACTATGGGTGTGGATAAGCGGTTCTTAATCTGCGGACTATGGGTGTGGATAAGCGGTTCTTAATCTGCGGACTATGGGTGTGGATAAGCGGTTCTTAATCTGCGGACTATGGGTGTGGATAAGCGGTTCTTAATCTGAGGTCTGCGGACTATGGGTGTGGATAAGCGGTTCTTAATCTGCGGACTATGGGTGTGGATAAGCGGTTCTTAATCTGAGGTCTGCGGACTATGGGTGTCCTCGAGTTTATTTCAAGAAGTACACGAAGACGTGAAGAAACGTTATGAACTTTTACATTAAAAAATCAAAAGTTAAATTAAAAGAAATATAGAATCGATTCAGAAACAAGGACAAATCCAGCAGAACTTATTTTAGTCGAAGTTCACACAATTAGATAAATGCCGATTAAATATACGAATCGGTGGGAATTTGTTCGTGTAAGACGCATAAAGAAACGCCACAGAAGGATTATCATCAGTGGTTGCAGACTTCTGAAAACACATCAACTGAGCCGAATATCGAAGGATGCAAAACAGACGGTGTGAAAACATCTTTTCGGAAGATAGACACAAAAATCATGTTGTCGGAGAAATTGGAGCCAGATGCTTGATTGATCTGTAGAAGAATAACTCGGTACATCGATTGGCTGAGACAATCTTGAGAAAGATAGGATACATAACACTGAGTTGAATTTTGCTAAAAATACATTTTGACTGAGGCTCAGAATGGATCACTGACTGAATTTTAAATCTAAACGTACTGATAATAACGACGATAGTACATTCTGTTCAATACTAAATGCAATTTCTTCTAGTCATTTAATAGAGCTGGACCGGTATAGGTAATAATGTCCTGTCGCTTGACTTGATGTGTACAGTACAAGATGATAATCGACTACCACAGTGTATGTTATGTTACGATATATTGCCCAACGAGGTAATGAAAACGTCAAAATTGCAAAGACATCTCGACAGAGGATATTAAGAACATGGCACTAAGAACATTGGTAAAAGTAAGAAGTGAGAGCTTTGGGGAATTCAGAAACTGGCAAAAAAAGTCTGCAACTGTTTGTAACAATGAAAATGCAGCGATGGCCTTTTTTAAAGTTGCTTAACTAATAGCATTAACCGGAAACCGCACACAATAGCTGAAGTACTTATATTACCAGGTGCAAAAATTATGGTTTCTGCGTTTGTCACTTAGAAAGTTGCAAAGGACTTTCCTTAATACATATGTCAAATCAGACAGTTACGTATCAAATACACGGTTTGTCCGCTAATATCAAGGGACATTTATTAACGTGTTCACATGTTTTACTGTTTTGCTCTGCAACTGGACGAAAACACGACATTGTTTACTATTGTGAACACACAGATTTCTGAGCATTTCATATATTGATTATGTTGGGTCGCAGCGGTAACAAAATATATGTAAAGGGAATCCGCAGTAACGAAAGGTTTTAGAACCGCTGGTATAGATAACTTACTCGGATGTCATTGAATTTCACGGAGTCTTTTGAAGGTATATTCCATGTCAACCATTCTCTGAAGTTTCATTACTGTTTTTTTTCATCAAAGAGCGTCGTTAAAATACGAACACAAATACGATTCGGCAATTTGTTGAAATGAGCTAGTCTTTCATTGCACCATTAATGATGTCGCTGGCGCATGCTGGAAGAACATGAGATGAGACCGTCCAATGAGAGCGACTGATTGCCAGAAACAGCTCTCAATCAGAGCGCCCGGGGAGAGCGCTTCACAAGAGCGCCCAATGAGAGCGCCCCGGGAGAGCCCTTCATAAGAGCGCCCAATGAGCGCGCCCCGGGAGAGCGCTTCACAAGAGTGCCTAATGAGAGCGCTCCGGGAGAGCACTTCACAAGAGCGCCCAATGAGCGCGTGCGGGGAGAGCGCTTCACAAGAGCGCCCAATGAGCGCGCCTCGGGAGAGCGCATTACAAGAGCGCACAATGAGAGTCATTTCGATTACTAAGGCGTTTATTGAAAATAAAAAAATGGCATAGAGATGACACAAGAACGAATATTAGACTTACCCAGGCTGGTTAACGACATACGTGGAGAGCTTAAATGATGGCTTGTATTAGTATATAAGGAGCTGAGAAATGAAGATATAATATATGTAAAAATATGTTCGCGTAGGCGTCACATGCTTGTTGCGTCGATCAACCACTACCATGTCCAACTGCTGAGGCTGTGTTCATGCGTAGCGTGTCGACTGAAATCTCTACAAACTCCCCAGGCAGAGCCGTGTACTCCGCAGCCGTTAGGCCGCGAGGAGTATGTTAGACCAATGTTTGTGTCAAGCTTTCCGTGTCTGTCCGTGCCAAACTCCCTGTTTTTACGTGTCCCGCCGTCGAGACTTCTGATTGTGTCCACCTGTTGGTCATCGTGACCCTTGCTGTGCTGAGAATACAAAGTTGGGAGAGTTATCGTGTAACCTCAGGTGGAGGGCAAGACGGGCAGGAGGAAATTGGCTTCAGTCCGAGTTGAAATTGCCTTGAGTAGTGATAATCCGAACTGAATTCTGGTGTGCAGTTAAGCGGAACGTTGAACTTCGTCATGGGCTTGAGCCAGGGATGAAATACAGCATAACAAACACGATAACCGATCGAAAGCACACCAATTCCACATAATAAAAGCCCTTATACCACCATGGTGAAGGAGTTGTGAAATATAATCCGAAAAGGAACCACCAAACATCGGAAATCTCGATACAAACACCGGAGAGAGTCGACTGCGCTGCCACTAAGACGCGGCCATCTTACATTTGTTTAAATATAGGAACTGGAGAAATGATGACTTGTATTATTAAATAGGGACTGGAGAAATGATGACTTGTATTATTAAATAGGGACTGGAGAAATGATGACTTGTGTTAGTATATATAGACTGGAGAAATGATGACTTGTATTAGTATATAGGGACTGGAGAAATGATGACTTGTGTTAGTATATATAGACTGGAGAAATGATGACTTGTATTATTATATAAGAACCGGAGAAATTATGACTTGTATTATTAAATAGGGTTCGGAGAAATGATGACTTGTGTTAGTATATAAGAACCGGATAAATTATGACTTGTATTATTATATAGGGTTCGGAGAAATGAGGACTTGCGTTAGTATATAGATGTCTGTGTAGCAGTCACAATTCCATTTCATTTCAAGTTGTATTCCTCTTTTATTTTCTTAAACTACTTCTTGTGTTTCACCACACCTACACCCCCCAACACAAAAATAGAATTCAAACCCAGCAGACTACTCCATGCTCATCATGTATTTTGTCCACGTTAATGTCATGTTATCTTGTATATCCCCATGACTTGGAGAGCATTCTGCCATTACGCACCTCGTACGACGTGCTTTCCGATCAACATTGTTTTTACTCTCACGTCTGCCCCGTGCATAGTTGTATATTGTGGCGTCACGGTTATATTCCTTCAATATTGTGGATGTGCGAATAAAGGGTCCAGTGTTTTAATTTCGATGGAGGTTTTTAACTTTAGGAAAAAAATAATAGGTTAGGCACATAATGCGGTTCTATTGTCTTTTATCCTTTAGTTGACAAAAAATTTTCCACCGAATGTTTTCTTACAGTTCCCTTGAATTCCTTCGGTTGTTGCGATAAATTTTCTCGTTCTGTATGCCCCATAGGAAGAAGTCAGATGCGGTAAAATCAGGCGACATTGGTGGCCAAAGTCCCTTAGAAATGACACGATCTTTAATAAAGGAAGCAATTTAAGTCATGCTGACATTTGAGATGTTGCATGTGGCTCCGACCCTCTTGAAAATAGCTAATATGATGTTCTTCGTCTTCTAACTTGGTCATATTGTGTCCCTGTCAACGGTTATTGAATTGCGTTCATTGGTTATATCGGACCAACAACGAGTGGGACACCTTGTGGTTCATCTTGTATCATGATTTGTTGATGTACTCTACTCTCATGGCTTCAGACTGTCATGGTGTGGAGGAACTTATGTCTATGTACGTATTTCTCTCTTGTAGCTCCAATTTGTCGTGGTGGAGGAGCGTGATGTCCATATACGTGTTTCTCTCTTGTAGGTCCAATTTGTCGTGGTGGAGGAACTTATGTCCATATACGTATTTCTATCTTGTAGCTCCGATTTGTCGTGGTGGAGGAGCGTGATGTCCATATACGTATTTCTCTCTTGTAGCTCCAATTTGTCGTGGTGAAGGAGCAATATGTCCTTATACGCACTCTTCTCTATTGTCCCCAAATTGTCGTTAAGGAGTAGCGCGTATGTCCATACACAAATTCTTCTATCGTGTCTTTCATTTGTCGTGGTAGAGAACCGTGTGTCTCTATAAATCTGCGAGGAAATAGCTGCTCTATGGTCTTCCTAGCTGTTAGATGAAAGGTGTTGGTCTGAAAAAGCGTAGACACAAAGCTATTGCCATAGAGGCAGGGCTACAGAAGACGACTCAGACATAACTATTGGTTACAATTGAGTCAGCTGAACTTCCGGTCTAAAGAAACAGTACAACGTTCTTGCTATGACGGATGTGTCGGACCGAAAGGTGCACATATCGCAGTCAAGCTGTAAACTAGTCACTCAACGCATTCTGTTCTCCGGACGACATCCTGCTACTTGCAAAGTCCTGTTCAGGGTTTGGTAGCTGGAGATTGAGAACGAACGTAGAAGAAGAAGTTCTACGTAACTTTTGTTTGATGAGTGTCACGATCAATATATCCATCACATGTTGCATCTCAACACCTGTTGTGCAATACATTGTTTGTGTCTACATTTGTATTTCCTTTGGTTTCTCAGCTAGCGCTTGAACTTATAAATATATGTGACCACGGATCTCCACAACTCGTGTCTGCTTTTAGTGCCGTATACCATTTCAACCGTTGATAATTGTGAATGATAGGTTATTACACCCTCCGTCGCGTTTTCTCTATTGGATCAATGTCAATTTTCCAAAAAATGCTGCTCCGATTTGCAATGTACTGGCCATGTATACCATTAATCATCTTGGAAGTAATACTGAATAATGAGTAAACTTACATATCAACGCTTTGTTTCAATATCTGATGCCTTTAAACTAGCAAATTGTAGTTTACAATTGATATACTTAAAACCCCAGCATTTTTACATAGCCATATTTACTGTTTTTTTTTAAATTTTTATAAATTGTATGTGTTTGCCTCTATAGTTTCTACTGGCGGAGGCGCGCCTATTCCACCCTAGACCGTAGTCAATTTGAGCGATATTAAGACGCATAAACCAGTTCTTGGATGTATGTGTGCGTCTGTATGTACCTGTACTAGGCTTGTGCGCTCTCAGAAGCCAGCCCAACCAAAGTGCAATAGAAGGGCCTCACCCTGAGGGCGCGTATGAAAGTTTTGCAAGAGTGTGACTGTAGGACAGAGTCAAATGAAACAAGAGTGTCACTGTAGGACAGAGTAAAATGAAACAAGAGTGTGACTGTAGGACAGAGTCAAATGAAACAGAGTGGGGTAAGAAGACTGGAATAGGGCAGTTGCTTTAAATACTCATAGCAAATCCTTAATTGTGTGAAAATTTCATATTATGATTATTGAAGTGGTATATCCCGCACTGTGGATTTTAAACCGACTGACACTTTTTATGCTACGAATGCATTGTACTGACATTTATAAAGTTTTTGGAAGCATCGACTTTAACAATAGACACTGAATAAACTGATGAACGCTGGCATTATTCTGAACTAAGCCATTGTGGGATCACAGACAGAACAACAAAGAGGACGCTGAACATGTTTCCAGGCACTTCTTAAAGGCTAACTACAGTTTATGTGGAAGTGAGTTTGTGCATTTCTGGCCGAAGATGACCACGGATGAAGTGAAAGAAAATGAGGGAGAAGCGTCTGTCGCTCAGATTCCTACATCGTCAACACAGTCGTCAGATTCGTCTTCTAGCCCTCCTGCTCCTAGCGTGGTCAACCAGTTCCTGAAGTTGTTGCTCAGGTAAAAGAGACTTATCATCATCATTATTTTATCTCTTCATTAGGAACTTGAGTTCATCACTGTAATATGGCTTTTTCCAGGAAGTCTGTACCAACATTTTAATTATATTTTCTAGAAGCCGTAGTTTCTTTAGTTGTTTGTTTGACATGATAAAGTGCGTATACGTAAACTGCACATACATAAAGTATACATACATAAAGTCCTCATATATAAAGTGCACATACATAAAGTGCACATACATAAAGTGCACATACATAAAGTACACACATATACATAAAGTCCTCATACATAAAGTCCTCATACATA
The DNA here is from genome assembly GCA_036924085.1 of Ariolimax columbianus. Lineage (NCBI taxonomy): Eukaryota > Metazoa > Mollusca > Gastropoda > Stylommatophora > Arionidae > Ariolimax > Ariolimax columbianus. The sequence goes on along the minus strand of JAVGWX010000004.1, from coordinate 41,641,540 downwards.
AAGTGCACATACATAAAGTGCACATACATAAAGTACACATACTCATGAACAACCGATTCCGAAGACGTAATGAACCAAGGGTGGCATCCAATGACTCATAACTGACTAGTTGTGTCAGAGTTAACCAACAACAGATGTCCAATACCATTTTCCTCATCCAAGGGACGGCGGTTGAAACAGGCTGCATCATGGCAATCTATTGAGATAATACCAATTGAAAACGGAAGGCAAACTCGGTCGCAAAATTGTGGCATGATGAAACCGAATTAATCGGGTCGAAAGATATTTATGTATTGCAGCCTCAATGTAAAGAATGACACAACGTAAAAAAAAATGGTCTTTTTCAGGGCGAACAAATGAGGAGAAGATATTATTAAAACCCGCCCACAATAGCAATGGCGACAACAACAGTCAGTTATATTGTGTTGTACCTCACAAGTGAGCACCTTGGGTAGCTGTATTGTCCAATTCTGGCACAGAAACCGCTTCCATTTATGCATTGTTTAAGATCAGGGTTGGACATGTATGCCAGTTGGTTTGTCTTCTCGCTAAGCACTCTTTCTCCAGACTTCGGAGATCCTCAGCCTTAAAGGCGCACCTGAAGGTGGTTCTACACCATTCCTGTTGGCCCTGTGTCAGGTACTCCTAAGAACCTACAACGACGTTGAAGCGCGTCAGAGATATTGTGCCGGAGTTTTGTTAGCGTTTCTTTTGTCCACCGACCAGACGCAGGACCTCTTTCAGCTCGCCATTTATTAGCTGTAAAAAGAAGATATACAACAATTATTAGTGGCGTTTTATGACATCTTCTTTCCATCACACGAAGAAATAACAAACCCATCATGGAAAAACAACAGAATAGCGGTGGAAATTTATGATTTGGGGATATCAATGTCTGCGAAAATACAATGTTACATGTTTCTTTTTTATCTACTTTACTTTTTAAATAAGTTGACAGCTTCTATACCCTAGCGACGATTTTCCATGCTATTAAGTGAAGCTGGTTTTTATTAGTAAGCACAGTTTCTTTTTCGTCCTCTTCTTCGTTTTCTTCTTCTTCTTCTTCTTCCTCTTCGTCTTCTGTGATCATTGCCCATTTAGTCTGGGACTGGATTTTTCAAGGTCAAAATACCTCCTTAAAATTTCTTCTCGAGGGGGGTAGGTGAGGACCACATTCTTATATTTGTCAATGGTATTGTCACAGAAATCCCTAAAAAAGTACGCAGTGCACTATATAGAAATGACTTAACGCTTTCGTCATATTAAGCGTCTACACCTGTAGCCAGAAACCAAAGGCAAGAGACCTTAAACGAATAGAGACATAGACAAAGAAATGGCAAATCGTTATACACGAAACAAAAAAAATCACTTACATAATCTTATCCCTATTTCCCTAACCCAAATAAGTAGTCCCACAAGTAAAGGACCAGACTCCTCCCCCAGAAAAGTTTAACTTAGAAAAATTTAGAAAGACAAGATATTATGAAATTATATCTTAGATGCCACATGCAATACTCTGTTATTGACAACAAAGGCATATTCCAATAATTTCCTTTCAGACGTAGAAAAAATGGATGATGCTTCTGAGCTTGTAGTCTGAGATACTGCTATCCACCAAGAAAACATAATATTCATGATGGATGCCTGGTCAGCACTAACAACAATATAAATATATAAATCACAGGAGCACACCAATGGTTTGTCATTTAGTGGATCCCCTCTCACTGCAAATTCGAAGGCAATGAAGCTGCAGAGATATTAGCAACGTGTGGAGGTGCTCCACCGCAAACCGACTTGAGCATCACTTATAATGAGGCAAAGACCGTAATTAAAGCAGCCAACTTCAGTAGAATATGAAGTGATCATTTTCTCTTCGGAAAAAAAAACAACTGCCTTGATTTAGCTACAGAGGTGCAAGTTGTCAAGTTCACACAGAGAACTGGGCGTGATAGAGTCAAGGACCATCTTTGCAACACAATGAGGATTAGGACGGATGGCATGTGTCCATGTGGGGAGCATAAAAACAAGGTTAGTTGTCCATCACAAGCGATGATGGCGACATCGTCAGACTGTTTTGTCTTGATGATGTAACTTGCCATGTATTTGGATTATAGAGAGGAAGAAACTGCGCTGGTCATCAACCTCAATCTGGTCCGAACTACATTTGACCAGAGAATGACATAAGACAAGACGACTGAATGTAGTTCAGGATGCAGGCAATCTGGTCCGACCACTTTGAGTACATGGGTGGCTTGAACACTGCGGGGCTCGAAATAACACCGTTTCCGTTCATCGCTTTGAGAGACGAGTGCCTTATCTATTCATCACAACGACCCGAAGTGGAGAGGGGGGGGGGCGGCGAAGCATACCATTACCGTGGAACACATCCTACATAGCTGCATGCTCTCACAGGAGGACATAGAATACTGGCCTTGCGACACAGACCACAGACCCCAACTGCATGGGGATAAGCAGCCTAACAAACAATGGTGTCCTTTGTAAGAGAAACTGGTACCTTGATCTATGTATGAAAGATGAGTAACGAGAAGAAGAATGATAATAATAATGAAAATAGTATTAACACAAGAAATAATATAATCATAAAAAGAAGAAAAAGAAGAAGAAGAAAAATAAAGAAGAGGAAGAAGAAGACGAATCAGTGTTCCCTTGTTATCAACGGTTTGACTGAAAGTGTTATATGCTTATATCATGTAGTATTCTCTCAAGGTTGATGTTGCCTTTCCAAGTACAAGTCTAACGATAGCTGTGCTTATCGCAATGTTTTATTCAAAGGTTGTTTCTTTTCTGACTTCATACACACATTTATTATCTATCTGTATACATTTGCAAAGCGGCATATAGCTTTATTATCTCTAAAGTTGATTTTGCGTTGCCACCTGGGTTCTATTAAAAGTCTTTTACGTAAATTCATCGTGTTTTTTATCTCAGTTGCCATGGAAACGAACCAACCTGTCTAAGTTCCAAAAGCGATTACAATTTCCGTTGCTAAAAATGGTAGAAAAATATCAAAGTTTAAAGAGCATTTTGTTGTCAATAGTTATCGACATCCTTAGCTGTTTATATCATGGCTTCATAATTATACTAAATCACATGTGAGTACAGCTCGTCAATGTTCGTATAGGCCATGGCCTTTCGCTTACCAGTATTTCTAAGCCTCTGTGCGTCTTTAAGTTCTTTCTTCCCTCACCATTTTGATCTTTCTTTCATTTTCCATCGATATACATCCCTACATAATGCTTGAGCAAACACATTCTTGTGTTTCAGGAAAGTTGGTTTCTTAACTATGAATAGTACGTAGCAAACCCTCTGCTGGCCGTGATCTAACTTAGAACATTCTACCACCTATCTTCAATTTGTTGAGTAGGTGGTACCTCAGTCTATTGTGGCCAGTGCGAAGTCTGAAGACAACGACCTGCTCTATTCTGTTCAACTGGTAATAGGCATCGTTTTTGGTGTAGCCGGTATGCTAAGTTTCCCATTTGGTCATGTATCTGGCTTTAATAAGCCGTTTTGACTCTTCGTACGTCATACTAGTATCTGTTTGTGGTAGTCTTGCACCTTCTTTTGCCAGTCTGTCTGCCTTCTCAGTGCCTTGGATGTTGCAGTGTGATGGGACCCACTGTACCACTACCCTTTTTGGTGTGGACTGCTGGCATAGTTGACAGAGTGCTGCTCTTAAGTCATTAAGCTCGGTGTTTTTCTGGCTTTTTAGCGCTGTGACTACGGCCAGAGCATCTGTAAGCAGGACTATATGCTGTCATTTTCTTTATGTGTCACCATTTCTTCCACTGCCACCCTCAGTGCCTCTGCCTCCGCTCTGAAATTGCTTTTGTACTTACCAGTAGCGAATGACAGTGTTATTTTTCTGCCATTTTGTAGGTTCAGGAATGCTCCTGCCCCTCCGTTCTGTGTAGTGTTTGTTACAGATCCGTCGGTGTATGCATGGGTCCAGTCCATGCTTGGGAAGTTTTTCGATATAAAGCTTAGGGTAGTATCTCTCCTTTCTTTTTCAGTCTGGCAGTTTTTGTTTCCAATACCTGGTATATTTTCTACCACCTCTGGAAATATATCCTGTCTCCAGGTAGGTTTTCGTACAGTAGTGATGGGCTTTGGTGATGTTAGTGCGTTTATGGGATCTTCGTGCATCTTTGCTTTGGCTATTTCTGCAAAGTTTCTCCGCTTTAGTTTCCCATTTCCCAAATTGTTTAGTCTCTGGTGCATTGGGTGGTCAGTCAGTCTTCGGAGTTTCTCTGACTGCAGCTGGGCTCTGCAGTCTCTTCTATCGGTCATGGGTTGCAGCTTTGTAATCTTTTCAAGTTCTACAATTGGCATTGACTTCATGCCACCTGTTATAATTCTCATGGCTTGGTTTTGATGTTTGTTAACTTTATCGAAGTTCGCCTTTGCTGTTGTTGGCCATGTCGCAATGCCATACTCGAGAACTGGTCTTTTCCAGTGTATAGTTTCTTGAGTATACTTTCGTCTGCTCCCCAGCTTGTGCCAGCAAGTTTCCTCATGATTGCCATTCTTTCTCTGGCTCTCATTCGGTTTTTCTTGATCTGACTTTTCCATGTCATGCACCGATCAAATGTGACTCCCAGATAGTTTGGGTTGTCGTTTTGCTGCAGGAATTTGCCATTTAGACTTAATTTGATGTTTTGGGGTTTGATTGAAAGCGAGAATATTGTACATGTGGTTTTCTCCTCGTTTATTTTGACCAGCGATGAGTTCGCCCACTCTTCCAGCGATGTTAGGGCCTGCTGCATCCGATTTATTTCTTGCTATGGTGAGATTTTTTTCAGAGGTCCACATAGCCAGATCGTCTACAAACATTGAGCTATGGACGCTTCTTGGTATATTCTCTGTAATGTTGTTTATATATATCAGGAAGAGTGTGGGTGACAGTACTTCCCCTTGGGGTACTCCCTGCTCGAGTGTCACCTTTTTGCTCATCTGCCCTTGTACTTGGACTCTGGCCGTTCTTCGTTTGAGGTAGTGGTTGATCGACTTGTACATTCTCCCACAAACTTCACTTCTCCTTAGCTTGACTCTAAGTCCGTCTTTCCAGACTTTGTCAAATGCCTTTTCCAGGTCCACCCAAACCGTTACTGTGTGTTTCTGTGCCTGGTAGGCATCTGCTATTTCCTGGGCTATGAGGATGACCTGGTCCTCAGTGGATCTGTGCTGTCTAAAGCCTGCTTGCTGTGAAATTAGTATTCGTTTTTCTTCCAGATGTCACATCAGTCTGGTGTTTATCATACGTTCCATCAGTTTGCCGACACAGCTCAGTAGGCTGATAGGCCTGTATCCATTTGGATCTGTTTTGTCCTTTCCTTTCTTTGGTACTGGTACAAGTACTGCGTCTTTCCATGCCTGGGGTACAATTCCCCTTTTTCAGCTTTGGTTCAGGACCGATAGCAGTTTCCTCTTCGCTGTTTGGCCCAGCCCCATCAGCATTTCGTTTGTTATCCCGTCTTTTCCGGGAGATTTCCTTTTCTTTAATGTTCTCATGGCCTCTTCCATTTCACTCATTGTTAATTTGGCCATCATATGTTCTTCTGGTGCCGTATTGATGTTGTCGTGCCCCTTTTGCTCTTCACTAATGTATGTATGCCTATCTGTAGGGACATCGATGTGGTTTGCTTTGGCATAGTGTTCTACTAAAGCGTTTGCGGCTTTTTTTTCCAATGAGCATGTTCTCGCCCTACTTGATGGTAATTTGTTTGTTTTAAGGGGTTTCGTCATTCATGGCTCTGACTAGCTTCCATAGCTTGTTCCCTTCTTTGTCTAGGTTTAGGCTTTCAGTTTTGTTTTTCCAGCTCTCTCTTGCTGTTTGGTTTAGAGTGTATTTGTATTTCGCCGTGGCGGCTTTGAGGGCGATATTTGCCTCCATAGATTGTTCTCGCTCTGCCATGTTCCTAGCATTTGTGACTGCATCTTCCGCTTTCTGCAACTCATCATTCCAATAAGGCTTATAGTTTTTCCTAGCGCCTCTTGGGATGGTTTCAGTGGCGGCTTGCATTATTGCCTTGCTTAGGCTTTCCACCATAGACTTCATTTTTGTTGTTTCGTATGTTGATGGTTTCACACAGCCCATCTGTCAGGATTGCAAATCTGTCCCAGTCGGCTCGTTTGTAATTCCAACGTGGGAGCGATTTTGTTTCCTGTGGGCCTACTTCCATATCAATGTCTAGCCTGATCGGCCTGTGGTCGCTACCTGCCAGTTGATTTTGCACATAGCAGTCTATTTTATGGTGTATGTCCTGTGTGGAGAAGGCCAAATCTGGAGTCGAGGTGGTATGCCATGTTCTAGAATAGAAACTAGGGCTATCCTCCGGCCTTCCACCTCGTCACCTCTGCTGTCTGTGTCCGAGTATCCCCATTTCTCCGAGTGGCTGTTTAAGTCTCCAACTACTATGCAGTTGGAGTCTTTGACGTCCATACTCGAGAGCGATAGGTCTTTATTTGGTGGTCCGTACAGATTCAAAATGCGGAGCTTCGTCTCTTGAGCCATTATGTCAACTCCTACAATTTCTGCTTGTTCTGTGTGATTGACAGATACCGCGCTACTCGGTATGCAATTTCGGTTGTAGCCATGTATCTTGACTCCACGACACATGGGTGGGTGACCACCAGTAGTCAAGGGTGGGCCCCTTCGAGGCGTAAGGCCAGGCACTCTCGCTGCCTAGCGGGACTCCGCAGGATGAGCGCCATACGTTTTTCTGATCGGTTGTACTGTCATCATTCTACGATTTACGATGCACTGTTTCGTTAGGCTTGTGGCCCCGTGCATCAGATTTCAATAGGCGTTTCTGTAGGGATGCCCTCCTTAGCCTTTGTGCTGTCCCCAGCCTATCTGCAAGGCAGCAGTTGTTTGTGATCAGAGTTCTCTCTTTTATGGAAGTTTTCTTACCAGACCAACGAGTCTTCACTACTCGTGTCTATAGGGTGCGGTGATGATATATGAGATGATATATGATATGGACTGGTTTACCCGGAAGAAAGGCAGTCCAGTGTGTCTGAATCCCAGGATCGTCACGTCCTGCCAGAAACGTAGCATTTGCATTTGAGTGAGGTATCTGTTTGCTCCCTTTATTTTCTTTGCTTCTATGCATGGATGGTACGCCTAGCATTCCCCGCCACTTGGGATGTTGCCACAGTGGGGCAGGTGTGCAATGTCCGCTAGTCTGCATCTCTTCTGCGTCCATTGGTATGGCTGATAGCGTACAGAGGTAGATATCGAAGCAGAAGTGCATTTAACCAGGGGACAAGCCTGGTAATGTCACGGAGATGTTGTTCGCCTGGCTTGCGGACATATCTCGTGGTCAAGGAATGAGTCTCGACAGTTCACAGTGAGGTGGCTGCTCTACTGTTTTCAACACTCCGACCAAGAACTAAGTCTTATGTTGGTGATTTCGCACCCCATCGCCGTATAGGGTGAATATCGAGCAGCTATCCGCCCGCTTCGATCGGCGAATGGAAGAAACCTCTTTCTGGTAGGGTTGAGGCGCGATCCCCAGGTCCTGACCATATCGAAGCCTCCCAATAAAGTGGTGCTGAGAATTTGGGCGGGATTCCGGCTTACAGGCGTCCGGCCGTAATCCCTCACATGGTAGCCTCGCGCCATTGGCTTATCAGCTTGGTACGTGAACCAAATGTCTGCGGCTCCTCTCAAGTTGAGCAGGATTTCCGAAGCAACGCCTTGTCTATTTTAGGGTAAAACTGACCTGTCTTCCGATGGTCTATTTCCAGCACCAGTTCACTATTTGGCCAGGACGAATTAGTCGAGGGCTTTTGTTTGTCAGTGACCAGGTATCTGTAAACCTGCGGTTTCTGCGGAGTTAAGACACGATTTCCGTAGCGTTCCTTCATTAGGTTAGAAAGCTGACCTGTCTTCCGTGGGTCTAATACCAGCACACGTTCGCTATTAGACCCAACGGAAGTGCTCTCGATTTGACAGTCATTCTACAGTATTGGCGTGTTAAGTCAATTTAAGCCGCAGGCTCCACTCCTGGTAGTGCTCTTCCGCCAATTCCTTTATCAAACACTGAATTCAGACCAACCGAGCCACAGAGGGCATAACCTCAGATTTCTGAGGTCTAAATCTAGCACCCGTTCCATTTAGACCCAAGGAAAGTGGTCTCGGCATGTCAGTTATTTCAGTGTTGGCTGTGTTGAGTCAAATTAAGCCGCAGGCTCCACTCCTGGTGGTGCCCTTTCGTCAATTCCTTTATCAAACACTGAATGCAGACCAATCGAGCCACAGAGGGCATAACCCCATATTTCTGAGGGTCTAAATCTAGCACCCGTTCCATTTAGACCCAAGGAAAGTGGTCTCTGCATGTCAGTTATTTCAGTGTTGGCTGTGTTGAGTCAAATTAAGCCGCAGGCTCCACTCCTGGTGGTGCCCTTCCGTCAATTCCTTTAAGTTTTAGCTTTGCTACCATACGTCCCCCGGAACCCAAACACTTTGGTTTCCCGGAAGCTGCCCGCAGAGTCATCGAAGCAACTCCTGCGGATCGCTAGTCGGCATCGTTTATGGTCAGAACTACGACGGTATCTGATCGTCTTCGCGCCTCTGACTTTCGTTCTTGATTAAGGAAAATATTCTTGACAAATGCTTTCGCAGTAGCTCGTCTTGCGGCAATCCAAGAATTTCACCTCTAACGCCGCAATACGAATGCCCCCGTTTGTCCCTGTTAATCATTACCTCCAGTTCCGAAAACCAACAAAATAGAACCGAGGTCCTATTCCATTATTCCATGCACCATTATTCAGGCAGCCGAGTCCTGCTTTGAACACTATAATTTTTTCAAAGTAAACGAGCCGGCCACCCAGGACGCTCAGCGAAGTGCACCCGTAGGAGAGAGCCGGCAGACGGTAGGACCAGGAGACAACGGGCAGTGAACCGACGCGAGCCGGAACGCCCGCCTGCGCCTGAGATCCAACTACGAGCTTTTTAACTGCAACAACTTTAATATACGCTATTGGAGCTGGAATTACCGCGGCTGCTGGCACCAGACTTGCCCTCCAATAGATCCTCGTTAAAGGGTTTAAAGTGTACTCATTCCAATTACGGGGCCTCGAAAGAGTCCCGTATTGTTATTTTTCGTCACTACCTGTTCTGCTGTTCTTGCTGTTCTGGAAGCCATAAATTAATCGTTGGGTTATCTTAAAGAGCTGGTCTTATGTGCAGCTACCAATTCTGAATCCTGCTTGTTCCTGGTATAATGTGTTGGATTTCTCCAGGAACCAATAGAGACGTGTGTTTATCATTCTCTTTGTTAATTTGCTCAGGCACGATGTTAAGGCGATGGGCTGTTTGGTTCATTCTGAGGTTTTTTGTTTTTCTATATTGACACTATATGTAGGGAGCCATGTTTTGGGGAGCTTGCCATTTCTCTATGTCACGTTGATCAATCTGAGTACAGCTTCTTTGAGTCCCCAGATGAAGAAGCATTTCATTGTGGGTCTTTTCTGGTCCGGGAGCCTTTCTAGGTTTGAGTTTCTTAAGGGCCTGTTGGAGCTCTTGCATGTTGAAATCTTCAAATATGGAGTCATTGGCTTATAGAGATTTCTCTTGGCACTTCAGGTAGAGCAAATGCTTCCTTTCCTGTTCTGTAAGTTTTCCTGCTCTGTTCACAGATGAAAAGGGGCGATTAAAATGCTCTGCTTTCTTCTAGTATTCAGTGATTGTTCTCTCTCCATCGATTACCGGCTTCTGGTTCACTTTCCTGTTTCCCCCGGGACAGACTGTCGACCAATGACCAGGCTCTATTTCCAATATGCCTGAGATCTAATTTGGAGCATGTCTCAACCATTTTTCACTTTTTACTTTCTTGAATATCAGCTTTCCTTTCGCACACGCTTTGTTGTACCACATCTTTGCTTCTAGTGATGGCATTGTTTCAAGGGTTATTCTTACATTCTTTCTATCATGTATAGCCCTCTGTGTTTCTCTATTCCAGAATGGTCTATATGATTTACGACAGTCTCTTGGGATGCACTGTTGGGCCGCTTCCAAGATTGCCTTTCTAATCACTTCGTTGAGCATTTCAACACTGTTGGTTGTGTTTATAAGGACATGGTCTGATGTTTCTTGAAATAACTGCCAGTTCGCTTTTCTAGAGTTCCAGCGCGTTTTCTGTTTTTAAAATATGCTTTTGAGGGCGTTCTTATGGCTGTAGGGAGTGGTTTGTGATAACTTTCAATGTCCTCAAGAACTTGCAGGTTGCAGGAGTTCATCAAATCAGATGAACAGATCGTTAAGTCAGGTCGACTGAGAGAGAGATAGGCACCGTTGAGGTAGAGTATGTATTCTGCAATACAGACAAGTTGGTTGCATCGCAGGGGTCTTCAATAAATGTTCCTGTACTATTGGGGTCAGTGTAACGAGGCGAGTGTCCATTGAAGTCGCCTGCAAGGAGTGTTTTATGATATTGTGTTTCGTGCAGATCAGGCAGGTTACAGACCGTCTGTTGGCGGTGGGGGTGAGGGGAGTGGGGTGTGGGCTGTATATATTGTAAATGAAAGTCGGAAAGGCAAACCATGCAATACATGGGACGTAAACTTGTAATTCCCGACAAGATGTATTTGTTAGAACAAAAAGTAAGTGTTTTCTCTACCTGGCATCATGTGCTGGTCTGCCTGATTGTACACCGGATTCTAGTATTCCATTATTATATGTTTATGAAGACTGAGTATCTGATTAGTAGAGTGATACAGCGCTGGCTCCTCACTGGAAAGGTATACTTTCGATCCCCGTTATCTGTACGGCCCAGTCAACACCCAGCTGTAAATGAAAGTTTACCTGATTACTATTAGGCAAGGGAGCTGGCCACTCTATCTCATAAATAGCTTTTATGTAATACAATGGAGTCTCTACAGCTTTATAGCCGACGACAGCGTACATTCGTGGACTGCTCTGATATTTTATCATTTGTTTATTAACACTGAGCTTCTGAGTAGTGGAGGGTTAGAGCGCCCTTTTCTCACGATAAAGACAACAGGTTTGCTACTCTCTTATCAAAAACCTCCTGTCTGACCCAACAGCAAACTGGTGTTTGCATAACTGTTAGAAAACCAAGGGCAATGAACAAAGGACTTGGAAACACCATGTTATCAAAAAGCTTAGAACTTGTAGAATGAGTTACATAACACACCATCCCCGACATCATTTTCTACTTGGAACTGCCATTGACTTTTGTTATACAAGAAATATTTTGGAACAGATATAACAAATTCGAAATAAATGTTATGGAAATGGCCCATCTTAAGTCGCGTAGTAAATGAATCCGAAATGACAATTCTCATTTGTTGATAAAACAGTACATTATCTAGCTACTTTGTGCTGTGTACCACTTTATCTTGCTTGCTGTCAAATGTAACGTTTCTCTAGTTGGACCCATCTAACTACATTGTGATGTGCAACTCTTTATCTTGCTTGCTGTCATTTGTATCGTGTATCTAGTTGGACACATCTAGCTACATTGTGATGTGCAACACCTTATCGTGCTTGATGTCATATGTAACGTTTATCTAGTTGGACACATCTAGCTACATTGTCATGTGCAACACCTTATCTTGCTTGCTGTCATATGTAGCGTTTATCTAGTTGAGATGTCCACTTTTACCTAAATTGTGATGTGCAACACTTTATCTTGCTCGCTGTCATATGTAATGTTTTTTAGTTGGACACATCTAGCTACATTGAGATGTGCAATCCTTTATCTTGCTTGAGATGTTGATTCTCAGTTTGTTTCTACGAGAATTTCTGTAACCGTTATAGTATTCAAACAGCTATTTGCAACATCTTGTTTGCTGTTGTGTTCATTTTCATGCTCGAAGCTAGGTGTAACACATCGTTTTCATTATTTGTGTTCCTTCTTTTCACTCAATTGCGCTGCTATTTGCAATTCCTTTCTCGTTTTAAAGTGCTACCTCCTTCTAGTTTTGACGTGTAATATCCTGTTCTCTGCAGCTTGCAATTTATTGTCTGTTATGGCGTTCACCTTTGTGTCTGTTTGTAACTGCGCTCTAAATGTGACTGAACGTCATTACTCATTGTGATGGACATTACCTAAACTTGTGAAGTGAATACTATCGACATATTACATCAATATAGTAGATGTTTACTGACATTACTGTAAAAATGTGTGAATGTTTTACGGGTATCTAATAATCTTACATTAACAGGCATGACTAATCCAATCAGGTTCCACAGACTTGCCTTATTAGCCAGCTCACTTGGAAGGATCTCTGCACTTTGATGGCAGAGAAGACGGCACTAAGTGCTGTGGTACACATAACAAAAACCCCAGATACAATTAGTCAATCTTGAAGGTTTTTCCTCTTAGCTTTCTTGTCAGTTATGTATTATTTCTGTCCAGTACGACCTTCTGAAAATTTCAGAAATAAAAAATAAAAAGGAAAAGTCATACTTCAGTACGATCTAACATGAGGCCGTTCTCGAAACATTGGCCTATGACTTCGACATTGTCATGATCCAGGAGACCAGCTTGAAGCACAATGTTGACGTCGTTTCCACCAAGCAGGTGCTACAAATATCAACCTGGGTCCCGCATCGGAGGATGGGCTACAAATATCAACCTGGGTCCCACAAACAGAGGATGGGCTACAAATATCAACCTGGGTCCCGCATCGGAGGCTGGGCTACAAATATCAACCTGGGTCCCACAAATGAGGCTGGGCTACAAATATCAACCTGGGTCCCACAAATGAGGCTGGGCTACAAATATAAACCTGGGTCCCACAAACGGGGCTGGGCTACAAATATCAACCTGGGTCCCACAAACGGGGCTGGGCTACTAATATCAACCTGGGTCCCACAAACGGGGCTGGGCTACAAATATCAACCTGGGTCCCACAAACGGGGCTGGGCTACAAATATAAACATGGGTCACACAAACGGGGCTGGGCTACACATACCAACCTGGGTCCCACAAACGGGGCTGTGTTACAAATTTCAACCTGGGTCCCGCAAATGGGGCTGGGCTACAAATATCAATCTGGGTCCCGCATCGGAGGATGGGCTACAAATATCAACCTGGGTCCCGCATCGGAGCATGGGCTACAAATATCAATATTGGTCCCGCATCGGAGGATGGGCTACAAATATCAACCTGGGTCCTGCATCGGAGGATGGGCTACAAATATCAATTTGGGTCCCGCAAATAGGGCTGGGCTACAAATATCAACCTGGGTCCCGCAAACGGGGCTGGGCTACAAATATCAGCCTGGGTCCCACAAATGGGGCTGGGCTATAAATATCAACCTGGTCCCACAAACGGGGCTGGGCTATAAATATCAATCTGGGTCCCGCAAATGGGGCTGGGCTACAAATATCAACCTGGGTCCCACAAATGGGGCTGGGCTACAAATATCAACCTGGGTCCCACAAACGGGGCTGGGCTACAAATATCCACCTGGGTCCCAAAAACGGGGCTGGGCTACAAATATGAACCTGGGTCCCGCAAACTGGGCTGATCTACAAATATCAACCTGGGTGACGCATCGGAGGATGGGCTACAAATATCAACCTGGGTCCCACAAATGGGGCTGGGCTACAAATATCAACCTGTGTCCCACAAACGGGGCTGTGCTACAAATATCAACCTGGGTCCCGCAAATGGGGCTGGGCTACAAATATCAATCTGTGTCCCGCATCGGAAGATGGGCTACAAATATCAACCTGGGTCCCACAAACGGGGCTGGGCTACAAATATCCACCTGGGTCTCACAAACGGGACTGGGCTAGAAATATGAACCTGGGTCCCGCAAACTGGGCTGTTCTACAAATATCAACCTGGGTGACGCATCGGAGGATGGGCTACAAATATCAACCTGGGTCCCACAAATGGGGCTGGGCTACAAATATAAACCTGTGTCCCACAAACGGGGCTGTGTTACAAATATCAACCTGGGTCCCGCAAATGGGGCTGGGCTACAAATATCAATCTGTGTCCCGCATCGGAGCATTTGCTACAAATATCAATATTGGTCCCGCAAATGGGGCTGGGCTACAAATATCAACATGGGTTCCGCAAACGGGGCTGGGCTACAAATACCAAGCTGGTTCCCACAAACGAGGCTGGGCAACAAATATTAATTTGGGTCCCACAAACGGGGCTGGGCTACAAATATCAACCTGTTTCCCTCAAACAGGGCTGGGATACAAATATCAATCTGGGTCCCGCAAATGTGGCTGGGCTACAAATATCAACCTGGGTTCCAGAAATGGGGCTGGGCTACAAATATCAAACTGGGTCCCTCAAATGGGACAGAGCTACAAATATCAATCTGGGTCCCGCACATGAGGCTGGGCTACAAATATCAACCTGGATCCCGCAAATGGGGCTGGGCTACAAATATCAACCTGGGTGCCGCAAACGGGGCTGGGTTATAAATATCAATCTGGGTCCCATAAGCGGGGCAGGGCTACAAATATCAACCTGGGTCCCACAAGCGGGGCAGGGCTACAAATATCAACCTGGGTGACGCATCGGAGGATGGGCTACAAATATCAACCTGGGTCCCACAAACGGGGCAGTGCTACAAATATCAAACTGGGTCCCTCAAATGGGACAGAGCTACAAATATCAACCTGGGTCCCGCAAATGGGGCTGGGCTACAAATATCAATCTGTGTCCCGCATCGGAGAATGGGCTACAAATATCAACCTGTTTTCCGCATCGGAGCATGGGCTACAAATATCAATATTGGTCCCGCAGCGGAGGATGGGCTTCAAATATCAACCTGGGTCCTGCATCGGAGGATGGGTTACAAATATCAACCTGGGTCCCGCAAATGGGGCTGGGCTACAAATATCAACCTGGTTTCCGCAAACGGGGCTGGGCTACAAATATCAACCTGGTTCCCACAAACGAGGCTGGGCAACAAATATTAATCTGGGTCCCACAAACGGGGCTGGGCTACAAATATCAACCTGGTTCCCACAAACAGGGCTGGGCTACAAATATCAATCTGGGTCCCGCAAATGGGGCTGGGCTACAAATATCAACCTGGGTCCCGGTAATGAGGCTGGGCTACAAATATTAAACTGGGTCCCTCAAATGGGACAGAGCTACAAATATCAATCTGGGTCCCGCACATGAGGCTGGGCTACAAATATCAACCTGGATCCCGCAAATGGGGCTGGGCTACAAATATCAACCTGGGTGCCGCAAACGGGGATAGGCTACTAATATCAACCTGGGTCCCACAAACGGGGCTGGGTTACAAATATCAATCTGGGTCCCATAAGTGGGGCAGGGCTACAAATATCAACCTGGGTCCCACAAACGGGGCAGGGCTACAAATATCAATCTGGGTCCCACAAATGGGGCTGGGCTACAAATATCAACCTGGGTCCCGGAAATGGGGCTGGGCTACAAATATCAAACTGGTTCCCTCAAATGGGACAGAGCTACAAATATCAATCTGGGTCCCGCAAATGAGTCTGGGCTACAAATATCAATATTGGTCCCGCAAATGGGGCTGGGCTACAAAAATCAATCTGGGTCCCGCAAATGAGGCTGGGCTACAAATACCAATCTGGGTCCCGCAAATTAGGCTGGCCTACAAATATCAATCTGGGTCCCGCAAACGAGGCTCAGCTACAAATATCAACCTAGGTTCCACAAATGGGACTGGGCTACACATATCAACGTGGGTTTCGCAAACGGGGCTGAGATGTTACTAAAAATAAGCGCGGTATTTATTGATGCAGGCACTACTTTGTACCTCAATCTGACAATCTTCAATGACGAATTTACAGCAAGATTAGCAGCTCATCATGGGGATAAGGTTAGCGCTCTGGCTTCGCATCTGAGTGGTCCTGGATTCATTCCCCAGTTGAGGCGGTATTGTTTTTTTCAGACCGCAATGGTTCCCGGGTCGACCCAGCCTTAAATGGGTACCGGTTCAGTCCGGGAAGTAAAAAGCGGCGAGGGAGAGGAGATGGCTACCGCCCTCATATAGCCGAGCCTTTGAAATGTGAGATCGCTAACACCTCACACCCCTACGCCAGTAATGCTATGGGATACTTTTAGGACTTTTTTTTTTACATGGGGATACATATTGTGTCATCGAACTGACGTGATATATGGCTTGGCTTGGCTTCGTTCGTTCTCAATCTCCGGCTACCAAGCCCTGAACGGGCTTAAGTAGCAGAATGTAGTCCAGAGAACGGAATGCGTTGTGTCGTAGTTTACAGCTTGACTGCGATATTTTCACCTTTCGATCTAACACATCCGGCTTCAGCACGCAATGTTTTATCCCTTTTCCTTAGCCAGTCTGTCCTGCTGAAGCCTGTTATCCAGGATCACCGCGTGGAGGTGTAGAAGGGTCTTGGCAGCTCTGGTTCGCTGGCCCTGCCGCTAGCAGTCAGCTATGTGTCGCTGACCACTGCAGATCTTGCGCTGCTCCACGTGACTCTATCGTATTGGAGGCGTAGGACACCAAGCCACATGTCGTAGCTCGTCCTCGACGCAAGAACCAAAAAGAAAACAAGTTAAGTCGCCACAACAGGTTTCCAGTTGCCATGCGCATGGCCATGACAAAATCTTAAATAAACTGCACCAGACTGTCAAGAGCAAGACATCCAGATCCAATAAATGTGGAAACAAATAAGTGGCGGAGAGCTCGAAGGAAGATGCTGACGAGGTTAATGAGATGAATGAGACTAAACGTAGAGGGAACGGCGTGGCCTAGTAGTTAAGTGGCACAGCTCACAACCCGAAGGTGCTGAGTTCGATCCCCATCACAGCACGGGCCGTTACCCCGGGGAAGCAAACCATTAGAAAATGCAAGAAGAAGCAGACCATTACATTAAATGGATGCTGAAGTCGGATGCACTGGGCCAACAGCTGCAAAATAAAAACCCCATTGAATAAAGAAATAAGGCGAACGCAAAAAACAACCAAAAAAAAAAAAACTAAACGTAGAGACACCAAACTTTTACAAATCTTTGTGAGGAAACTAAAAATCAAGAAGTTTGAGGAATTAAAAACTGGCGTGGGTAATGATAATAGCCTTCAGTAGTTTTGGCACAAGTATCAAACGAAGGAAGTGAAAAATACTATTTGGTGTATATCACTATTCATGATTCTACAGGAACTCCCAAGCAGACATCTTGGGTTTCTTAATGGATTCATTGCTCAGACAGACAATGTGGAATACAGAAACGAGGCAGGAAATTCGAGAATATATTCCCTGCACTGCCATAAGTCTAGAGGTTTATTAAAAACTAATAACTGAGATGGACGGAGCATATATTCTACGTACCACAAAAAAATATCACCAGCACAAGTCTCTATGGAGCACGTTATTGCGACATTAAGCAATTAGAAAAGATATGAATTGTAAATGTAGTGAAGAAATTTAGTACAACTGTATAAACTGGCTAAGGATTGGTCCAATCTCCGTCCACTCCCTAAATATGGTAATAACTTCAAGTTACTTCAAGTAACTATCGAATAAGGAATTCCCGTATATAATGTTTATGACAAACTGAATGAGACAATAGTGACCATGAAAAGAATGTCTTTTCTAGATCGTGAACACAACCCACTCGAAACACCTGGCAGTTTCAAAATTTTGGAAGAAGGTCTAGCGCAACGATGGGACATTTGTATATGTGTATGAGGGATTCAATTACAGACAAATAACAGTTGCCCTGCGCTACATCTAAAGTATACATATAGTAAAGTTGGGACCTTGAAGCACTGTTTACCGGAGTGTGGAATCAATACATGGCTGGTAAGCTAAATAGCAGCTGCCCTTAATGATAGAGCAAGAGCACACAGGCTTAGAAATGGAGTGTCAGAACCGATGCAAATAGGGCTAGGAAACCCTTAGGTTGTTCGTTCTAACGGATGCTGTTCACTACCTACATTGAAGAAGGAACCAACTGTCCAGTTGAGGCAATAATCAATGGATAAAAAAGAGGCAACATTGGAGATAGTATAACATCTTCCGACATATTTATCACAGCCCTAGACAGGGAAGAAATATAGTCGCGAAATTGGAGAGCAGAGCTAGAGGTTGACATACTGATAAGATAACTCTCATGATAGTGACGCCCTTATGTATACAGATGGATTAGTGCTACGCGATGAGAAATCTAGTTAAAATTAATAGCTAGAGTGAGATGTCAGGTTGTTGCTGAGCAGAGCGGGGTATAGAGGACAACTAGGTAGAGTGAGATGTCAAGTTGTTGCTGAGCAGAGCGGGGTATATAGAACAACTAGGTACAGTGAGATGTCAAGTTGTTGCTGAGCAGAGCGGGGTATATAGAACAACTAGGTACAGTGAGATGTCAAGTTGTTGCTGAGCAGAGCAGAGTATAGCGGACAACTAGGTAGAGTGAGATGTCAAGTTGTTGCTGAGCAGAGTGGGGTATATAGAACAACTAGGTACAGTGAGATGTCAAGTTGTTGCTGAGCAGAGCGGGGTATATAGAACAACTAGGTACAGTGAGATGTCAAGTTGTTGCTGAGCAGAGCGGGGTATAGAGGACAACTAGGTAGAGTGGGATGTAAAGTTGTTGCTGAGCGGAGCAGGGTATAGAGGACAACTAGCTAGAGTGATATTTAATTAAAGATATTTAATTTAAAGTTGCTAAGCGTGAAGTATTTAGAAAACAGCAAAAAATGTATAATGTGTTTGTTGATTTTAAGAAGGGTGTTTGATAGGGTAGGGCCGAAAGCGCTACGGGCAACAATAAGGATGTATAAAATCAACGGAAATATTATAACTGTCCTTAAACACCTGCATGACAAGGCGTCCAGAACAGTTCTTGTGAATGGGAGGCGAGGGGACTGGTTTTCTCACATCAGTTGGTGTGAGACAATTCTTTTCAATATATTCCTTGAGAGAATTATGAGTGAGGCACTTGGAGGTCACGTTGGTACTGTCAAGATAGGGGGCCGAACGATTACCAACCTTCGTTTTGCAGATGATATCGACGGCTTGGCGGGTTCAGAAGCAGAACTCCAGGAATGGATCAGAAGGCTCTACGAAATAGCTCTTGACTATGGTATGGAGATAAACGCTGGAAAGAAAAAAATAATGACCAACAACGCTGAGCGCTTCAACAGCAGGATAAAAGCTAATGGTCAGGAACTCGAAGTGTTTGACCGTATTAAATATTTAGGGTCGATTGTCTTGTCAGTGATGATGGATCAAAATATGAGGTGTTGGCCAGAATATCACAGACAATAGCCACGCTTGCACGGCTTAACCAAATGTGGCAAGATAAACGGTTAACACTTTGCACGAAAACCAGATTAATGCATATAACGGTCCTGTCAATTGTCCGCTATGCTTGTGAGACATGGACAGTTACAGCTAACCTTCAGCGAAGGATACAGGCCTTGGAGATGAGATGTTTTCTAAGACCTTTAAATGTCACGTACAAAGATCGAGTTACAAATGAGGAACTACGAGATAGAATTACAGCAGTAGTAGGGCCATTTGAAGACCTCTTGGCAACTATCAAAAGAAGGAAACTCGCTAGTACGGTTACATGTCGAGATCAAATGGTCTTGCAAATACGATCCTCCACGGAAAGATTCAAAGCAGACGACGAAGAGGCTGTCCCAAAAAGAGGTCTGAGGACAACACAAAAGAATAGACTAATCTCCGACCAGAAGAAGCACAGGCAGCGGCCGCTGACAGAGAAGTGTGGCGTGGTGTTGTGAGGATGTCTTCATGTGTGCCCCAACGAGCTCACCGGTTACGGGATGATCTGACCTGATCTGAGCTAGAGTAAGATGTCAAGTTGTTGCTGAGCAGAGTGGGGTATACAGGACAACTAGCAAGAGTCGGACCTCAAGATGTTGCTGAGCAAGGCAGGGCAAACATGGCAAATAGCTAGAATAAGATGTCAAGTTGTTGCTGAAGAGAGAGGGTGTATAGGACAACAACGTGGAGTACGAGATTGGCCGTGTTTATCTGAGATCTCTAGCAATATCTGTGCTCGTGTCATACTGTCAATTCTTACTTTATAATGTAAGTAAGAGCTGCCCCAGGCATTAGTTGATAGTAGATAAATGAGCCTTTAAAATCCAGAGATAGTATGGATGTACTGTTCTAGATATGCTGACGTCCAGCGTACTTACATCGCTGACATCTTGGCTTCAAATGTACCCAATGTTTTGTCCATTAGAGACGGTTATGGGTGACATTTTAAAGCCCTTTGGATGATGCCAACAAGATTATTAGCAATTCATTGACTGCAGAGCCTTACAATAAAACGAGGTTTGATGGGAGCTGTGTGCATGCAAGGATGGGGCATGAGCGTACAACTAGTAGGTGGCAGGAACCGTCAGTATCCACAGCATTCGCATGTTGCTGGGAGATACTGATATGCGTGAGTACATACGAAAACAAGAAATGCAATTATGCATAGTTATTTAATAAAACATAATTTATAGTTGGTGTAGTTTGTAATGGTGAACATTTACATGTTGTCTTCTGTATATATATATATTAATGGTGATCTGAACTTTGCTGGTGACGTGACTTTTCTGTCCCACAACCACAACCAAAGGCAAAATAAAATGAATATATTTACTGAAGAGTCACTACAATTAAGACTGAGGGTAAACAAACATCTAGCACCAGATAATGACATGAAAATTATCAAGGGCAATCAGAATGCACTGGGAGACACGGTGTTACAAGATGTAGATTCATTTATACATCTTGGTAGAAATATACATAAGGTTGGAGCTACTGATAGAGATATCAAATTTAGAATACAAAAGGCGAGAGGAGTTTTTATTGCTTTACGGAATTTGTGAAAACAAAAGAAATTAAGTTCGCCATAAAAATACGGATTTTCAACTCGAATGTCAAGTATATCCTGTCGTTCTGTGATGAGACGAACAAACTAAAGTACAGTCTAAAAAAACAAGTCTGCCACTCTGCAGTTTTTAAGGTAAGGTACATTATTTCTCAGATTCAGGTTTAAAGAAAATCGTAGACCCCCTTCTGTATCTGATGCTTTTATCTAATCTTACAGTATCTCATGCACGTAATTGATCTTACATTTATGTCAGTGATATCTGAGAAGTCGCATTCGTGTCGACAAACCACGCACATCTCCAGTCAAGCCTATTTAGGCCCAAAGCAGGAGGGCTCTATTCATTTACAGTCTCTCATTCCGGTACAAAGGATAATGGTGTAGAAATGAATTCTTAGAAGGAATTTGTGATAGTTGACCTGGAACATTTGCCGGTTTTTATTCAGAGGCGAATAAATTTACGTTTCGTAAGCAATAATGTGTGAACAAGGTAGAAGTACTTTGAAAGAGTTATTCTATATCTTCGGTACATGGCACGTTAAACACAAGTGGCATGATTTACTTGGCTACTGGGTTTGTAATCTTGTTGTGCTTGGTGGAGTGCCAACATTCAACAAGGCTTCAATGTTGTTTGCGAATGCCCACAATGAGTAGGTTACTCTTTTGTGTGCCTTGAAAAGGACGTTAAGTGGCGGGTTGCAGTAGCTTTCCTCACCTGAGCGTGCTGATGAAGGTGGACCGGAGCCTCCAGGCGATTGTGCTAAGCTGGACTTCATCAGCGTGTCATTCACTACTGCAAGGATCACGTCGATCTCTCACCTCGTTAGCCAGGATGCCATGCAAACAGCCCGTTTCCAGGGAGAGCTACCAGGAAGCCGAGATGAGAGCTTTGACCCTGACTAACATATATGATCAGTATATTGTGACAGCACAGACGTTAGTCTTCCTCCTCACATGGCTTCAATAGGCACTAAAGCTACATCAATTCACTTCTTCGAGGGTTTGCCGTGGGCAGTTCTCTTTTTCTCGTATGGTCTAACATGGATTCAGCGAGAATCGCTTTGTGTTTTTCATGTGTTCAGTTTGGAAGACATGAGCTTTTTATGGGTGCGATCTCTCCTTCACTTACTGAAAGTAGTGGCAAGCTAGAATACTGCACATTTGCCAAGAAATGTATAACAACCAAATATGTGACGATGTAAGCAGCGACGTTCTACAAAGGGCATGTTACTTATATTTTGTTACCCATCTGTATAGGGCAATAGTCTCCCAGCCATGTACACTCTTCTAAGCATGTACACTCTTCTAAGCATGTACACTCTTCTAAGCATGTACACTCTTCTAAGCATGTACACTCTCCTAACCATGTACTCTTCTAAGCATGTACACTCTCCTAACCATGTACACTCTTCTAAGCATGTACACTCTTCTAAGCATGTACACTCTTCTAAGCATGTACACTCTCCTAAGCATGTACACTCTTCTAAGCATGTACACTCTTCTAAGCATGTACACTCTCCTTAGGCAGCTATGCCTACGATTGCTTGGTCAAGTTCATCAAATGAAAAAATGACCGCATCACGAAACAATTTCTCTATTGATATTTGGCGGATGACAGAATAACAGTCGGCCGGCCACAGCTGAGGCTCAATTACATGTGTAAGAGGGACATGATGGCTCTGGGCATGGGTTTGCATCCTAGTCAGACGAAGGTGCAATCCGATCCAAGTTAAGATGTACCACGAAGAGCTACCCCAGACTAAGTGATACGAAACTTGTGCAACTGTAAAGTGAAACGGACGACACCGCAAGGGGACATAACTCTGGAAACTCATTAGACAGCTACCGCTCCAAGATCACATCATCCTATAGTCGGTCACGACTGAAAGGGGCTTCTAAAGTCAATCATGACTGAAAAGGGCTTCTATAGTCAATCATGACTGAAAGGGGCTATTATAGTCACTCATGACTGAAAAGGCCTGCTATAGCCAGTCATGACTGAAAGGGGATGCTAAAGTCAGTCATGACTGAACGGAGCTGCTATAGTCAGTCATGACTGAAAGGGGCTACTATAGTCAGTCATGACTGCATTGGGCTACTATAACGAGTTTACCACTATAAGGTCACATCATACTGTTACCAGTTACGACTCAAATCGGCTAATATAGTCAGTCATTACTCAACGGGGATGCTATAGTCAGTCATTACTGAAATGGAATGATGTAGTCAGTCTGACTAAACGTGGATACTTCAGCCAGTTATGACTGAAAGTGTCTATTATACTAAGCAGCACATGGGACGCCGCTATATAAGCTGTGCCTTTGCATGCCTTGTGTACTTTCAGTAGTTGTTTTACTTATATTTCATTTTAAATAAAACAGAACGATCTCACACATACTTAACAATTCGTAGATGCCTATTTGGAGTTACTTGATATAAAGGTTGTAGTAGCGGTGTAGTGTGTTTTTTGTTCGAAGTTAGTCCTGATTAGTTTTTCGCTCTTGACCATGTTTCTGTGATAGCGAGTAACAGTGGCTCTTCCTACATTGCGATGCATACAGAAGAAGTTCAACATATGTTTTACAATGTTAGCACTTTCAGTATACTCGCGTATACGGGAATCACAGTGTCCACCACTCAACCACCATCCACCTAGTTGGCCATGCTGCTATAACACATCTAGGAGCATGTTGAGGAGAAATGTTGGATCTTGGTTAGTATCTTTCATCTGACTCTGACGAAGGGAAGAAGACTATAGTCTGGTCAGGGAAATTATAATTATCAGACATGTTAGTTCGGGTCAGGCAAAACATACTGGCCAAGATCCTCACCTTGGCTTCCTAGTAGCCCTTTCTAGAAACGGGCTGTTTGTATGGCAGCCTGGCTAACAAGGTGAGGGATCGACGTGATCACGTAGTAGTGAGCGACACGCAGATGAAGCTAAGCATGGAAAAACCGCTTGGAGGACCCTGGTCCACCTTCATCAGCACGATCGGGATGTGACGAATGCTACTGCAACCCGTAACGTAACGTTCTCATTGTGGGAACACGAAACAAGAACGACTCTGACGTAAGTTGTGGCTACTTGGGGTGTAGTGTACTTTGTCCTACGCCATCGAAGACCTTTCTCCATCTACAAGTGGTGATTGTGGTTAACAGGCTACAGAAAAGCAGACTGGCTAAGGAGAAAATATCGAAGAAGGCAGGTTAAACCAGTCCCCAAAAATGTCATGCTGAAATCCATTGTGTCGGGCCGAACAGTGCAAATATCGCAGTCAAGCAGTAAACTACGACACAATGTATTGCCTTCAACGGACTACGTCCTTCGACTTGCAAAACCCTTTTCAGGGCTAGTTAGCGGAAAACTGAGAACGAACGAAGAAGAAGAAAAAGAAGAAGAAGAAGAAGAAGAAACCACCGAATGACATCTTTTTTATGTCCTATTTTTCGCTCCAGCTAAAGGATATAGCCACCACCACAGTTGGATTCGTTAAGGAATCATGCACTAATGCATTTATGTAGTAATTTGTTTTAGACGATAAGGTCGCTAGTCACATGCGCAACTCTCTTTAATCAGGGACCCACTCGGGGTTTATATTGGCAAACGAGATCAATATGACCCATTTTAATTTCGTTTCTGGTTGAAGACAGTTTGTGCAGATATATTTTAATACAAAATTTGTCAGAGATAATCTCATGCTAGCCGCCATATAATCATGATAGTAAACAGGCGCCAGCATATGACCAAAATGACTCAATCTATGGACGGAATCGGTAAAGCCTTGCCAAAAGAAGACAAAAATACCTAGCTAAATGCACATTCCGTAACCGTGTGTGATTTCCTGTTATTGCTTCTGGCTTATATGATTTTGTTTTTCGTAATATTCCTGTCATATGTCTAGCCAGTTATGTTTTAAAAGATTAACTCCAACTTAAGCTGTATGAATTCTTCCAAATTTTTAGTGTAGCGTCAAAACGGTCCCATCTAAGAAGCCATCGTGTCTCTGGATCTAATGACACGTTTGTATTGTAACAACATGTTTGTGATCATTTTATAGACGATTTAGGAACAACTACAATATAGCGTCCGATCGAAGAAAGAAAATGATGTAATATTCGGAAATTGGTTGATTTCAAGATTGAGAATTATGAGAGAGAGAGAGAGAGAGAGAGAGAGAGAGAGAGAGAGAGAGAGAGGAGAGGAAGTGAGAAAGAGTGGGGGGTGGGGGCGCACGAAGAGATAGAAACCGCTAGAAAGAGAGAGAAACACATATCTGGAGAGGAAGTAATACAGAGAATCATTAAGAGAGAGAAACACAGTGAGAATCTGAAAGGAATAATACATACACAGTGATATAATCACAAATGGAGGGAAAAACACAGGCAGAGACACATACAAAAACACGTACACGTACAGAGACATAATCACGCCATCAGAGAGACGCAGTGAGAGAACAAGCGTGAGGGCGAGAAATAGAGAGAGAAAGGGGGGGGGGGCGATAGACAAAAGAACATAGACATGATACAGAACAAGATAGGTTCTGTCCATTAACTATTCAACATTTTGAGCTCGCGTGTAATGGATAGTAATTAATCCAATAACATGACGTGAAGTTTGAGATTGAGTCTGGTTGTATGAAAGCAGTAGCACCGTTTACATGTCATCCAGGTATAACATGTTCTGGGATATCCAGGTCTGGATAACGCTTTCACTTGGTTAAGTGGTAAAATGCCAGGTCTGTGTTTATAATACACTTGTATTTACGATCGCAGATGGGCCCGACGGACATTCAGCTAGGGGGCCTGGTATACTTAGTCAATTAGCAGTTCAGAGGTATGAAGAAAGTTAGTCCAATAAAACGTAACCTCATAGAGCCACTGTTTCTGGTATTTAGTGATTGCGATTTTAATTTTTTTTAAATTGGAGGATTCATCTATGATGATGAATAAAGTGTGTCTGCCAGTCACTTACTCGATTCTCTTCATTTCACAAACGGCATCTATTACCAGGTGGGTCGACTAGAGCGTGTCACATCGGCATCTTTGATTTGACAAGCAAGCGCTTTACTCATTTGTCGTTGTCGAGTTATCTGTATGTCCATATAAGGAGTTCACAACTTTGCACGCGGGAAGTCCAGTCAATGTCAAGAAAGAATGTTTGTTCTTGACAATGATCACAAGACAATTAGTTTTCTGCACTTTGGTAAAACATATGACTAACAACAGAAAGTAAACTGAAGTAATGGACAGCCCGAAATTCGAATATCAGAACTACAGGTGACGGGGATGTTTCGTCACAAGCTATAGCGAGATGCGTTAAGTTTCTAGCCCAGCGGAACACCTCAACAAAAGTGTTACAGCTGGGCTAGTATTTCGATAACCAACAATTGCCACTGAAGAAAACAAGTCGAGTTCGATTCAGACCTATTTATTGACTCCTCTTGTTTGTCTTGTGGCAAAACGCTTCAGTCACCTGAAGGTTCGGCATTCGAATTTCGTGCTGTTCGTTACTAATCAACATCATCATCACCATCATCATCACCATCATCATCACCATCATCATCATCATCATCATCACCATCATCATCATCATCATCATCATCATCATCATCATCATCATCATCATCATCATCATCATCACCATCATCATCATCAACTATCCACTTGTGTCGCTAGACGATGCGGGGAGGTGTACTTTTATGCCGTGTACCAGTTTGTGACCGATGTTATTGTCATTCCGTGTTTCGTCAGAATCTCATAAACACCATCTATACATCTTGTTCGTTCTCTTCCTCTTGCTCTGCAACCACGAGGTCTTATATTGTAGATACGAGCAGCTGGTAACTTTGGTTGCATTCTTATCAGGTGTTTGAACCATTTTATTCTCTACCTTTCTATGTATTCCATGCACGGGGTTGCACCAACTTTCTGGCTGATTACTTCGTTTTGTATTCTGCTCAGCCTTGTGATCCCAACAGGCTTTCTCAAACACCTCATTTCGTATACCATGATTTTTCTTTTTTTGTGCCTTGGTGAGAGTCCATGTTTGACACTAGTAGCTGAGAGTTGGTATACACATATTATATTTATCAGCTGTCTATTTGTCTTCATTGGAGTTTGTTTGTCTGATTAACCGCATTTGCTTTCTGTTCTCTTTATTCCACTTCCCTAACCAGCCTCCCATCTTGTGTAAACACGCTGTAATTTTATGTCTGGACTGAGTTTTTACTCTACTATCATTATATGTAAGGGTGGACTTAGTTTCTACTCTACTATCATTATATGTAAGGGTGGACTTAGTTTCCACTCTACTATCATTATATGTAAGGGTGGACTTAGTTTCTACTCTACTATCATTATATGTAAGGGTGGACTTAGTTTCCACTCTACTATCATTATATGTAAGGGTGGACTTAGTTTCTACTCTACTATCATTATATGTAAGGGTGGACTTAGTTTCTACTCTACTATCATTATATGTAAGGGTGGACTTAGTTTCCACTCTACTATCATTATATGTAAGGGTGGACTTAGTTTCTACTCTACTATCATTGTATGCAAGGGTGGACTTAGTTTCCACTCTACTATCATTATATGTAAGGGTGGACTTAGTTTCCACTCTACTATCATTATATGTAAGGGTGGACTTAGTTTCCACTCTACTATCATTATATGTAAGGGTGGACTTAGTTTCCACTCTACTATCATTATATGTAAGGGTGGACTTAGTTTCCACGCTACTATCATTATATGTATAGGTGGACTTAGTTCCCACTCTACTACCATTATATGTAAGGGTTGATGAAATCATACGCCTGGACTTAGTTTCCACTCTACTATCATTATATGTAAGGGTTGATATAATCATACGTCTGAATGTAGTTGCGATTCTATTATTATATGTAAGGGTTGATGTAATCATACGTCTGAATGTAGTAGCGATTCTTTTATTATATGTAAAGGTTGATGTAATCATACTTCTAAATTTAGTTGCTACTCTACTAACATGAGCTATAGTGGTTATTGTCTAACTCCCTGTTCTTAAAATAAATACAAATTATAACACCGAATTTATTTTCTTGTTTTTGTCATTCTCTTTCCCATTCCAGGAATCGCACCACTTCTTGTGCTTCTCTTTTCTGTTAGATATTTAATATTTTATTTCTAGAGCGTTCTTTGCAATCGCAATGAATAATCCATGTTCAGCTAGTTTCTAGCCTGTCTGAAAAAGCGTGGTTCTCATTAGGAGACCTCAAGCTTAAACTAGTCTTATGACCTCGTGAACTCAAGTTCGATGACCATAAAGCGGCACTAAGACTACATACTTCAAACCTTCACTACTCCCACATTATGATACTTATCACGTCACGGACAACAGAATACAACTAGTCGGACCGCGTGTTTGAGACATCTGCCTGAACTTAATCTCAAGATCAGGTGGTCTTAGTATCTGAACAAAATGACGTCACACTCTCAAATCTGATTTCAATCTGTTATTGTTAGTTTTGATGCTATTTTAATTTTTGTAAAACGGTCAAAGTAAATATTTAAAAAAAGACTTCATAATACACTATAAGAAACCATCATATTGTCGTAAAAGACGCAAAACAAATGACTATCAACCTCATCATGTAACACAAACTGCTACATAAATAACCAATGTAAGACTGCACGTAAGATGTGTTCTACATTTATTATTCTAGTGGATTATCTACAGCGGTCGCCGTCAGGAAATATTATGACCATAGGGAGATAAGCTATTGATAGGTAACAAAGACACATAACTTTTTTGCTAGCTATAACTGGTACACATTTTACAGCTGGTCTAAACATTCGTGTTTGACTTACATCCACCAGGAAGCACAGTAGTGGAGATCTTCACAGTAGACTGAAAACCCGGAAGTTGTTAGGTGTTGGTGAGACAGACGATGGAGATTTTCATAGATCTAAAGTAAGTTGTATGTATCTGTTTGTCCAACATCCTCTGTGATTTTCATATTTTTTGTCGCGACTCAATCTTCCCCTTCTCTTTCCTCTTCCCTCACTCTGTTTTATTTGACTCTGTCCAACAGTCACACTCTTACACAACTTACACACGCGCCCTCATGGTGAGGCCCTTCCATTGCACTTTGGTTGGGCTAGCTTCTGAGGGCGCACAAACCTAGCATAGGTACATACAGACGCACACATGCATCCAAGCACTGGTTTATGTGTCCTGATATCGCCTAATTGACTACGGTCTGGGGTGGAAAATGGCGCGCCTCCGCCAGTAGAAACTAGTGAGGCAAACATCTAAGCAAAAAAAAAAAAAAAAAATGCATATTTTTCATTCACTTTTGTGTGTGTGTCTCTCTCTCTCTCTCACTCTCTCTCTCTCTCTCTCTCTCTCTCTCTCTTATGTCCTATTGTACCTTGTCAGCTTTCTTTCCTTTCCTCTTCCTATAATGTCATAATCTTACGTTTTATGTTTTTACATCACCTATGTGCTTCTGTCTTGTTCTAGAGAGGTTTGTGTGTTATTCTGTAAAATAAGTCCTTCGCCCTAGTCCTAATCTGACTTTCATATTTTTCTATAATATATGTACATCGCCTATGTCCTAATATGCAAATGTAGTTTTTCTATAATATATGTCCATGTGAAGCCGCGTAGCGCAGTGGTTAGCGCGCTAGCTTCGCATCTGAGTGGTCCAGGCTTCATTCCCTGGTTGAGGCGGTAATGTTTTTTACCGGTTCAGTCCGGGAAGTAAAAGCGGCGAGGGAGAGGAGATGGCTACCGCCCTCATATAGCCGAGCCTTTGAAATGTGAGATCGCTAACACCTCACACCCCTACGGCAGTAATGCTATGGGATACTTTGCTTTACTTTATATCCTATCCTGGCACATAAAGTATTTCTATAATATATTTCCTTCGTCTATGTTCTAACCTGACTGTCACGTTTGTCAATAACATGTCGCTCGTCTATGTTCTAACTTGAATGTCACGTTTGTCAATAGCATATGTCCCTCATCTATATCCTAACCTGACATGTAAGCTTATCATTAATATATGTCTCTCATCTATGCCCTAACGCGACATGTAGGCTTATCTATAATGTATGTCCCTCGTCTATGTCTTAACCTGACTGCCACGTTTTTCTACAATATATGTCCCTCGCCTATGTACTAATCCAGCGTGTACGTTTGTCTGTAATATATGCCACTCTCTCATGTCTGTATATGGCTTGTATTTGTTCCTGTATTTTATGTCACACTCCCATGTCCTCATCTGGCTTGTACGTTTGTCTATAATGTGTGCAGCTTTCTCATGTCCCAGTACTTTTTCCATACATTCTGTTTCACTTGTACGTTCTCTAATAATTCTTGTCTTTCAAAGTCGTACTGTTTAAGCTTCTATGTTTCCCATCATTAATACCTATACTTTATATCATAATATGATCTGTAAATTCTTTGTTACACATGCGTCCATAAAATGTCCCAAAATGGTTTCTATTTTTTTCCAGTGAGTTTATTCCTTAATTCTTTCCCGTTCAGCTTATAGGTAACGAAGAATTTTGCCTTCTTTCTCTTATCGACTCATACGCGTTTTTGTAATGTTTGTCTGTCTCTCTTTCTTTCTCTAAGTGCATATATATATATATATATATATATATATATATATATATATATATATATATATATGTGTGTGTGTGTGTGTGTGTGTATTATTGATTTGACAAAGGCGTTTAATACAGGAAACGATTACGAGTTACAACTTGATTAACGAACTAAAACTTGATTAACGAACTACAACTTGATTAACGAACTAAAACTTGATTAACGAACTAACACTTGATTTTCGAACTAAAACTTGATTAACGAACTAAAACTTGATTAACGAACTAAAACTTGGTTAACGAACTAAAACTTGGTTAACGAACTACAACTTGGTTGACAAAACGTTTGTGGATTGCCACATAATGAATGATTCGCGTTCGTTCTTAAACCCAGACGATCGTCCGTTGTCCAGTTCGACTCGTCGATAGTGACTCGAAGTGATCGTTAAAGAACGGTATCGAGGTGGTCGTCAAACAACTTGAACGCTGTGATCGTTAAAGAGCTGGATCGATGTGATCGTCCAATACCTGGGTAATTATATATTTACCCTTCTTGCTGCTGGAGTATAACGGTGGCCTGCGATAGTGAATCGACTCTGATTATTCCTTCTATGTCGTTTCTTATGTTCGTCCTTCGTCCTTTAGATCTCCAACTTATTCTTTCCTCTCAACTGCAAACTCAAGACTGTCCGTTTCGTGATCTCCTAACTCCCTTTGCAGAGCTTGTCTCAGATCACGTGTTCCGCTCACGACGTTGGTATTCTGATTTCGTTCATCGGTTTATTCTCTCCGAGATTTCAGAAAAAACTGTTACTAGCATGTCCGATTTTCATCTGCACTACTCATCTCGCGGTAACAGGCGTCTAGACGTAATGCAAAAACATGTCAGGTGACGTAAGTCAACATCTGCGTAGGTTTTAAAACCGACGCTTTGCATTTAAGACATTTCTATGGCGGGATATGAGTTTCTGTGCACTGGCTCGGTTACTTAGTTCACTACTATAAGAAAATGAATGGCTACTCACTATCAATACTCGACTCCCAACCCTTCCAACTTTAATAAAACTTGTCTAAAATGCTATCCCTAATAAACCTACACAGCAAAGATCTATTACACATCCATTCATTTCTTTATTTCTTTTATTCTAATTTTAATTTGTAAGTTTCTGTTGTTTATTCATTTTTGTTTTATCCTTTCATTCTTTCCATCTCTCTTTTTTCGTTATTTCCTTTTTTCTGTCTTTCATTATTTCTTTGGTTTTTTCCTTGTTTTAATTTTTTAATGTTTGGTTCTTTCTATTTTTCTTTTTTTCTTTCCTTCCTTTTTTCTGTTCGTTCTTTCTTTTTTTCTCATGCTCATTATGTCTCTTTTCTTTCTGTTCTTTCTTTCGTTCTTTTATTTGTCGTTCATTTTGTCTTTCTTTCTTCGATTTTTTTCATTTTTTTTTCTTTCAATTTTTCTGTCATTCTTTCTTTCATTTCTTTTTGTTTTTCCTTTCTTTTTTAATTTCTTGTTATTTTGATTTTTTTCTGTTGGTCTTTCTTTCTTTTCTGGTTATTCTTTTCTTCTTTTTTCTTTATTTAGTTCTTTTTTTCTTTTTTGTATTCTTTTTTTCATTCTTTCTTTTTTACTGTATATCTTTATTCTATTCTTGTTATCTTTTTTTCGTTGACCCCGTTATGCTCTTCCATCCAATCATTTTTATCACGGCACCTCTGAGATCCCATTGGTTAATCTTGTTTCGCACGTTACTCCGTCACATCAATATAATGAAATCATGATGTAGTAACTCCACAACATAATTAGTTTCCTGAGCGGAATGTGCTTGAAAGTCTAAGCGTCGAACCTATGCCGAAAGGGCAACTTTATCAGGTTAGATATTCTATTAACGGCAAATGTCATAGACCAGACTAGCATCTTGTTTTGGAGTAGATGTTCATGATGAAAATGCCAACGTCCATCAAACTCATTCAGCGCTTCTCAGCATTTTGATGTCGAAAGAACCCTTGACAAACAAAAAAATGTGCATATATCAGGGAACCTAAGTCAAGAGTTGATGTACAAATCTAGATTTCAAGCCAAATGCCATATAAGCGTGCCATAATGTAGCAAGATGGCTCACAAATTAAACCGATGTAAGCTATGGAAGATATTAGAGGAATAAAGTGTGGAATGTCAGTTGCTGGATGGCATTCGTGCATTGCAGGTGAACAGGAGGGTGTAGTACGAACTAATACTGGTATGACAAATTGGTTTCCTGTTTTGATAGGTGTAAGATAGCGATGAGTTCTTTCTCCACTTTTGTTCATATTTATATGGATAACATTACACAGTTAACTAAACCCAACGAGGAGTCCCTAAAGTAGCTGCTGTTTGTAGAGAGCAATTCATCTTCTACCAAAATACAGAAGACCTACAACACCACCTACATCAATTTCGCTTGTAACGAACATGACATGAAAATCAACATAGACAATACAGAGACTATATTGATATCACAAGAAAACGTGCAGAGAAGTTTCTACAGCAAGGAAATTAGCACCAAGCAAGTACGGGAATTCATATTCTTCGTTACTACGCTCACTGGTGGCATGCAGATTGGACATATAATTCAGAAAGTGATCATAGACGTCTTTAACATTGAACCGATTTTGAAGCACTTTATAGTGGTTCTTTCAATTAAGAGGAGGCTGGTAAATACACTATTTATTCCGTCATCGTGATACCGATGTCAAATTACTGTACTTTCGAGAAACACAAACGTGTAAGATCTAGAGCTGGGAGAAGTGCTGCGTGAGAAGTGCAGTCGGGCAGACAATCCATGAATGAATCTACGACACCACGCTAAGATAGACAGTGGGGGGAAAACCAGTGCCTACATTGACGTCCAACAAATCAAGCGGTTTGGTAATTTAGTTTGGATGCATTATGACCAGTTGCAACGAGAGCACATTATATGTAGGTCTCTAGTGCTCGTGCCAGAGGCAGACCTTGACGTCAAATTCTCAGGAAGTTATACCTAAAGACAGCACAAGCCTCCAATCTGGCGATAACGTGAAATCCACTCATCCCGCCTTTCTGTGACGCCTCCTGACAAGAGCAGCAAGACAAACAAATAGGAAGTACTGAAGAAGGTGGGCGCGAGACATGGATATAGTACAATTCAAGATTACTCAATATGCTTATCGCTATTGTGGGTCACAATTTCAAGCCCCGCCATGCTGGCTATTCTGCTATAATACAGTCTCTTTCTGTGCGTATGGCGTGGTCATGAGGTTTCGATCTTGGTAAGCATGTTTGAACTGACCGTGACACAATTATATGTTCCTAAATAGTGGTTTTAAAGGGTCATACGACTAAAGCTGCCGTGCCAGGAAAGTGACATTGACTATCCTCTGGGAATCCACCCATACTGCTTCGTCTACGGATGCACATAACATGTGTGATTCCCATCTTTTGTAAGGTCCTTACACTTGGATAATTCTGTAGTGATCAGATGCACATCCAAGCCTTCCAAATGCGCACAAGGTGCGCATTCTTGCAGCTCAGTGATATCACTAGGTCAGACATGACGAAGTCCGTCGACGGACAGGACTCAAATGCGCCTTCACCATGTTAATTCCTTGCCGAGTATGTCCCTACCCATTAGCTCTTAATCAGTTTTAAACAACAAGAATAGAAAACAACCCTCTCCACGCAACTTCTGGCTGGATCAAATCGGTAAGACGTAATCCTCACTGCATGCAGCTTAGTAATCAGCCATTCAGTGTACCCATGGAGGGCTTGCATGACAAGTTATTGTCTCTTTAGTGGTCTAGCTACCCATCTAATTACTTCGATTGCAATCCAGACTGTGAACATTCTTGGATATATGTTCTTTTAGCGTCAAACACGGCACATTAGACAGTAACAACTGCTCTTCAGTTTGAACAGTGTGACGCTACTAGTTCATGCATGTTGTTCAGACCCATAGTTGAGCTATTTCTCATAATCATTCATAGAAAAGTCTCATTTGGCCTTCCACACTTTCTGTTACCATCTGAAGCCCACATAACTGTCTCTAATGCCAGTCTGTTGTTACGCATACTAATCACATGCGCGTGCAAGCCTACTGTTTTTTTCTTCATTTTGATGGTAGAAACATATTATTGGCTGGTGTTTTCTCTGTTTAGCTGTTTCATGTGGAATTATTCCCATCCAATGTTCAATTGTTTTCTTAGAAATTAATTTTTTTAAAGTACAAAGTTTATTTTCTAGTATATTTGTCGTTGTCCAGCTTTTGCACCCACCTGCAAATAGCAATAATATATTGTTGAAGTAAACAGCCGGAGATTTTTTTTATTATGGATTTTGATTTTGAAATGTTTATTTGAAAGGAAATTTCTTTTGTTTTGTGTCCATTCTGTGCCAGTTTATTTTCCCCATAAGTGAAACTATTTACCATTAGTAATAGCTCTTCCCTAAGGATTACAACGGGCGCTCTGAAACCAATGCCTCCTATTTTATTCCGTGAAAACCATAACATATGAAACAATCAAAACAACACCATTTAAAAAAGGCAATGTCTTCAAAAAAATATTTTTCAACAAAGTCAACTCGTTTTGCTATACATTTTCACGGACGACGAGCAAAAACATACATGCCACTCGTAAAATTATGCACCAACGGAGGTGACCCACTGTTTCACAGCTGCTCTGGCAGTGTCATTGCTAGGAAAATATTGCCCAGGCAGTCCATCTTTCATTTGCTCAAGCAGATGATGATACGATCCAGGAAACTGTCACCTTCATCCTCCTAATGGTTCAAGACGTCATGACAAATTTGCATGCGATGTTCGTTCTGTTCAGCTGTTTGGTCACCGTAAGCGTTCTTGCAAGCGTCGATGAATGTCAATTGGTGCAACGTTTTCCGCATGGAGATATTTAATTACGCACCTCAATGATAGACGCCATTTTGTCAGGTTGCACCTCTACTGCCACCTGTCGGACGAAAACACAATTTTTCGGATATTGGCGGAAAGGTTCAAACTTTACTGCCATAATGCGAAAATCCACTTTTGACATCGTGGGACGTCATAATAAAATCTAAGACATTATTTTCGGAGTTTCGTCACTATGTGATAGACGAAAACACCGACGTCCATTGTACACCTTGTACACACTGTGAACTTGATTGACGAAACCACTGAGATCCCTTGTACACACTGTCTACTTGATTGACAAAACCTCTGAGATCCATTGTACAGACTGTGTACTTGATTGACAAAACCACTGAGATTCCATGTACACAGTGTGTACTTCATTGACAAAACCACTGAGATCCATTGTACACACTGTGTGCTTGATTGGCGAAAAACACTGAGATATCGTGTACATTCTGTGCACACAAAGAACCCTGTACAGGTGCATATCAATACAAGTATGCTGTAAGACATTGTCCAAGCACAATTATAAAAAGTCAGGAAATTTGTTCCCAATAAACAAACCTACCTTCCTCCAGGCCTAGTATATCACAGGAAGTAAACATTGCAAAATATAAACAAACTATGAAAAGACTATGAATAGCTTTCTCCTAATCTTTATACTGGTTTAGAAGACTCTGCGGAGTCTGTATACAATCAGCTTCATTTACATTATCTTACTCTAAAAGCTAGGCGCATCCAATTTATTCTTAAATGCATTGACTGTCCCTGCCTCAACTGGCTCCCGAGGCAATGCATTCCAAGGATTCAAAACTCTCCGAATCAAAAAATATTTCCTAATATCTAATCTGTACCTCTCTTTAGTTAATGTGTAGCTATGTCCTCTTGTTTTTGTGGGTGACTGTGTTTTGGAAAACCTGTTATAGTTTAATTTATCCATTCCACTGATCAGCTTATAAACCTGTATTCAGCCACATCAAATTCGCCTGTCTTCTAAACACTGTAGGCCGGTTTTTATGAATCTTTCCTCATAACTGTAATTCTGGAATGCCACTATAAGCTTTGTCGCTCTTTTTTATATTCTTTCCAGCATGTTTATATCTCCTCTATGATAAGGACCCAACACCTGTACACATTACTCCAATCTAGGTTTAACTAATGCTTTATTCAGTTTGACTATGACTTCCTTGCTTCTATGTTTAATATTTCTTGTTATCATACCTAACATTGCATTTGCATTTTTCACTGCTACCTGAACTTGCTCACTCACCTTACTTGTATGATCTATTATAACCCCTAGGTCCCTTTCCTTATATATCTTTCTAATATTGTTCTCTCCCATTCTGTAATTATGTTCCATATTGGATCTACCCATGTGGATGACTGCACATTTATCTGCATTAAACTCCATTTGAAAGCTTATACACCATTCTTCAATTTTATCAAATTCCGATCTCAATATATCCACTTCTGCTTTAGATGAGACACTACTGCATAGTTTTGTGTCATCAGCAAATTTTGCAATCATGGATCCCATATCAATGTCCAAATAATTTATTTATATCAAGACCAAAATTGGTTCCAAAACCGAGCCCTGTGGCACTTCACTTTTCACTTCACACCACTCACAGTACTCCTATTTTTTACCCACCCTCTACCTTCTTCCCGTTAACGAAATTTCAATCAATTTGATATTAACTTTCTAAACAATTTTTGATGAGGTACTCTCTCAACGGCCTTTGCAAAATCTAGATGAATAACGTCCACTGGCTCCCCTTTATCTATCATTTTAGTAATCTCCTCCATTAATTCTAATAAATTTCGTAAGTATGATCTCCCTCTAGTAAGTCCATGCTGATTATTTCTAATTAGATTAAATTTGTCTAAATGCATTACAATGCAGTTAGCCATGAGTTAGCCCATGTAACAGCTGGTTCTGTAACATGAACGGGTTTGATTTTAATAGTCGTGTAATATAATTCATATAGACTTCTATCTATGACGTCATATTCATTGTTTACATTAACTATACATGGATGGTGATGTGATGACTGAGATCAAAGATAATCTAGAAAGATGGAAGAAATACTCTAGCGAGATGTATGACGACGCCACAACAAATAGCGACTTGGTAACCAATGATGAGGAGAGAAAGAGAGAGAGAGAGAGTGAGAGTGAGCCAGAATCCACACTGGACTAGGTACGTGGACCAATTAAAGCGATACAAAAAAGGGAACAAACTCCAGGAGGCGACGACATAACCCAGACCTAACACATGTAGGACGAGACGCACGTTAACACATATACCACACATTGCGCAAAAAGATTTGCTTCTGCTCAGAATGTCAGAATGGTCGCAAAATGGAAAAGATCAGTTTATATTCCATAATTAAGAAAGGGAACCTTAAATTATGCACTGACTACCGTACCATTGCTATGATAAGCCATGCAAGCATGATATTACTTCGTTTCTTCGTGAAGAAACTAGAACAGAAAGTAGAATACGAAATAAATGAAACGCAACAGAAATAAAGAGACGATAGTCCATAGCGATGTAGAAACTGAACAATATACAGAATGTGTGGCACAATACTAACGAAAAATTAAAATTGACGGTCCTAAAAACATGCCTATTCCCGGTTGCAATGTACGGATGCGAGACATGGCCCACCACACACATGTTAAGAAAGGAAATTAGGGCTTTCGAAACAAAATGCTACAGAAGAATTCTAAAAATGCATTGGGTAAAGAAAATAACAAATAAAGCCATTCTACAAGATCTGAGAGTCCAAGAAAACTGGCCGTTACGTCTCGGAAGCTGAGGTTTTTCAGCCACATCAAGCGCCATAACGAACTGGAAAAATCAGTTCTGGAGGGAATTGTTCTGGGAAACGAGGCGGAGGTCGACCAATACGTAGATGGACACAAGACATCAAGGCCTCCCTAAACATGAACATGGAGCAGGCGAGTAGACTGACTGCTGATAGAGGTTCCTATTGAATGGGTGTGATGCGAGCGACGTTCTACAAGGACATGCTACGTGATTATGATGGTACACGTTATGAGAAAGGATTTTGTTTTTCACTGCAAATAATATATCCTTGAGCAGTTTGTGTACGCTGTCTTATGGATTTACATGTTTCCGAATTCCTATTTTTGTTTAGGATTTTCTGGTTTGATTTGACAGCGCACTATAGAATAAGGAACCTCCTTGGAGATATTCCATCTTTACCGTTAGTCTGTCTGCTGAGAAAAGGAAAAAAGTCTGTGTTGGCGGAGGTACGCATTTAGTGCGGTTGTCTCTTATGGAGTGATTGTATGAGAATTAGCAGAAGACAGTTTACAATATATACTTTCTTTCTCTTCTTATTATTCTTCATTATCTTCTTCTTGATCTTCCTCCTCTTCTTATTTTTCTTCTTATTATTCTTTTTTATCTTCTTCTTCATCGTCCTCTTTTTCTTTATTTTATCTTTTAATCATATTCTTCTTTATCTATTTCGTATTCTGTTTTTTACGTATCGTCTTTTTCGTAATCATAATCATCTTGTTTTGTATCTTCTTCATCTATATCATCGTCACGGTCTTCGTGTCTTTCTTCGTTTTCTTTCTCTTCTTCTTTTTTATCTTTTTCTTAGTCATCGTCTATCCTCTACACTCTTTGCTATTTTTTTTCAATGCTCCTCCCGAAAGGGAGCTATTCATTAGTTTATTCATGTAAGCATTGTATACATTATTTCAATAGAATTCGTTGACTGGAATCAAACTTAACACTCAGCATTAGTTTGGCCTGAGTGAGTGACAGCGCGTGTTTTGGCATGCGTTTAAGAGCTTTGCTGTAGAGGTTAGACCACTCTGATTTGCCGTCTACGCACAAAATGCTCTCATCGCGACAGTCACCTTATATCGCCTCTGTCACGCAGTCCTCCTGAAAACCGCTCTGTCTACGCCAAGTGGAATGACTGACAGGACATATTTTGGCCCATTAATAGAAGGAGAAAAGCAGTGTAAGAAAAATAATATTTGAAAGAATTGAAGTCTAAATGTATGTGACAGCTGCAGTAATGGAAGTCCTACGACTTTATTCCCATTTCTGGGGTAGTCAACGAGTTTTTAGGCAGTACTATTGGCCGCTTCGCCACTGCTGTCGCCACGTTGTGTGCTAGTTGTATATTTTTATTTCACCCATAACAGAAAAAACACATATGCCTTTCCAGGGATTCGATCCGCTGCCTCTCCTGTGAGCAGGTAGGCATCGAAACCATTCGGCCATGCGCTCCAAAGCAATTGAAGTGAATTGCAAATATCAAAGAAAAATGGAAACTAATATAATGCAAAAAATCACAAATAAAAAAAATGTTAATATTAAAGCTAACAGATCACAAGTGAAAGTGCATGACTATTTTAGCAATAGAGAATAAAAAAATAAAAAGACGAGAGAGAGAGAGAGAGAGAGAGAGAGAGAGAGAGAGAGAGAGAGAGAGAGAGAGAGAGTGGAAAGAGAGAGAGAAAAAGAAAAAAAGTGAGAGAAAAAAGTCTGGGAAAGAGGATATTGATACAATGACGACTGATGAAATACTGAAAGCTGTAATGATTCGTAAGAAAATCGAAAATAGAAGGTTGCGATTAATTAACATCAAAGAAGATTGT
Organism: Ariolimax columbianus; assembly: GCA_036924085.1. Lineage (NCBI taxonomy): Eukaryota > Metazoa > Mollusca > Gastropoda > Stylommatophora > Arionidae > Ariolimax > Ariolimax columbianus. The sequence goes on along the minus strand of JAVGWX010000004.1, from coordinate 41,601,526 downwards.
TGAATGTGTCTTAAATAATTTAAATAGTAACAAAAAAATACATGGTAAACAAAGATGATTTGTATGGCATGCAAGAAACGGGTGAAACGACCAAAGAACGGAAGGTCATACGCAATAAGCCTTGCATTGAACGAAAGATGGCGTAGAGAAAGACCAATCTAAAATACATAGTTAGGTCGGAAGGTTGTTCCTAGAGCTCTAGAAAAGATCAAAGACTGAAAAATTGGATTAGGAATCTGATTGATAGCGTTTACTGTATGTATGGAGGAAATTCAATGCGGTTCTGAATGGAGGTGATAGAATTGTGACACAATGTTCTGGACATTGAAGAAAACAAGTCAGTATTTATTAAGACACAAACAAGCATCATGTAATGAAGATTGCATGTTATAGCACGCTCTGAACATTGAAGAAAATAAGTCAGGGTTTATTAAGACACAAACAAGCATCATGTAATGAAGATTGCATGTTATAGAACGCTCTGAACATTTAAGAAAATAAGTCAGGGTTTATTAAGACACAAACAAGCATCATGTAATGAAGATTGCATGTTATAGAACGCTCTGAACATTGAAGAAAATAAGTCAGGATTTATTAAGACACAAACAAGCATCATGTAATGAAGATTGCATGTTATAGCACGCTCTGAACATTGAAGAAAATAAGTCAGGGTTTATTAAGACAGAAACATAAACATATCATCATGTAGTGAAGATTGCATGTAATACTACGTGAATGCGTGGTGTAAGTAGCAGGTCAAATATGAACGATTCTGCTGTTCATGAAATTGTTTTTGTTCTTGGATAGAATGAATATAGTCGTGCTGAAGGGGAGTTTGTGGATTTCCCATAAAGCTACTCCAGCCAGAGCTCACCCAAAAACTCAAACATTTACGCCTAATTTAGATCCATGCATAGACTCATGTAGGATAGAGCCATACATAGAGCCACTGCTATGTTAAGAAGGTGTCCTTGTAGTCCCTAAGTGTGTGATTTAAATGAGTAATCCCTCACTTCTTTACACAGGCACTTGTCAACAACGATATAGTTGTGGGAGACTTAAAAAGTCGCACCAAGAACTGGGGGTATAAACAGCTCAATCACAGAGGTTAAGAAGTATAATCCTGACAAGATGGCCATTTCCTAACGTTGACCTACACTGCAACATATGTTCATAGCTTCTACTGCAGAATATGTCATATACCTTGCACTCCAGAACTTGCATTCGCCTCCTCAGTTACAGTAGAACTCGTAAGGAAAAAAATCAGAAGACCGACAGGAACGTAGCAATCAAAGTCGAATGTTTCTCTCTCCCGTTCTCTCTCTGTCTCTGTCGCCTCTCTCTCTCACCACTCCCCTCTTTCTCTCTCTCTCTCTTTATTCTGAGTGTAACTCTCAATACAGGCCCAGACATCACAAGATGCCATTACGAGAACGTTCATTTGGACTGTTATGGTTATCGGCTGGAAACACTGTTATCTGACTTCAGAGTGGAGAATAAATAGAAACATAAATGTAGTGGCTAAAAACTTTTCAACATATGTGCACTTCAAACAACGAAATAAAACATTCCCAAAGAATTCCGTGCAATTGCACTCCAAGAGCCCCAGACAGTTGTAGAACAGACCAGAAAGGACCCAGGGTCTCAACCCTCACTAAAAAATCACAACAGATTGAAAAAAAGCTGTAATATAATTTTAGACAATAACCCTATCATAAAAACTGGAAAGTTTGAGAAATAAAACGGCTTCGCTAAATCTTGAAAAAGACGCCAAGAAAATGGAGATTAGTAAAATTTCTTAACGAAGAATATTTCTCGCCTAGACAGACCCTCACATTATATGTGGATGGCAACATTTTGAGAGGGAAACAAGCTGCAAACTATTTACTAGAAGCAAAAGATCAGAAAACAACTTGAATATTAACAAAGACGCGGAGAGATATAAGAAATGAAAGGCGAGCAAGCAACGGGCAAACAGATATTCCTGTTTCATTGAAAGAACCCATTTCACTAGGGCAGGAACGGCCAACACACAATTTACTCAGAGCATTAGGAAAATCATTAATTTTTTCTTTGTGCAGAACTCCAGATTAACATGTTTGATCTTCAGAGAGACGTCGCTATATGTAAGGAGTACAATGATAAAATTAATTAAACGAAACGTGGTGAGCATTTGAAAATCATTACAGAAATTTAAAACAAAAAACCCAACGTAAATCAGAATTACAGGCTCAGCAAAAGATCTTTTGTTCATCGTTGCAACAATTATCTATCATTATCAAAGCACTCTATTTCGTCAAATTATTAATTGCAAAGAAAATTAAATCATTATCGGAAAGATAATTTGTGAGAGATTTTGAAACCGCTAACAGACGTTTTGCACGATTCAAGTACAATCTTCTGCCCCTAATTCTTCGTTCATTCTCAATCTCCGACAGACGGACGAATATTTCAAACACATATCACTTTGTAGTATTGATTTGCGAAATTAAGGAGTCTTTCGAAGTTAAAAAAATGGATGCTTAGCCCATTTAAGCTTAACGGACACCACTAAAGGGGAAAGTGTTTTCTAAGCCATAGAGAAGTGTTTGTTTGAGAATTGTTAATAGTTAGCAGCGCTATCGGAAATCGCCGCAGATAGAGCTCTGGCTTTGACAGGGATAAATAAGAGAGCCGTAAATTTGATCCTTAATGAATTGGATGCGAAACTTATAAAACATGACATATTAGTCATCAACTGTTTGACATATCATCATAATTAATGCTATCATGTGATGTCTATGAATTCTGCCATGATTGTGCCAATAAGAAAATTATGTCATTATGTCCCACGAACTTAAACATCGCAATTTGACAAAATTCCTAAATGTACTTTGTTCCGAACGCCGTGATATCGTCTAGAATTCCTAAAAGTACTTTGTTCTGAACGCCGTGAAATCGTCTAGTTTTACCAAAGTAAGAAAAAAATGTTTTGATGTGAATCAAGAAAATGCAATGTTTATGAATGAAGAAAAGTACCAATTTCAAAATAAGTGATCAAGAGGTGCGTGTTGAAGCTATGCTTCATTGGTATAAATAACTAAAAAGTTATTCTAAGCAAGACATCCCAGCGGATCAATAATTTAATAACAGACGCTTGTATTCAGATCAAAGCATTTCATCGGAAATCATTATTGTTTGGGCTGTGATCATTAGAAATTGAAGTCCGCTGATGAAATAAACAAACTCATTAGAATTTAATCGTCGGGTCTCAGTGCTCACAAAATATGATTTGGTTTCAATATACTTTGGTTTGCATTATACGTTGATGCTTCCACTGCTCTGAAAACTCTGCGGATGTAAGTGATTGATGTGCACCGCAGCAATCAATTGAGGCATGACCAATATCAGCTTTCACAACACGTATTTGATAGTTGAAAAGTTTCCAAAATTGAAAATATTTGCACAGCCAATTTTGAGCACATAAGAATCTACATATGTTTGTGAAACATACTATTAAAAAATAAAATTTAGTTAGAAGAAATCTCTAATAGTATTGACATATACACATATTGATAACCAGATGTACAGCTACCATCATTGAAGTGAGACTTAAATTAAACGGAACGATCGCAAAAGTAAAGCAAATTCCTTCTCCCTGATATATGTAAAATACAATAAAACACAATAGAAAAGTGCCTGTTTTATCAGTTACTACCTCAATGAGGAGTAATTTCTCCAACGCTATTCTTTGTTCATATCAATAACACGATCAAAGGTTTTCAAAGAGTGAAAGTCGCATCATATGAAGATCAGCTAATGCTCTGGGGCGCTGATGAACTACAACAAACTAAAGAATGCAACGGTCAGTACTTAATTGTGAATGAAGACAGAAGTTATTCGATAATTAATAACTTCTTATTTTATCGCATAATAAATCCAATAACATACTCAGCTGTCGGGGATATTTGTAGAGGCATTTAATAAAATTTGATTTTCTGTAAACTGACAATTTCTCTTTCTCGCTGCACTGCAATCTCAGACTAAAATATAAAACAGTTGTATCTGACCAGACTGGATCTATGTTGACCCCGAATATATTACTGTGAAAGACAAACAGCATAAGTGTCTTAACACTCAATCACAAAAAGAAAATAGCGACTCAGTAAATCATTAGTTCTTAATGTGTAATTTGGTAACTAGAGACACATTCATGGGGACCCTCAGGACACGAAGCAGCACAGGAAAATCTGTGAGTAGCTGAAGGTATATTCTTAGGCCAAGTGTGTAGTGTTTGCTCTTGTAAGTCTGTTAGTAGCTCAAGGTATATTCTTGGGCCAAGTGTGCAGGGGCGGCTCTTGTAAACCTGTAGCTGGAAGCTGAAGGTGCATTCTTGGATCAAATGTGTAGACCAAGTGATGGCTCTTACAAACATGTGTCTAGGCCAGGGTCTAATCTTGGGCCACCTTTGAACTGGTGGTTTCTGCTTGTTGGTCATGTGTTACAGTCTCTTCCCCCCTTTTATGTTTATTTCTTTCCTTCTTTCTGCCTTTCTCTCTCATTTCTCATTTTTTGTATGTGTGTTTTCTTTTTAAAGTTTAAACATTTTTCACCAAAATATGTTGCTCTTCAGCAAGCTTTGCAGTCTTTGGAATTACAATATAGAGACAGTTTACATACATATATATAAATATATATATATATAAATAAACAGCAGACATACGTAGAGAAAGGCAAACAGGCAGTCATAGACAGATAGAGAGAAAGACAGGCAGACAGACGGACATGTGAGCAGACTGGTAGACAGACACATTGATAGATAAGTATATAAATAATTCGATAGGTAAATATATTTGGAGGTTGGGGTGGAGATCACGAAGTCACGATTTCAGTTGAGTGACTGTCGGGAAACCAAGTAAGACCAGGACAGATGATCGTCAAACGCCTATGACTATGTCAGGTCCTTATGGTCGCAATGCACTTAGCCGTATCCATTCATGTTGCACTTTCCATAACACAACTACCTAGCGAAGAACATTTAAGATTTGGTGAAATATAGCGATCCAGACTCTAAAGTGACGCGTTTGTTCATGGAGTGGGCGCAACTCTGCCATCGCAGTCTTGTCAACGGGGTGGAGATCGACACTCTAATCCCTATTGAGGTAAGCTTACTGAGAAGCCTTGAATTGTACTACAGCAAGAAGAACTTTGGTCCACCTTTTCAAGTACGCCTAAGGATGTTAGAAGACACACTGTAACCTGCTACAAAGAACACGCCGTGAAGCCTTAAGTCAGCACGAACAGATTTGAACAACAACAACAAAAACAACAAAGCGAGGGAGATAATTAAACTTCCAGACATAGAAGTAGAAAACGTCCTTGAGGTCGTAATTCAGCTTCGATTATAGTACACATGTATACTGCTTCTTCTTCTGCGTACGCAGTCAGACAGTAACCATTATTTTTTAGAAAAAAGCGGCGGTCATCCTGAGGCTGTCGCCACTGCCATAGAGTTTGTCTTGCAGTTCCACTGGTAATGGCCACATCTGCTCTCTCTGATCCTCGTATGTCGGGCAGTTCTGCAGCAGATGTTCAGCGGTCATTTTACCAGTACCGCACGGGCATTCGTCGGTACACCCTAACTTCAATTTGTTGAATATGTGGTACCTCAGTCTATTGTGGCCAGTGCGAAGTCTGAAGACAACGACCTGCTCTCTTCGGTTCAACTGGTAATAGGCATCGTTTTTGGGTACACATGTATACAATAGAGAAACGTTATGTATGCGACAGATAATGGTAGCAAGTAAAAGGAAATATCGAATCGTTACAATAGAATAGAACGGCTCTACACTTGCAGGTGAAAACATGGCATGCTAATCGATATACTAACATTATACAACGGTGGGTAGTTAAAAATATTGATTTCTTGTTTTATGGGACAGGCAATAGAAATCACTTTGGGAAACGAGACATGTGGTTATGCGGGTAAAATAAATATAAGAATGAGATACAGCTTTGGTGCAGCAACAAATAACAATAAGGTTACAAAGACATTGCCGGATAATAGACAAATTGTACGGACAACAGTCTGTGAATGGTAGACAACAATCAGTGATATGGGAATAATATCAGAATGTGACAAAAGAGCTATCCAGAGAAAACACACAACATAGTTAGAATTTGTAACGTTTTTAGTGAAGATCTTTTTTCTTCTTCTTTCTTTGCGTTCAGGATCTTCTGGTCATGCTATATCTGCAGGCCAGTCGCCATGATGAAGTCTGTAGTCTTCACCAGGTCAGAGCGGCTGCCCCACAGCTTTTGTCTCAGCTCTGCACCCTCTGGCCAGGTCTGGCATCTCATTTCCCTATAGATTGGGCATTCCTGTAGATTATGCTCAGGGCTCTGGCATCCTGTTCCACATGGGCACTCATCAGTGTGTGAGATCTTCAGTCGGTAAAGATGTTCTAGTAGTCTGCAGAGTCCAGTTCTCAGGCGAAATAAGGTAGTTTGTTTATTTCTTTTGAGTTGGTTAATTGGGTCTGGCGTACTGCTTATGTTTCTGTCTTCTCTCCATTGGTGTATATACTGATTTCTGATGATGTTCTTGATTTCTCTGTATGGTACTCGATGATTAAATTGCCAGAGCATCAGCTCTCTCGTTTCCCGTGATTCCGCTCTGGAGTTTTCCCAGTTCTGCACTGATCTCTGATAACAGTGATTCGTTGTTTTAAAAAAAAATTTAATAGTTCTCTGCAGTCCGTGAATACAGCTATTTTTGTTGGAGGTTGCCTTTCTGTTTGAAGTATATTCAGTGCTCGCAGGAGGGCCATCGATTCTGCTCTAAGGTTTGTGGACAACTTTCCCGTTGGGAGTGCCTCTTCTGTTTTATTTTCTCTTTTGTGTCTTATGAATATGCCTCCTCCCCCGTTTCGGCCTGCCCTCTCTGCTGAACCATCTGTTTCCACCTGTGTCCATTCCTTGGTATTATATTTCTCCTCAATCATTGTTTGTGCTAAAATTTTCAGCTCGTGGGCACTGTGTTGGTCTTTTCTTCTTATTCCCGCGATCTCTGTACTTATTTCGATGTTGTTTATGCTGCAGCTTGGCTTTTCAAAGTTAATAAGCATTTCTATTTCTGTAGGTTGGTTGGGAATTAGTTCTCCAAATTGTTGGTGTAGGTGGTTTGATATATAGATGAAGCTGGTTCTCTTGAGCCTATTTTAACTGGGTGTTTTAGTTTGACATGTATGGGATGATCACGCATGCGTAGTATCTTTTTACTATGTGTCAGCACTCTTTCCTTTCGTCTAGTATTTAGGGGTCTTATATTTGTATATGTTTCCATTTTCTGGATTGGTATAGTCTTCATAACTCCTGTTATTATTCTTAAGCCTGAATTTTGAATTTTGGTTAGGCGTTCCGTGTTTGTTTTTGATGCTGTGGTCTAGGCTGTCATGCCGTATTCAAATACTGGCCTGACTGTGCCAGTGTATACATTTTTGAGGATGTTGCTATTTGCACCCCAGCTTGCTCCGGCCAGTTTCTTCATGAGGGATAGTTTTCTGGTTGCTTTTTGTTCTATCTCCTGTATGTGTTCCCTCCATGTGAGTCTCTTGTCCATTTTAACTCCGAGATACACAGGGGTATTTTTTTGTACAAGCTCTTTGCCATTTAGTATAAGTTTTGCTACTTCCTTGGTGTTGGACAGTAAGAAGCATGTTGTAACTGTCTTTGAGATGTTCATCTGCAATCCCCAATCTGTAACCCATTTTCCAACAGTGTCCAGTGCTGTCTGCATTCGATTTTCAGCTGTTGGTAGTTTTTCTGCAGCATTCCACATTGCGAAGTCGTCAGCATGTAGGGCACTGGATACTATCTTTGGGAGTTTTCTCGCTATGTCGTTTATGAACAGGATAAAGAGGGTAGGAGAGATGACTCCTCCCAGGGGTACGCCTTGTTGGAGAGTTATTCTATGGCTCAGTGATCCATCTAATTTGACTCTTGCTGTTCCGTATCGGAGGAAGTCTTGTATCCAGCTGTACATTCTCCCTTCTATTTTGTTATTTAATAATTTTAGGAGGAGTCCTTCTCTCCATACCTTGTCAAATGTTTTTGCCATATCCACAAACACCGCAAGTACTTTACCTTGGAATGAATATTCTATTTCTTGGGTTAGGTACACTAGTTGGTCTTCTGTGTTGCGATTTTTCCTAAAGGCTGACTGTGAATTGAGTAGGCGATGGTTTTTTTCCAGATGTTTTATTAGTCTTGCGTTTACCATGTTTTCCATGACTTTTCCAACACAGATGAGCAGGCTTATTGGCCTATAGCTTTCCTTGCTTGTCTTGTCCTTTTTTGGTTTTCTGATAGTGATAATGATAGCCTCCAGCCACTGGTCTGGGATCTTACCTGTGCTCCATGATTGATTGACAATTTTCAGGAGTTTTCTTCTTGACCCTTGGTCTAGGTTTTTAATCATTTCATTTTATGCCATCTTTTCCTGGAGCTTTCTTGTTTTTCAGTTTCTGAATAGCAGTGTTTAGCTCTGTCATTCTGAATGGTGACTTCATGCAGGCATCCACATTCTGTGTCTTCAGGTTCTCTTTTATCTCTTTTTTACTTCTAGTTTGCGTTTTCGTGTCAATGTTGTGGTACTCTCATCTCTGAAAAATTCAGCTTGGATGTTTGTTGCCATTTTCCCTGTATGATGTTTCTCATTTTCCTTAATGACCGTCTTCCCACTGCTCTCTCTGATTTCCTCATTTAAGGCTCTTGTCAGGTTCCAGAGTTTACTTGTTTCTCTGTCCATGTTGAGGCTTTCAGTCTTTTCATGCCAACTTCTTTGGATCTGCTCCTTCTTTTGCTCTATGAATGTGTTTTTAATTTTGTTGTGTTTCCCTATGTTTTCTGGAGAAGGATTTGTTTCCATTGTATCTCTTTCCTCACTTAGTTCCTTGCGCATTTCCCCAGTTTATTGCTCCAATAGGGTTTATAATTCTTTCCGTTTTCCACGTGGAATTGATTGTTTTGCTGCCTGGATGATAGCCTCCGTCATGATAGTAACATTTTTATTAAAATTTTTGGCATGGGATGTATCTTGACAGAGTTTATTTACATTTTCTCTAAATAGGGTCCAGTTTGCTATTTTAAAATTCCATCTTGGGTGCATATCTGTTATCTCTGTTTGTCCCATGTTGCATATTTCTAAAGTTATTAGGATATGGTCGCTTCCACCCAGTTGGATGTTGACTGTTCTTACAATTAGTCGGTGAAGGTCATCCGTTGCCATCGCAAGGTCTGGAGTACTCATTTTTTTCTCCATATTCTAGAGTAATATGTGTGCCTATCGTCTGGCCTATTTATTAGGATGAGTTTGTTTTCTATCATCCAATCTTCTACCTCCTCGCCTCTCTGGTCCATTGTTTCGTAGCGCCATCTTGGGGAGTGACTGTTAAAATCTCCCACTGTAAGGTGTCTCGATTCTTCTATTTTGACTTTGTGTATTGCCAGAGCTGTGGCTGGTGGACTATAGCAGTTTGTTATCATTGAGTCTCCACTGGGTAGGATTATCTTTACTGTGATGTATTCTAATTCATCTGATCCAGATCTATTTGTTTCTACTGCTGGTATATAATTTTTTACTAGTGTTATTATTCCTTCTTTGGATCTTTTTTTCCCTATCTTGGCGGAAACATTCATATCCTCTGATTAAGAATTTTTTAGTTTCTTTTAGATGTGTTTCCTGAATACAAATGATGTCTATTTCGTTCTCCTTGAGAAATTCTTGCAGTTTGGGTTTCTTGTTTCTCACGACCTCTGCATTCCATTGTACCACTTTTAGGTTCTTTGTTTGTTGATTAGTCGCACTACTCTGCCTCCCCCTGACCACTAGGTTAGCAGAGGCACCGGTTGCTTGGGTGGGTCCCCTCGAGGCTGGGGGCCCGGCACCGCGCCTCCTCGGTTGTAACTTGTAGGAGCGACACCATGACGATAGGGTAGACTGTCGCATGACCATATCCTGTTGATGATCGTGTGTGTCCTTTTTCCCGGTTCCTGCGCCGTAGCTGACATACTCCGTCTTCGGCAGGTCGGGTTGAGTTTTCTGTTTTGGGTTGTCTCCCATAGCCTTTCCATCTCCCGATGGTACCTGCAAGGCAGTAGGTTGGTTTGTCTACCGTGGTTTCCTTCCCGTGGCTAGAGCATATAGAGGCTCTTACCCGCTTGGTATACTCGTCATAGGACACATGGGGTATTTCAGTGGGGAAAGCAGTGCCACCTGTTGTCCCACCCCATCCTGCTGGAATACACCGTCGGTTGGTCCACGACTGCTTATTCGTCCAGTTATTATACCTGGCTTATATCGCAGCTGACGCTCCATATCTGAAGGTTGTTCCACTATCCGCCACCTGTGGACGTGCCTGGTTGGGGTCGGTCGTTTCACTATCCAACACCTGTGGACGTGCCTGGTTGGGGTCGGTCGTTCCACTATCCGCCACCTGTGGACGTGCCTGGTTGGGGTCGGTCGTTCCACTATCCGCCACATGTGGACGTGCCTGGTTGGGGTCGGTCGTTCCTGTCCTCCATGATAGTGAAGATAAAAGACAGTGGTTTTAGAGAAGCAATAACACTACATAAAACATTGATTGTCAGATAATCAACGGCGGTCGAAGCAGACTGCAAGAGTAGTCTTGGGAAGACAATATCGATCGCAGTGGCAAGGCAAACTAGCAAGGCAAACCGGGAAGGCAAACCGGGTATCCAAAAAAACCTGCTGAAACCAGAACTTTGCGGCCAAAAAAGCGCTGATATCGCAGCCTCGACGTAAACCTCTAAATTACGCCACAGTATTCTTTTCAGGACGATCGCTAAGAAGACCAAGTAGACGAGAAAGAAGAAGGAAGAAGAAAGAAGAAGTAGAATAATAATTAGAAAAGAAAGAAAACGATGAAAATAATCCAAGTAATACATAATTTTCCCTATTTGGGAACTAATATTTATAAAATGAAGGGACACATTGCAACGTTAGAGCCATTATGAAGAAATCCAAAACTGCTGTAATGTGAAACTCAGCAGGATGATCTCAGGAAAGTGTGATTTGATTGATATCCACCAATAGTACCTCAGTCTTATGTTATACAGCATGATCGAGTATAACTGAGAGTATCACGTCCAGTATGTAGACTACAGAAGTCTTTGTTGTAAACATTGTGTTAGATGTCTGTGTATAATAATAATTTGTCTTAGAACATAACAAAAATCAATGTACTGGACAATACGGAAAGGAAAGGGAGGTCCATAAAACACACTCAGAAAGAAGCACTGCACTATAGACATACATTCGCTGTATTGGAACTCACAGGATAAAATAAGGGGATGCCAACTAACACCTAGCATACAACTGTTGAAGAGGCGGTCAGGGTGTTGGACTCTCATTGATTGAGATCAGTTAAACTTCTCAACATTAAAATAGGTTGGGAGCGTTTAAGCTCTAATGCTTTGTTTCTTGGCATACATCGTATTCTCATCTTTTATCTAACAAAAAATTAAAGTTTTAGAGATTGTATACATTTCATTTTAATATTTAATTCTTTGCCACATGGATGAATTGTGACACCTTTCTCAGTTTTACTTGCTGTCGACTCGATGACGAAGACAGCGACATCATCAGATGATTGTGGCATACACTGGTCGCTATAGACACAGATGGAGGACTTCCACTTTGCTGATAGCTTGGCCTTTCTGTCCCAGAGCTGGAATCAACTTCAGATTAAGATAAATTAACTCGATATATGGTCGATGAGGTTAGGGTTACGAGTTCACAGAGACATGACCAAGATTATGAGAATAAATACAATTGAGAATGTTTCGATTTCGTCTGACACGTTCTCCTCCAATATGTTGGTCCGTTCCCATATCCTTGCAGCAATGTGAACAAAATTGTATGCACAGAAAACGATATTATCTTAAGAATTCAGAAATCTCGGGGAGACTTGATTAAGTTAAATAAACTCTGCGCGAATGTTAGGTTTGAAGTAGTATGGTAAGGTCACAGATGTCGACCTGTGGTGCAGGTCGAGCTAGTCGTTGGTGGCGCAGGGGATGAAGAAGAGACAATGGGGACAGATAGGTCACACAATGAGGTAGCATTACTCGACAGTGTCTGCACTGGTACACTGTTCAAAAGAGAAAGATAGGTAAACCTTGACACAACTGGTGACGGAAATTGAAGGCAAATAGACATAGCTCGTAGATAGGGTCGTAGATTTAATCGCTGATCGAAGCTCATGATGATTCATTGTTGAAGAACTATGCTCCGCGCAATGTTCATGTTTTTATTGTTTGATTCATTACAAAAAACTACAGTATACAAACATTTTTTCTATTAACAAAAATCTCTGGCCAGCTCTATGTTTCAAGAGAAACCAGATCAATAAATGCAGAGAAGTCAAACGAGAAGCTACTGTCAACTACTAAAGCAAACAACAGCCAAATGGACATAGATTTACTTTTAAACAAAAATGTTTAGCGCCTTTAATATCCTAAAGGTGTTCTCACACTTAATCGCAGTTTTGTTTTCTTATAAAATGAATAGCGAGGAAACTATGGATTTTTTGTATTGGGCAATAATTTGCATAACATTGAGTTTATTTCAATTTTGTTAATCTCTTCTGACCAAGACGACATATATTGTAAACCTCGGTAGAGCGCATATTTGTTTTTATCTCTATCGGCTGTAATATAAAAATATCTCCCGTGCAGTGCGAGGCGACTGGAGGGCAAGGTGTTTTTATTTTCTAGCCCTATAAATCTTTCTAGTAGGCCTCAGTCATGGTAATAACGCCAGCGTGATAGCACAGTTAAAATAAAACAGTTGCCGTATGGAAGCTATTCTGTTTTCGTCGTATTAATATTAACACGTCACTGCACTTCCGGTAGACCCTTTCTATTTCAAGAAATGGCAAAACAGCTGGCACTCCTGACACATTCATGCAATTTGCTCCAAGACGCCCACCCATGTATCATTTTAGAAGTGCACAGTCAGTAATTGGGCGGTTCATTGATTGCCCTGTCATAATCTACAAAGTCGTCATTGATCGACTTCAGAGCGTGTCTTCTATCCGTAAATGGTATACTTGCGTTTAAAGGGAGGATTTCAGCTCACTCGTGATGATAATATTTATATGACTAGGGCATGCGATCCGTGCAAATCCCTATAGTCTTAAGCTTCCAAGTCTGCCATAAACTAATGCAGCAGACAGCACTTGTGTACCTTCCAAAGGCTAGGACTGACATTAAACTTTCCTGAACACTGATGTTTTCAGAACTAAATAACTGCCTCGATCGACATTTTCGTACTCGAAGGTTTAATCAGGAATGCTCCGCTCGGTAACAGCACACATCTATAGTTCGTTCCTAAATTGTTGAACACACTCTCGCTCAATTTTTTCAAAAACTACTCTACTTATAACAGTCATTTTTTGCAAACCGTGTTGTATTTCCTACGACCTTAAAATTTAATGTTCAACGATTTCACAGGAAACGGAGATTTTGCATAAACCGTTTTTGTTATATAATTTTGCATGTGCACAAAACAATATTAATCAAACTTAAGATTTTACAATAATACACTAAACGGTGGCGACCTTTTCCAAAGTCGTTTCTATACTACATATGATAACACTGAATGAGACGTAGAGAACTTTTCACCATTAGTATATGTCAAGTTAAATCTTCTTTTGCTATCAAATTGTGTTATGCTTCTTTTTGCGGCATGGGTCCTGAAGGAAATTTTGATCTTGAGATCTTCACACGACTCAAAATGATCACGAAAGATTCGCTGTGCAAAGCAGAAAAATAAAGTACCACTTGTTGCTGTTTTTCCCCAAAAATAATTAAGATCACTATCTTTTCATTCCGCTGAGAAAACATCTTAGTGTTTGTTGATGCGAATGTGACTGGTATGATCCCCATTCGATATTGCAGAACCTTGGACAGCAAGGGCATTGAGTTGTCGCCATTGCAGTCTTCAGTTGATGTACTTTCCTGGGATGCAGGATCAAAGTTTGTATTCATAACGATGCGGTGTTTAATATGTTGTGAGGCAATTGGTGGAGGTGTCAGCAACTGAGATTGGCATGTGAACCGCTCCATTCTAATGCTGACGACTCTCGAAGAGATGAACAACTGCTGACGACTGGATAAAACGCAACCCATCTCATTGCCAATATGTGTTCCTCTCGGAGCACATGCTCTTCACATTTATCCCAATACTTATTATCTATTTTTGAGATGGCGTCAAGTATCAATTCTTTAAGATAGTACAGTTTGAGAGGGAATCAAGTGTCAATTCTTTAAGATAGTACAGCTTGAGAGGGAATCAAGTGTCAATTCTTTCAGATAGTACAGTTTGAGAGGGAATCAAGTGTCAATTCTTTCAGATAGTACAGTTTGAGAGGGAATCAAGTGTCAATTCTTTAACATCGCACAGTTTGAGAGGGAATCAAGTGTGAATTTTTGAAGATCGCACAGTTTGAAAGTCTTGTTCTGTGCGCCAACGTGACCTTTGACTGAAGCCCACACAAGTTCTATAATGTTGAGGTGTGAATTGTACAGTAATAGTCGAAGAGAAATGTTGCCATACTTTGGAATTATCGTGTCAATAAAAAACATCGTTGTCTTTCTAGTCCACCTCACAAGCTGCAGTAAATCTGATTTTAAATTGTGGGAAAATAAAAAATATATTTTCTTTTGCAAACCATTTAATAATTACTTGTATCGTGCTTACTGAAGATGGAATTGTATCTTCCTGCGCTACAACATAACAAGACATGCAGGCCTATGTTTGTTTTCCAATAAAAGGGGCGGGAAGGGAAGAGAAAGATATTCCATCTATGCCTAGAGCATGTTTTGTTCTGTTCCTAGGATCTTGTATGTCGTGATATAAACGTTCCTTTCTGGCTTCTCTGAAGAAGTAACTGTACAATACAGCCACCTTCTGCATAGTCTTGAATTTGCACTTGAAACTCATTACTAAATTAATAAGAATGTTGTACAACGTACAACCTCTCCCAACGGAAAACAAATGACCTGTAGATACGTCACATCCATGTGTGCAAAAGAAGAGTGAACGATTCGCCTAAATTGTTGTCACGACATTCTCGAGAGTTCGCTGAAAATAACTCATCTTTTGCACGGATTACTGGATTGTGTTATTGTCTAACTTGTATAAGTATACCAAATCTAGCTCAGTGTCATTTTACTAATCACACATAAGTAATAACTTGCAGGCGAACAGTTTTAGATGGACAAAACATATTTTATTAAGGTCGTGACTATTATTAATACCCACACACAATGTCATGCCATTCTGTCAAGGGGATTTGTTACTATAAATCGCCAAAGTTGTTCAGTAATTTTGGAACGAACTATAGTTTTAACTGAGAACCTCTAGCTACAGGGTGACCCACTCACTACAGGCTCCTGTTTTCACATATAACTTTTAAACCAATTAATGTAATTCAGAATCAATTTGACAGTAACATACCTTGGTGTGTAACAAACATAACGGAAGTACACAAGTGGCGATGTGTATCGCAAGCAACCATTACTCGAGAAATTGAGTCTGTGACTACTGATGTGTTGGTGAATATCTTCAATTACACGGAGACGCATGTGCAGACATGTCTTTTATTTATAGCGACCGTTTTCAATATTTGATTTGAGTTTATTATGCTTCTCACACATCAAAGTTTTGTCTATGTCAAATTTGATTTGTATTCGTCCGCTGATTTAAAAAGTTATAAGGGAAAACCAGGAGCCGATAATGAGTGGGATATATGTGGCTCTCTCACTATGCAGCACAGGTCCATAGTTATATGATTCACCCACTTATATATTACCCCCACTCACTGCATTCCTTGCCAAGTCGAAGTGACTCGGCGGTATTCTACTTTTATTGATATTCCGAATCCTCCATTTCTCATTGAAATGTAGTAAAAAATGTAGTTATCGTCCTGTCTGGATGTGTCATCTATAACGTCTGGTTGTGCTATTTATGACATCCGTCTCGTTCTGTCTGTAGTATTTTTACGTAGTATGAAAAAGGAACTTACCGTTTCGCAAATTTAGCATCGCAGTCGTTTGTCAATATCCCCGAGGACTTTATTTTGAAAGACCCTCCTGTAGACTTATAAAGGCATGTATGTTCCTCAGTTTAGTTTTAGTTATATAACCGTAATATAGACACGCCTTAAGGTTAAAAAAAAGCCTAAGAAAATGCTCTTAGTCAGGTGCTTGACAAATCGGGGAATTCATAAAGGCAAAAGACTGGTGAATATCGACACAAGCAGTGAACGAGAGTCTTTGACAACGGCAACATCATATGAAAAACTCAAGAAGTGGGGAATCAGTGGACATAGACAGTACCAGATATACGCCAGAAAGGAACTAACATGCACGAGTCCGAATGTAAGTCCAATGTATCTAATGGTATGCTTGCATTGCCTCTTCAATACGAAATAAAAGATGGCGGGGCTGGACGTAACAAATAAAACACCGAATTGAGACCTCTAGAGTAGCATCTATAATTAGAAACAGCTGTTAGGGACACAGACAAGTGTAGAATGAATCGATTTCGTGCCATGTTTACCAACGATCAATCACTCTTAAATATTAGGCTCTTTTTGTGTGTGTCCACTTCAAACAGATGTTATAAAATAATTTCTGATCAATGTCTATAATTTATCTTTTAATTTTTTTCAATCTTATTTTCTTTCCGGTAACCACAGTGAGTTCATTTAAAATTTGTTTTCCATTCATTTCAAGTGTTAAAGCCTTCAATACTGACATTTGAGCTACATTTCACCGTTGTAAATGTGTATTTGTAGTTACATTATTTATTGTGTATATTTTCTGTGTTTTCTGTGTACGTTGTGGGTTGTGGTGTTCAATGGTCATTTGTAATGCGAGGACGTTTACGTATTTTTGTATGTTAATGAGTGGTTGTGCCTGTATCTGTGTATTTGTGTTTCGAAATGTTATGTTCACGTTGTGTGTTCATGTTGTGCGTTCATGTTGTGTGTTCATGTTGTGTGTTCAAGTTGTGTGTGCACTTTGTGTGTTTATGTTGTGCGTTCATGTTGTGTGTTGATGTTGTGTGTTGATGTTGTGTGTTGATGGTGTGTGTTCATGTTGTGTGTTCATGTTGTGCGTTCATGTTGTGTGTTCATGTTGTGTGTTCAAGTTGTGTGTGCACTTTGTGTGTCTATGTTGTGCGTTCATGTTGTACGTTCATGTTGTGTGTTCATGTTGTGTGTTCATGTTGTGCGTTCATGTTGTGTGTATGAGTTAGGATGTATAGGGTGATATGGTTATGTTCTATCTCTGGTGGGAAGAAATGATCACAGTTCCACTAGAATAGAATCGCCCATTGTTGGACCCAACTGACAGCTAGCTCTCACCTGTGGCTCCAGACAGCTTCAGCGTACGCAGTGGACACACCCCGAGACATCGTTTCAAATGTGAACTAAACTAGATGAGAGTAGCCGGGGTCCACTCAACCAATGGTAAGCTAACGCTTGTCTACCTCAGCATTTGAGGAGTATGCCGATAGAAAGGAACCTCCAGTCAACCCAGTGTGGATCACACAGATCATGACAAGACACAGGTCCCCAAAATCATGGTCTTTGTGCCATAATGCTAACCACATTTCTGTGTGACTGTAAAAAAAATATATGAAGTCTAAAGCAGATATGTCTTGAAAATAATCTCATAACAACAAACTCTGAGAGAAACTGGCAGGATTCCGCCAGGGAATATCGCGCCCAGGTTATACATCTCCACATCCTAAACGAACAGAATATTGAATGGAAAACATCCTTATACACACATTTGATAGACTATGTTGTTGTTGATGTTGGTGTTTGATGCCCGCAATAAGTAATTTGACACTTGTGTGTGCCCTGAAAAAAAGCGTTACGCAGCTTTCCTTACATCCCGAGCGTGCTGATTTTGGTGGACCGCGGTCCTCAGCCGGTTGTGTTATGCTTGCCTTCACTTGTGGGAACTGACTACTACGGGAATCACTTTGATCCAAATCTCGTCAGCCAGACTTCCTTGACCACAGCCTGCTTCCAAAGAAGGCTGTATGTAACATAGATAGGGGTCGTGGTCAGTGTATTGTGCCTGACCAAGACGCGACGTCCTGGTCGGTATGTTGTGCTTGACCGGACTAGCGTCTCAGTTCCCCCTTATAGACTATGAGAATAGACTATTGCCAGTGTGGATTGAAACACTCTTTGGCAACTAATGAGACACTTTTAAAAGCCAGAGAAGTACTTACCACTCATGCATATTATGTATGAAGATGCATTCCTTTTCATCCGATGGACTCAGTGCGCCTGACACGTTAAGGCAGATCGGGCTTGCTGCTTCCATTAACAAAGACCTTCACCGGGTGTGGAATAATGACAGAGTTTCTCTCGGATCCAAAATTCGTATTTTCAGATGTGTGTAATTCCTGTCCTCTTGTATGGTTCAGAAACTTGAAGTCGGGGTTGCTGTATATAGCGGATACACGGAGAACGACAAGCGTAATGCAGCGGACTCCAGTCCTACGTTGACATATGCCAACACAAGATAAAGTACTTCAACTGACAAGATATGGTAAGAACTGAAAACCCATGTCAATTGAGCAAATTTCAGCCACTGGAACAACACGTTAAGAGAAGAAAGTAGGATTGGAAAGGATATACGATGAGGAAGCCACCGACCAACATCGCCAGACAGACTCTCACGTGGAATCCGCAGGGGAAGAGAAGGAAATCTAGAACTAAAAATACATGCAAAAGGGAATATGAGAAGAAACTACGACTAAATGCTTACACATGGAGAGAGGCAGAAAGAGCAGCCAAGGGCTCTGAATGCTGGAGAGTTGGGACCAATGGCCAATGCATTAAAAGAAGCGACAGACTAGTAGTAGTAGTGATAATAGTATTAATAGTAATAGCCGAAGTAGTGTAACATAATTGACAATAGTCATAGAGGTGCAAGTTGTAGCATTGGTTGCAGTAGTGTAGTACATGTTCGTATGCAAGTAGTATTTGTTGTAGCAGTGGTAATAATAATAATAATGATAATAACAATAAAAGCAAAAATAATAATAATAACGAATGGTTTGCCGGGGTCTATGTGAATGACAAGGACAAGAATAGCATCCCTGCCCCACAGAGAGCATATAAGAGGTGACTAACTGTGTGACATGGTATATGGTTTAATAGTAGCATAGATGGCTCCTAGTAGGTTGTGGGTCTACTTTCCACTAGTGTTTGAGTCTGTTAAGATGGACTCGCACACCAGTTAACCACCCTCCATAGCTGGTTGAGCCTATCCCGCTAAGCAGGTAATCCTTTTCGGGCTACATTCAGCTTACACCAGAGATGGGACCTGCACGGGGGCTAATGCCCTTGCATAAGTACAGGTCAACTAAGACTAAGACTACATAATAATAATAATAATTAATAGGTAATAATTAATTAATCGTAGGCGAAGGTGGCGCGAGGATCAGACTTGTGCTACGAGATGTGTTTTTATGTGAGTGTAAAGGTTAATATTGACATGCAGACTCATCCACACATGAGACACATATTTGAAAAAAAGGAGTCGTGCGTTTCCTCTTTCGGGTGTCACGCTTTCTCTGAGCTTTAGCCATTCAGTTCGGCTTTGCGATCTGAGCACCTTGCGTGATGCTAACGCCTCAGGTAGAATGGATCTGTGAAAACATCACACAGGAAATGACATCAACGTTGAAGCTTTTCAGAGACACTTTCAAGAAGTCTTTGTAGCAGTTGTAATATTTTCATGAGAAGTGGCAGTAACAATGAAAATGGCAATTGTGATAAAAATACTATGTAAGAGGCTGCAGAGTGGTTGGTTTTTTGTAGCAGATGTAATTGTAGGGGTTACGTTGACTGCAAAATATGCAGCAGAAGTGGCGAAGAAGGCGCAACGCTAACGAAAGGAAGATCTACAACCAAAGAATGTTACAAGCAGCAATTGACCTGAATGAACTGCACCACCTACCATATATTATCGTAATTAATAAGTTGAGAGTTTGTGTCCATGCACCTTTAGGCTGTGTTTAGATTGTGCAGGTAATATCTACGATGTTATTGACTTATTGCTTTGCACCTTTTACCCTCGGTCTGTCTGTGATGATTAAATCTGTTTTTAACCCTGTTTATACACCGTTTACCTCAGAGCGTTCATTTACAGTTGTTTAATTTATAATTATCTGTGTTTAATGCCTTCGGGCAAACAAGCAGAAATATATCTTGCGGATATAGGTACGTTATGGGAAATAAATAATGGATTTCAACATGCATGAGGAAATGGGATGATAGCGAACGGTTGTGCTTTGATTTCTTGACCAAAAGGACACAGATTCGAGCCCAGATCACGCCTACGGTCTATTCTATCTGTGATAGATGATTTCTAAGTCGACCTACACTGTGGCGACGGCCCTGGAAACCGACGGTTATTTCTAAGCCTTATTTAACCTCCTAGTTGAATCTCAAACAATGGAAATGAGCGTCGTAAAGACATTTATTTGGGTAACATAAATATGTTTAGCTTATGTTTTATTTAGTTTGTCAATATTTATTATATTATAAATTGTATTTATGTAGTTGCTATGACAGCTTGGTCGTCTGTGATAAAAAGCTTGGTTAAGAGCTCACCAATTTTGTTTCCTTGACTCTGGTTTACATATGTGGTCTTCGTATATGATGAAGCATAAAGGAATTGGCACACGTTCTTGCAGTACTACATATTTTAAATGAAATTTGTCTGAGAGTTCGGTTATTGTTCTAACAGAGGACTGGCTATCAATGTAAGTACTGCTTCATAGGTTCATTAGGTGTTTGTTTACTCCACAGTGAGCCATATTTTGAAGTAATGCTGTTTATCTACAAGATCAGAAACAATTTTCATGATCTGCAAACGTAATATATGTTTGGCTTTTAGTAATAGGTTTGTGGATGGCTTCCGTCTTGTGGCTTTCCAGATCTGGGAGTGGTTTAGCTCTGAGGTGTCCATCTTGCATGATTTTTTTTCCTGTTGATATTTAGCCGATAGAGCAATATAAGACCTGCTCTCTGTCTTTTGTGGTTCTGGATGGCATTGATCCATCATTGTATGAGGTTTCGCTACAGTGGCCTTCCCAAAACCACGTATTTGAAGATTTGTCACCATCGGCGGTACATGAAATATACGAGCACAATATACTCTATATCTGAACTATTTTGGCAACATAGAACTATAAATAGCCTATGTGAACATATTCATTCATTAGTAATGCATTAAGAACGACTCAACAAACGAGACTGTCGTGTAAGTTCTAAAAATGGGATCCTGTGGGAGGATCCTTGCTATTCGACGCCGGATGAAATTCAATCAAATAGAATGTACCGCGGAAATGGTAGTAGGATTTCCCGGACTACTAGAAGGAGTCATGACCAATCCATTACTGTTATTTGTATCAGTCTACTTTCTTCCACTTATCCTGAGTGGTCTTCTACTGAATGCAGCATCAATCACATGTATTATTTTGTTGTTGTCTGTGCGTTTGTTGCCTTTTAAGGGTCATCATTATCAATAGGTGCGATTTAAAAAAAAAGTAATTTCAATGACCGATAATTTTACAACAGACGATTGCGATTATGCAGATTTTCATTATGATCATCAGTTCCGTAACCTGAAAGGTCATTGGGGAACCAATACTGTGGATTGTTGGATCAGTTCCCGCCACTCTACTCTGTGTGGGCCAGAATATTGAATCTTCCGTCTTGGCGAGTTAACCTCAATGGTATGATCGTCATTGCCGTATCTTGAGACGGCTGGCGCATTTCTGATTGTTTCTCCATGCTTTCTGCAATAACGGCGTGTCATGGGACGTTCTGCACCTGGCGGAGTCCATCCATCTCCAGGCAACGTGCCCCTCCATATTGTGAACTGTTCTCTGATCTCCCTGTCTACTCAAGCATGACGTCACATGTTCATTCTGAATGCTGTGTCTTTCCGTATTTTTGTTTCCGGGCTTGTTTTTATCTCCACCGTTTGCTTTGAATGGCTCTTGTGTTTTCTGTGATCGACGTTATCTTATAATATATCGATTGAAATACATCTAGGCGCTTTGACTGGTACAAGTCTAATTGAACAAACGCACATAAAACGCGTTATCCAATACTAATCCGTAACACTGCAATTGTAGACCCAAAGATCACAAAAACCCAACTCATGATTCAGGGGCGAATCAGATCAGCAGCCATGTTGGCGCATGTCTCCGGAAGAGATTTTACATACTTTAATTAAAATACAGGCGTATTTCGTCGATTTTACTATTACATTCTGTATCAAGATGTTTTGCTGCGTTTAATATATGTAATTGGAATATTGCAATATCTTACTCCATAGCTGTGTTGATAATATCCTTGCACATTGTGTAGCACTTTCAGAGCTATTAATTGTTTAGGGATAATATTATTATGCCTGAAATCCTTCATCAAGGTTTGTGAGGCCATGATCCTAGATCTCATTTGCAGACGACTGTGCCCTCAAAACTTGCTCAGAACAAGATATGTAGTCGACCATAAGTGTCGCATGTAGTAACTTTAGTCTCACGATACAACCTTGGGAAATCGGGGTACTCTTCCAGTCTGCCTCTGAGGAGCAGTAAATGTGGCTGTACAGATCCAACGTCAACAGGCAGTCGATATGTTCACCTACCTAGGCAGTACCCTCACGAGAAGAGAGAATATCGTCAGTGAGGTAAATAATAGGGTTGCTAAGACGAGATCAGCGTTTGGGAGGATCCAAACAAACATCTGGAACTGACAAGGCATCCGTGTCGCGACAAAGATAAACGTGTATCGTGCCTTTGTATTATCCATTCTGCTGCGTGCATGTGAGACATGGACAGTGTATAGCAGACATGCCAAACAGCTCAATTGTTTACACTACAGCTGTCTTCGTTGACTGCTCAGTATCAGTAAACAAAACAAAGTGTTTAACACTGAAATTCTTAGAAATACTAACATGTTGAACATCCATACACTTATGAAATTTGTTCAGCTACGATGGACAGGCTGCGGGTCTACTTTGCTTTAGTGTTTGTGTCTATTATGATGGATTCACACCTCGGCTAACCACCCTCCGTAACCGCTTGTCCCAACGCAGCGGAGTATTAAGCTGCTCGAGCCTAGCCCGCTAGGCAGGAAACCCTTCTCCAGGCTACATCCAGCTCATACCAGAGCTGTAACCTGCACAGGGGTATCTGCCCTGGTACAAGTACAGGTCGACTAAGAACAAATAACGACGGACTAACCATGTTGTTTGCATGTTAGATAGACGTATCCCCCAGCAGTTGTCTGTAATGTCTGTAGCAGAACCTACGAATGCAACGATAATGAACACAGGCACACTTGTACATTAGTATGTACAGATGAGGCAGATGTGACGTCACCTTGCTCCTCGAGCGTATGTCCACTAGGATTTCATTTAAACACGCTTTGTATGTTTGTGTGTGTGTTTGTGTGTGTGTGTTTGTGTGTGTGTTTGTTTGTGTGTGTTTGTGTGTGTGTTTGTTTGTGTGTGTTTGTGTGTGTGTGTGTGTTTGTGTGTGTGTGTGTGTGTTTGTGTGTGTTTGTGTGTGTGTTTGTGTGTGTGTTTGTGTGTGTGTGTGTTTGTTTGTGTGTGTTTGTGTGTGTGTGTGTGTTTGTGTGTGTTTGTGTGTGTGTGTGTTTGTGTGTGTGTTTGTTTGTGTGTGTTTGTGTGTGTGTTTGTTTGTGTGTGTTTGTGTGTGTGTTTGTTTGTGTGTGTTTGTGTGTGTGTGTGTTTGTGTGTGTGTTTGTTTGTGTGTGTTTGTGTGTGTGTTTGTTTGTGTGTGTTTGTGTGTGTGTGTGTTTGTGTGTGTTTGTGTGTGTGTGTGTTTGTGTGTGTTTGTGTGTGTGTGTGTTTGTGTGTGTGTTTGTTTGTGTGTGTTTGTGTGTGTGTTTGTTTGTGTGTGTTTGTGTGTGTGTGTGTTTGTGTGTGTGTTTGTTTGTGTGTGTTTGTGTGTGTGTGTGTTTGTGTGTGTGTGTGTTTGTGTGTGTGTTTGTTTGTGTGTGTTTGTGTGTGTGTTTGTTTGTGTGTGTTTGTGTGTGTGTGTGTTTGTGTGTGTGTGGACACACATATATACGCACACACACATACACATATACTAACCTCATCATCATCCTCTCCACAGCTGAGGGAATGTATAAGGTAACTTCGTTTCAAATAAAGGTGAAAGTAGTCAGGGATGAAATGCCAGAGACTACATGGTACTAGACCATGAGCCGAGCTCTGTGACTACAATAATCAGGCAGACAAGCAGAAACAAACAAAAAAAACGGAGATAAAAGAATGACACCTGGAAATGACGACCAAATGGGACATGCATCCCTTCAGAGCGTCAACATACTGAAGCAGCTAAACATATTCTCGACATTGAAAAAGCGGGGGACGGGGAGGGAGTGAGTAGTCGAGTCCCTACTTATCATTAGATTTATCTCTTATTTTTGTGCATAGAGTATGTGATAATGTGCATATACGGGTGCCAAAACTGACACCAGATCAGGTAATCCATACGGGCTAAGACCCCTCAGTCCCGCCTTCTCAGTCTCTTAGAGACGTTATGTGCATCAGCAGCCTTGTCAAAAAGTAGTGGGCCGTTAATGTGATCCTCATGGTGACCTCCAGAGAAGTGCACTACAGCCAGTAGGTCTCATGCCAACCTTCCTCATTATGTCTCGTACTGAGTATATTTACATGTGCGCACACACACACCACACACACATATTTATACGAGATCCACATACCAGGACAGAACTAGCTTTGGAATATGTTAATAGATTGGCCAACAACGCTGCCACCTATAATATTATTGTAATAAAACGATCTAAAAACTTCTCCTGGACTTTATAATTAGGTTACGATTTGTCTGTTTTCAGCTAAGCCAAATACTGGGTCACAGTGACCAGCTGTACATCAGGCTACCCTATGGACTACGCATATGGCAGTTTTTCATGGCCGCCATGTTTACCTTTACTGGGCTCTGGGTGAGTAGGCATGATTGCCTTAGTTTCTGTCAAGTAATTGTGGTCTGTTTCTATCTATCTATGTATCTATGTATGTATCTATGTATCTATATGTCTGTCTGTCTGCCTGCCTGCCTGTCTGTCTGCCTCTGTCTGCCTGTTTGTCTGCCTCTCTGTCTGCCTACCTCTTTGTCTGTCTATCTGTCTGTCTGTCTCTCTGTCTATCTGCCTCTCTATCTGTCTGTCTGCCTGCCTCTCTGTCTGTCTGTCTGCCTGCCTCTTTGTCTGTCTGTCTGTCTGCCTGCCTCTCTGTCTGTCTGTCTGTCTGTCTGCTTCTCTGTCTGTCTGCCTGCCTCTCAACTGCCTGCCTCTCTGTCTGTCTGTCTGCCTCTCTGTCTGTCTGTCTGCCTGCCTCTCTGTCTGTCTCACTGCCTGCCTCTCTGTCTATCTGTCTGCCTGCCTCTCTGCCTGTCTGTCTGCTAGCCTCTCTGTCTGTATGTCTGTCTCTCTGTCTGTCTGCCGGCTTCTCATCTGCCTGCTTCTCTGTCTGTCTGTCTGCCTGTCTGCCTGTCTGTCTGTCTGCCCCTCTGTCTGTCTGCCTGCCTCTCTATCTGTCTGTCTGCCTGCCTCTCTGTCTGTCTGTCTGCCTGCCTCTCTGTCTGGATACCTAGCTATTTATGTATGTTTGTATGTATTTGTGTATGTATGTATGTATGTATGCGTGCGTGCGTGACTGCGTGCGTGCGTGTATATGTAAGCGTATGTATGTATGCGTATGTATGTATGCGTATGTATGTATGCGTATTTATGTATGCGTATGTATGTGTGTATGTATGTGTGTATGTATGTGTGTATGTATGTATGTATATGTGTATCCATGTGTGTATGTGCATGTAAGTATGTTTGTATGTGCACGTAAGTATGTGTATGTATGTATGTGCACGTATGTATGTGTCTTCGGGCGTGGTGCGTGTTGTGTTTTGGTGTAACAATAAATGCAAGTATGTGTACTTTTTGTCTTCTCTATATCTAATTCAACTACACTTTGCACTTTGTTTGTAGCTGTAGTTTTATTTAGATTACCACTTGATTCTGCACATTCCTATCTGTTCTCACCGTGTCTCCTCGTCTACGCTATGTTCTTACTGCCCTCCTCAATATGCTTCACTCTCTTTGTTTAATTTACTTTTGTATTGATCCTACTTTCTTTGGATCTACTTCAATAGATGTGTGCTATCGTCATTACTTTACTTGTCACACTCTCCTCTCCCTTACCGCTCATGTACTTTCTATATAAGTATCATGTATACGACTTCCTTCCGTCTTGACTCTACAGATGTTTGTCCCTCTTTATTCATGTTTATCCCTTTATAGTACATTCCTGACACCTTTTCGTATTGATGTTTATCTCTTCACATTTACCTCATTTTGATCATTGATCTACATAGCGTGACATAATTTAGAACGGCAAATGAAAACCACTAATGATTTAGATAAAACCATGATATACAATGGACATTGTGTTGGGACAATCAACGTATCTGAAAATATAACTATCTTAGTACCAATCATCCAGAGCATCAGGTGAAGATCAACAAAGGGGGCACATACATTTTCACAATAAATAAAATACGTAGACAAACAACATGATGACAGCCATGCTATCGAGATGAAATCGCTGCAATTATCATAATCCTTACAAGCCTCGAACTAATACAAATGACTGTTATCGATGTGTTTGTGGTTGTTGATCTGCCCAGCCAAATGTATGTGCTATTGTAATATTGGTTTTTGTAGTACTTCGTGTAGGCTGCGTGGCTTAGGAGTGAAACTCGATCGGTTTTCACAATCTCAACGGACCAGGTTCGGTTTCCAACCTGTCCAGTTTGGCAGACACTGGATTGTTTTTCTCGGACAATTGCTCTAGCCTGTACGTAAAGTAATGGCAACCTACCGTATTGCATACTTGTCAAGAAGCTAATAACATCCAAACATGTGGTGGTTGTAAGAAGCGACGTTCTGTAAAGAACATGATACATACTCTTTAGTACCTCGTGTGCGAAGAAGTTTGATGTCCCTTTTGCCTGACACTCAAAACCCTACGTAAGCACGATTTGCGACACACGTTATCTTATTACTCAACCATGAGTAAGGGATCCTGGAAACTAGTTTTTGTGCAAGTATTTGTATGCACTATCGACTACATCATAACACTTGCTTTGACTCAGGACAACATGCACATATGCTTGCTAAATACATTTTGGTAGATACATATTTTTGTGTGTGTAGACAGCATGATTTATAAATTGTGCATCTGTCATTCATATGTGGCAATTCATGACATATATATATATATATATATATATATATATATATATATATATATATATATATATATATATATATATATATATATATATATTTATATATATATATATATATGTGTGTGTATATATATATAAATAACATATATATATATATATATATCTCTGTGTGTATGTGTGTGTACAAGGGGCGCTCCGAAGGTAATGACTCCTATTTTATTTCATGATATAGATCAAACATAAACACAAAAGCACAATAACAGTATTTCATACAGCAATGCTTGCCTTCAAAATCTATTTTTCAACATAGTCCCCTCCCTTGGCTATCCATTTTCTCCAACGACGAGCACGGGCATAACAATCTCGTAACAATCTGCACCAGCGGAGGTGATCCGCTGTTGCACAGCTACTACGACGGCGTCGTTGCTAGAAAAAAAACATGTTACCCAGGCAGCTAATCTTTCACTGACTCGAACAGAAGGAAATCAGACGACACCAAATCCAGACTATACGATGGGTGTGGAAGGATAGTCAAGTAAAGATTGACAATGTGCTCAACGGTCTTCAAACTGGCATTGGGTCTGGCGTTATCGTGTTGCAATAGCCAGATTGTCTTCTTCTCTAACCTTATTCTGTAAATTCCAGACTTCAGCTTAGTCACCTACACAATGTAACGGTCAATGTAAGTTGATGGTTTGTCTAAGTTCCAGGATTCAAGAAGGATAACCTCTATCCTAACCCAAAAGACAGTGAACATCACTTTACCCGCTGAGGAGTGCGTCTTGAACTTTTTCCTAGAAGTGGATTTCACAAGTCGTCACTCCATAGACTGCCATTTTGACTCAGGATCGTAGTTGTGACACTGCGTATAATCAAAAGTGATGAGGAAATTGTCACCTTCATCCTCGTGATGGTTCAAGAGGTCATGACAAACTTTCATGCAATGTTCGTTCTGTTCCTGTGTGAGCACTCGTGAGACCTACCTGGCGCACACTTTCTGTTCCTGTGTGAGCACTGGTGGGCCCCACCTGGCGCACACTTTCCGTTCCTGTGTGAGCACTGGTTGGCCCCACCTGGCGCACACTTTCTGTTCCTGTATGAACACTCGTGGGCCCCACCTGGTGCACACTTTCTTTCTGTTCTTGTGTGAGCACTGGTGGGCCCCACCTGGCGCACATTTCTGTTCCTGTGTGATCACTGGTGGGCCCCACCTGGCGCACACTTTCTGTTCCTGTGTGATCACTGGTAGGCCCCACCTGGCGTACACTTTCTGTTCCTGTGTGAGCATTAGTGAGACCTACCTGGCGCACACGTTCTGTTCCTGTGTGAGGACTGGTGAGACCTACCTGGAGTACACTTTCTGTTCCTGTATGATCACTGGTGGGCCCCACCTGGCGCACACTTTCTGTTCCTGTTTGAGCATCCGGGGGACCCACCTGGCGTAGACTTTGTGTTGCTGTGTGAGCACTGGTGGGCCCCACCTGGCGCACACTTTCTGTTCCTGTGTGATCACTGGTGGGCCCCACCTGGCGCACACTTTCTGTTCCTGTGTGAACACTGGTGGGCCCCACCTGGCGTACACTTTCTGTTCCTGTGTGAGCACTGGTGGGCCCCACCTGGCGTACACTTTCTGTTCCTGTGTGAGCCCTGGTGTGCCCCACCTGGCGTACACTTTCTGTTCCTGTGTGAGCACTGGTGGGCCCCACCTGGCGCACACCTTCCGTTCCTGTGTGAGCACTGCTTGGCCCTACCTGGCGCACACTTTCTGTTCCTGTGTGAGCACTCCTGGGACCCACCTGGCGCACACTTTCTGTTCCTGTGGGAGCACTCGTGGGTCCCATCTGCGCTAACTTTGTGATATTACAACTTTGCCACCATTGTTTCCAACACATTGACTCCGATATCCATATCCGTAGACAGTTCCCTGGACCTCATCCTCCCATTTTCTCAGATGAGTTGATCTAGAGGTACTTCATTGCCTGGTGGGACAACTGTGCATGGCCGGCCGGAACGTTGCCTTTCCTTCATGTCGGTTCCACCAGTCCTGAAACGCACAACCCAATGTACTGAAAACCACTGTTTTGTCTCCGTAAGCGCTTTAAAACGCACTCCCATGACAGACGCCATTTTGTCAAGCGGCTCTCACACAGGAGCAGAAAGTCTGCGTCAGGTGGTTCGCACAGATGATCACACAGGAGCAGCAAGTGTACCCCAGGTGAGTCTCACGAGTGCTCACACAGGAACAGAAAGTGTGCGTTAGGTGGGTCCCACGAGTGCTCACACAGGAACAGAAAGTCTGCGCCAGGTGGGTCCCACGAGTGCTCACACAGGAACAGAAAGTCTGCGCCAGGTGTTTTCCACGAGTGCTCACACAGGAACAGAAAGAACAATGCATGAAAGTTTTTCATGATCCTCCTGAACCATCACGAGGATGACAATGGGAGCAACATTTTACGTTTATTGGCTGGAAGGCTCAAACTATACTGCCATTCTGCCATAGTGCCATCAACTTCTAACGTTGTACTTTTAGAGCGCCCTTCTGATATATATATATTTTTTAAAAATATTTTTTTTTGCGTTCGCCCTATTTATTAATCCCAAAGACGGTGTGCGTTGCACTGTGTTTTTATTTTGCGCCTGTCGGCCCAGTACATTCGATTTCAGCATGCATTTTATGTAAGGGTCTGCTTCCTCCTGCATTTTCTAAGGGTTTGCTTCCCC
Organism: Ariolimax columbianus; assembly: GCA_036924085.1. Lineage (NCBI taxonomy): Eukaryota > Metazoa > Mollusca > Gastropoda > Stylommatophora > Arionidae > Ariolimax > Ariolimax columbianus. The sequence goes on along the minus strand of JAVGWX010000004.1, from coordinate 41,571,390 downwards.
AGGGTAACGGCCGGTGCTGTGATGGGGATCGAGTTGTGAGCCGTGCCACTTAACCACTAGGCCACGCTGTCCCCCCTTCGTATATATAAATATATATATATATATATACATATATACATATATACATACATACATATATATATATATTAACATGAAGCATGTATTTTTATGCAACGTTGCGCTATCACAGAATGTATATAAGAATATATGTTCCGTGTCAAAACTACAGCCTCAGTCACAGCCATCCTCAGACATTCCTAGAAATATTCCATCATTAAAATATATTCCATATATATATATGGGTGGGCAAGTTATACGACTTAAACTCCCAACGTCACTTAGCGTCATAAGTGGAAAGGAAACTAACTATACATATACTTGTACATGTGTGTGTGGGCGCGCTTGCGTGCGTGCGTGTGTATACATGCGTGTGTGTGTTCATGCATGTGTGGGTGGGATGTGAGTGTTTTTGTTTGTTTGTTTGTTGTGTGTGTGTGTGTGTGTGTGTTTTGGCTATTCATCAGCTAGAGTTATTCACTTGTTTTCAAATGCAACATTTGCTGTAACAAACCATTTCATCTGGGTTATCGGGATCATTACCACTGCTTTGGTTTGAATCATTTTGATTTTGTCTGATTTACTTTCATTGACAGCTTCTCAAACTGTTATTATCCATCCCTGCACATGCTAATACCACTCACACAGCGAGCCACACGATAATCCTAGTGTTTAATACTTCATCTGCTAGCTACTACTGAGAAATGTAGTTCTCCTGGCGAGCATTTATTTGATCATAGATTTGTCTGACATGCTAACGCACGGTGTGCTGTTAATTACAATTCCCTGTATCCCAATGCTGAAGGTACCACATGGTTGGGAATTGATGACAGATTGGCTTTATACTTCAGGATTATCCTAAAGCCATTAATATTACCGGATACTGACACGAACTTGTATGGTCCTGCCATCAACATTGGTCGATGAATCAATGTGAGACAATTGTTCTGGATGGGCATGTCGGCTTTAGAAAAAGCGCTGATATTTTTGCAAAGGATTATGGACATAATTACAAATATAGAAAAGGACAGAAAAATTGATGTGGGTGAAGTCCATCATTAAATGTGAACAAATTAAGTCTAAACGGCAAATACCTGCAGCCAAACGACAACCCAAACTACCTAGGAGTCACATTTGATCGGCGCATGACATGGAAAAGTCAGATCAAGAGAAACCGAATGAGAGCCAGAGAAAGAATGGCAATCATGGGGAAACTTGCTGGCACAAGCTAGGGAGCAGACGAAAGTATACTAAAGAAACTGTACACTGGAAGAGTGAGACCAGTTCTCGAGTATGGCATTGCGGCATGGACAACAGCAGCAAAGGCGAACTTCGATACAATTAGCAAACTCCAAAACCAAGCCATGAGAGTTATAACAGAAGGCATGAAGTCAACGCCAATTGTAGAACTTGAAAAGATTACAAAACTGCAATCCATGACCGACAGAAGAAACTGCAGAGCCCAGCAGCAATCAGAGAAACTCAGTAGACTGACTGCCATCCATTGCACCAGAGACTAAACAATTTCGGAAATGGGAAACTAAAGCGGAGAAACTTTGCAGAAATAGCCAAAGCAAAGATGCACGAAGACCCCCATGAACGCACTAACAACACCAAAGCCCATTCCTACTGTATGAAAACCTACCTGGAGGCAGCATATATTTCCAGAGGTGGTAGAAAATATACCAGGTATTGGAAACAAAAACGGCCAGACTGAAAAAGAAAGAAGAGATACTACCCTGAGCTACATAACCGAAAACTACCCAAGCATGGACTGGACCCATGCATACACCGACGGTTCTGTAACAAACACAACACAGAACGGAGGGGCAGGAGCAGTCCTGAACCTACCAAATGGCAGAAAAATAACACTGTCATTCGCTACTGGAAAATACACAAGCAATTTCAGAGCAGAGGCAGAGGCACTGAGGGCGGCAGTGGAAGAAATGGTGACAGGTAAAAGGAATGAAAGCCATATAGGCCTGCTTACAGATGCCTTGGTCGTAGTCACTGCAGAAAAATACTGAACTAAATGATTTAAGAGCAGTATGAGTCAAAACGGCTTATTAGAGCTAGATACATGACCAAATGGGAAACCGAACATACTGGCTACACAAAAAACGATGCCTATTACCATTTGAACAGACGAGAGCAGGTCGTGGTCTTTAGACTTCGCACTGGCCACAATAGACTGAGGTACCACCTATTCAACAAACTGAAGATAGGTGGCACTGACGAATGCCCGTGTGGTACCGGGAAAATGACCGCTGAACATTTGCTGCAAAACTGCCCGACATACGAGGATCAGAGAGAGCAGAGGTGGCCATCACCAGTGGAAATACTAGACACGCTCTATGGCAGTGTCGACAGCCTCAGGATGACCGCTGCTTTTTATGAAAAAATTAAGGTTGATGTCTGACTGCGTACGATGAAGAAGAAGAAGAAAGAAAATGTGAACAATTTTGAATAATTAAACTGCTGTAGCAATGAGTAGACTTAACCATGAATTTGGAGAAAGACGACATTATCAAGACATTTTGACAGATATTATGTTTTATTGCATTTAACACAGTTCTAGCGTGATGCATTCTGGGATCACGAAATGATTATCCATCTGGGGTAGTTGTCTCGCCGCAGCGACTCAATTTCAACCAGTGCTCGTAAAGCGATCTCAGTCCCGCCAGGCGGAGCGATAGCGCGGGCTTGCGGAAAACGCTCGCCTGCCTTTCCCCGTAGTGCGAATTGGGTGCGGTTTGTGGTAGTGGCTCCTCCCCCGAGGTGCGCTAGTCTGGTCCGTATCAGGAAACGTGGTCCGTCCAGGGTGATTTATCGAAGGCTTATAGCAGAGCTCGACAGTACGTCTCGCTGGTGGTCCGACTCTCGCAAAGAGCTTGTGACCGGCAAATGGAAAGCAGGAATCGTTGCCTCGAGGCCCTGCGTTCTCCCTACGGAGAAGGGCAGGCCGGCAGGCCAAATTGTCTCTAGTCCCAGTGAAATTCGTCGCCGAGGTCGTTGGGATCCGTTCTGCACAGAGCGCTACCATCCCTCCTCGAGCGAGCCCGGTCGGTCGGTCGTCTGGTGCGTGTGAGAGGCCCCTGTCAGGCGGTCCTAGGTCGACGGAGTGAGGGACGGTGGGAACAAACCGTCCGTCCCGTCAGTCGGTCCCTGCGGCCGTCGTCCCAGCGAGGCTTTTTTACACGTAACCCTTCCTCCGCCGACCGGTGTGTGGCTGTACACAGTACGTCTCCGACAGATATCTGGTTGATCCTGCCAGTAGTCATATGCTTGTCTCAAAGATTAAGCCATGCATGTCTAAGTTCACACTGTCTCACGGTGAAACCGCGAATGGCTCATTAAATCAGTCGAGGTTCCTTAGATGACACGATCCTACTTGGATAACTGTGGCAATTCTAGAGCTAATACATGCTTACCAAGCTCCGACCCTCGCGGAAAGAGCGCTTTTATTAGTTCAAAACCAATCGTCGTTTCCCCTCGCGGGGTTGCGGCGTCCCCACTGGTGACTCTGGATAACTTTGTGCTGATCGCATGGCCTCATGTGCCGGCGACGCATCTTTCAAATGTCTGCCCTATCAAATGTCGATGGTACGTGACATGCCTACCATGTTTGTAACGGGTAACGGGGAATCAGGGTTCGATTCCGGAGAGGGAGCATGAGAAACGGCTACCACATCCAAGGAAGGCAGCAGGCGCGCAACTTACCCACTCCCGGCACGGGGAGGTAGTGACGAAAAATAACAATACGGGACTCTTTCGAGGCCCCGTAATTGGAATGAGTACACTTTAAACCCTTTAACGAGGATCTATTGGAGGGCAAGTCTGGTGCCAGCAGCCGCGGTAATTCCAGCTCCAATAGCGTATATTAAAGTTGTTGCAGTTAAAAAGCTCGTAGTTGGATCTCAGGCGCAGGCGGGCGGTCCGGCTCGCGCCGGTTCACTGCCCGTTGTCTCCTGCCCTACCGTCTGCCGGCTCTCTCCCACGGGTGCTCTTCGCTGAGCGTCCTGGGTGGCCGCCGCGTTTACTTTGAAAAAATTAGAGTGTTCAAAGCAGGCCTCGGCTGCCTGAATAATGGTGCATGGAATAATGGAATAGGACCTCGGTTCTATTTTGTTGGTTTTCGGAACTGGAGGTAATGATTAACAGGGACAAACGGGGGCATTCGTATTGCGGCGTTAGAGGTGAAATTCTTGGATCGCCGCAAGACGAGCTACTGCGAAAGCATTTGTCAAGAATGTTTTCATTAATCAAGAACGAAAGTCAGAGGCGCGAAGACGATCAGATACCGTCGTAGTTCTGACCATAAACGATGCCGACTAGCGATCCGCAGGAGTTGCTTCGATGACTCTGCGGGCAGCTTCCGGGAAACCAAAGTGTTTGGGTTCCGGGGGAAGTATGGTTGCAAAGCTGAAACTTAAAGGAATTGACGGAAGGGCACCACCAGGAGTGGAGCCTGCGGCTTAATTTGACTCAATACGGCCAACACTGAAATGAATGACATGCCGAGACCACTCTTCTGGGGCCTAATATGGAACTGGTGCTGGACTTAGACCCCCAGAAATCTGGGGTTATGCCCCTTGTGGCTCGGTTTTGTCTGCATCCAGTGTTTGATAAAGGAATTGACGGAAGAGCACTATCAGGAGTGGAGCCTGAGACCTAAGTTAACTTACCACGCCAATACTGCAGAATGACTATCAAAAAGTACACCTTCGTGGGGTCTAATAGAGAACATGTGCTGGAATTAGACCCTCGAACATTTTGGGGCTACCCTCTAAGAAACTTGATTGTCTCGCTACAGGAATTGACGGAAGGGCACCACCAGGTGTGGAACCTGCGGCTTAATTTGACTGAACACGCCAATACTGTAGAACAACTGACAAATCGAGAGCACTGCCGTTTGGGTCTAATAATGAACGTACGCTGGTATTAGACTCACGGATGACAAATCAGCTCTCAAACACTCAAATGAAAGAACGCTACGGAAATCGTGTTTAACTCTGCAGAAACCGCAGATTTAAAATACCTGGTCATTGACAAACAAAAGCCCTCAATAAATTCGTCTGACCAAATAGTGAACGGGTGCTGGAAATAGATCATCTGAAGACAAGTCAGTTTTACCCTACAAATGACAGGGCGTTGCTACGGAAATCCAGCTCAAATCGAGAGGAGCCGCAGACACTTTGGTTCACGTACCAGGCTGATAAGCCAAGGGCGCGAGGCTACCATGTGGGGGATTACGGCCGAACCCTTGTAAGCCGCAATCCCGCCCAAAATCTCAGCACCACTGCAATGGGAGGCTCCTACATGCTCGGGACCTGGGGCTTGCGCCCCAGCCCTATCAGGTAGAGCCACAGTAAGAGGTTCTTGCCGCCCGCCAATCAAAGCGGGCGGACAACTGCTTGATACTCACCCTATACGGCGATGGGGTGCGAAAAACACCAACCAAAAGACTTAGAACCTGGTCGGGGTGTCGAAAACAGTAGAGCAGCCACCTCACTGTGAACTGTCAAGACTCAACCACTGACCATGAGAGTTGTCCGCACACCAGGCGATCAACATCTCTGTGACATTACCAGGCTTGTCCTCTGGCTGAATGCACTCCGGCTACGATATCTACCCCTGTACGTTATCAGCCATAACTATCATGCTGGACGCAGAAGAGATGCAGACCAGCGGACATTGCACACCTGCCCCACTGTGTCAACACCCCAGGTGGCGGGGAATGCTAGGCGTACCATCCCTGCATAGAAGCCAAGAAAATAAAGGGAAAAAGAGATACCCCACTCACATGCAAATGCTACGTTTCTGGCAGGACGTGACGATCCTGGGATACAGACACACTGGACTGCCTCTCTTCCGGGTAAACCAGTCCATCTCATATATCACATATCATCATTGCATCCTATAGACACGAGTAGTGAAGACTCGATAGTCTGGTAAGACAACTTCCATAGGAGAGAAAACTCCGATCGTAAACAACTGCTGCCTTGCAGATAGGCTGGGGACAGCCAAAGGCTAAGGAGGGCATCCCTACAGAAACGCCTGTTGAAATTGGATGCACGGGGCCGCAAGCCTAACAAAACAGTGCAACGTAAATCACAGTATGATGGCAGTACAACCTATTCGAAAAACGTATGGCGCTCATCCTGAGGAGACCCGCCAGGCAGCGATAGCGCCGGGCCTCACGCCTCGAAGGGGCCCACCCTTGACTACTGGTGGTCACCCACCCATGTGTCGTGGAGTCAAGGCACATGGCTATGGGGCAACGTCTATTTGCCAAAACCTCAAGACCCTCAGAATACTACAGTGGAATGCGGAGGGAGTCATTAACAAAAAACTTTCCCTAACACACCACCTGCATGAAGGTAAGATTGACGTGGCATGTATCCAGGAAACGCACCTCAACAATAACCATAAATTCTCAATCAGAGGATACCAGACCTTCCGTCTAGATAGAGAAGGCCACAAAGGAGGGGTCCTGATACTGACCAGAAACAGCATACCGAGTAGCGCGGTACCTGTCAATCACACCGGACAAGCAGAAATTGTAGGAGTTGACATAATGGCTCAAGAGACGAAGCTCCGCATTTTCAATCTGTACGGACCACCAAACAGAGACCTATCGCTCTCGAGTATGGAGGTCAGAGACTCCAACTGCATAGTAGTTGGAGATTTCAACAGCCACTCGGAGAGATGGGGATACTCTGACACAGACAGCAGAGGTGACGAAGTGGAAGATTGGGAGATAGATGCAAATCTCTCCCTAATCAATAGGCCGGAGGATAGCCCTAGCTTCTATTCAAGAACATGGCATACCACCTCGACTCCAGATTTGGCCTTCTCCACACAGGACATACACTATAAAATAGACCGCCAGGTGCTAAACCAACTGGCAGGTAGCGACCACAGGCCGATCAGGCTAACCATTGACATGGAAGTAGGCCCACAGGAAACAAAACCGCTCCCACGTTGGAATTACAAACGAGCCGACTGGGACAGATTTGCAATCCTGACAGATGGGCTGTGTGAAACCATCAACACACGAAACACCAAAATGAAGCCCATGGTAGAGAGCCTAAGCAAGGCAATAATGCAAGCCGCCACTGAAACCATCCCAAGAGGAGCTAGGAAAAACTATAAGCCCTACTGGAATGATGAGTTACAGAAAGTGGAAGATGCAGTAACAAATGCTAGGAACATGGCAGAACGAGAAAAATCCATGGAGGCAAACATCGCCCTCAAAGCCGCCGCGGCGAAGTACAAACACACTCTCAAGCAAACAGCAAGAGAAAGTTGGAAAAATAAAACGGAATGTTTAAACCTGGACAAAGAAGGGAACAAGCTATGGAAGCTAGTCAGAGCCATGAATGACGAAACCCCGTCAAATAAACAAATTACCATCAAGCAGGGCGAGAACTTGATCACAGGTAAGAAAGCCGCAAACGCCTTTGTCGATCACTATGCCAAAGCAAACCACATCGAGGTCCCTGCAGATAAGCATACAGACATTAGCGAAGAGCTAAAGGGTCACGAAAACATAAATACGGCTCCTGAAGAGCACATGATGGCCAAACTAACAATGCGCGAAATGGAAGAGGCTATGAGAACACTAAAGAAAAGGAAGTCTCCCGGAAAAGACGGGATAACAAACGAAATGCTGATGGGGCTGGGCCAAACAGCGAAGAAAAAACTACTATCAGTCCTGAACCAGAGCTGGAAAAGGGGTATTGTACCCCAGGCATGGAAAGATGCAATACTGGTACCAGTACAGAAAACAGGAAAGGACAAAACAGATCCAAATGGATACAGGCCCATAAGCCTACTGAGCTGTGTCGGCAAGCTGATGGAACGGATGATAAACACCAGACTGATGTGGCATCTGGAAGAAAAACTAATACTAATTCCACAGCAAGCCGGCTTTAGACAGCACAGATTCACTGAGGACCAGGTCATCCTCATAGCCCAGGAGATAGAAGATGCCTACCAGGCACAGAAACACACAGTAGCTGTTTGGGTGGATCTGGAAAAGGCATTTGACAAAGTCTGGAAGGATGGACTTAGAGTCAAGCTAAGAAGAAGTGATGTTTGTGGGAAGATGTACAAGTGGATCAACCACTACCTCAAACAAAGAACGGCCAGAGTCCAAGTACAAGGGCAGATGAGCAAAAAGGTGACACTCGAGCAGGGAGTACCCCAAGGGGGAGTACTGTCACCCACACTCTTCCTGGTATATATAAACGATATTACAGAGAATATACCAAGAAGCGTCCATAGCTCAATGTTTGCAGACGATCTGGCTATGTGGACCTCTGAAAAGAATCTCACCATAGCAAGAAATCGGATGCAAACGGCCCTAACATCGCTGGAAGAGTGGGCGAACTCATGGCTGGTCAAAATAAACGAGGAGAAAACCACGTGCACAATATTCTCGCTCTCATTAAAACCCCAAAGTACCAAATTAAGCCTAAATGGCAAAATCCTGCAGCCAAACGACAACCCAACCTATCTGGGAGTCACATTTGATCGGCGCATGACATGGAAAAGTCAGATTGAGAGAAACCGAATGAAAGCCAGAGAAAGAATGGCGATCATGAGGAAACTTGCTGGCACAAGCTGGGGAGCAGACGAAGGCATACTAAAGAAACTGTACACTGGAAGAGTGAGACCAGTTCTCGAGTATGGCATCGCGGCATGGACAACAGCAGCGAAGGCGAACTTCGATAAAGTTAACAAACTTCAAAACCAAGCCATGAGAATTATAACAGGTGGCATGAAGTCAACGCCAATTGTAGAACTTGAAAAGATTACAAAACTGCAATCCATGACCGACAGAAGAGACTGCAGAGCCCAGCTGCAGTCAGAGAAACTCCGAAGACTGACGGACCATCCAATGTACCAGAGACTAAACAATTTGGGAACTGGGAAACTAAAGCGGAGAAACTTTGCAGAAATAGCCAAAGCAAAGATGCACGAAGATCCCATAAACGCACTAACAACACCAAAACCCATCACTACTGTACGAAAACCTACTTGGAGGCAGGATATATTTCCAGAGGTGGTAGAAAATATACCAGGTATTGCAAACAAAAACTGCCAGACCGAAAAAGAAAGGAGAGACACTACCCTCAGCTTCATAACGAAAAGCTACCCAAGCATGGACTGGACCCATGCATACAGACGGTTCTGTAACAAACGCTACACAGAACGGAGGGGCAGGAGCATTCCTGAACCTACCAAATGGCAGAAAAATAACACTGTCATTCGCTACTGGTAAGTACACAAGCAATTTCAGAGCGGAGGCAGAAGCACTGAGGGCGGCAGTGGAAGAAATGGCAACACACAGTGAAAACGAGAGCCACATAGTCTTGCTGACAGATGCTCTCGCCGTAGTCACAGCGCTAAAAAGCCAGAAAAACACTGAGCTTAATGACTTAAGAGCAGCACTCTGCAAACTGTGCCAGCTGTCCGCACCAAAAAGGGTAGTGGTACAGTGGGTTCCGTCACACTGCAACATCCAAGGCAACGAAGAGGCAGACAGACTGGCAAAAGAAGGTGCAAGGCTACCACAAACAGATACCAGTATGACGTACGAAGAGTCAAAACGGCTTATCAAAGCCAGGTACATGACCAAATGAGAAACCGAACATACTGGTTACACCAAAAACGATGCCCATTACCAGTTGAACCGAAGAGAGCAGGTCGTTGTCTTCAGACTTCGCACTGGCCACAATAGACTGAGGTACCACCTATTCAACAAATTGAAGATAGGGTGTACCGACGAATGCCCGTGCGGTACTGGTAAAATGACCACTGAACATCTGCTGCAGAACTGCCCGACATACGGGGATCAGAGAGAGCAGATGTGGCCATTGCCAGTGGAACTGCAAGACAAGCTCTATGGTAGTGGCGAGAGTCTCAGGACGACCGCCGCTTTTTTCGAAAAAATAATGGTTACTGTCTGACTGTGTACGCAGAAGAAGAAGAAGAAGAAATGATTATCCTGCTGTGAAATATGGATCATTTCTTCCCGAGGAAGAAATATATGCACTGCAACGTTCCAAGCATGTCATAAAATGCGACCAAACCGGGTAGTCAATGTGGCTAGGCAATTCAAAATGTAAAACAGATCGAAAAACATTCATCGTTGCAAGAATGTACGCAATGTTTTAGCAGATTCCACCTGAGAGGAGGTCTGTGTAGTTCACAAGGAGCAACATAGTGACCACAAGAAGTTGTGTTATTCTCAATGAAAAATGTAATTTTTCTGAAAACACATCTATAGCATATACTTGCGCTCAGCAATTACCCGTTTGGCAGCAAGTCATTTGGTTCTTAACTCTTTATATTCTAGCGTCGAAAAAGCCCTCGTATAAGGTAAAAAACACTTCCGCCATAAACTATCACAAAGCAATATAATCTGGTGTTGCTGTGGTCGAGAGATCAGGCACTACCCTCTAACGTGGTCGCTGTGGTCGAGAGTTCAGGCACTCGCCTCTAACGTGGTCGGTGTGGTCGAGAGGTCACTCACTTCACACGTGGTTGCTGTGGTCGAGAGGTCACTCACTTCCCACGTGGTCGCTGTGGTCGAGAGGTCATTCACGTCCCACGTGGTCGCTGTGGTCCAGAGATCACTCACTTCCCACGTGTTCGCTGTGTTCCAGTGGTCAGACACTCACTTCCCACGTGGTCGCTGTGATCGAGAGGTCAGACACTCGTCTCCCACGTGGTCGCTGTGGTCGAGAGGTCACTCCCTTCTCACGTGGTCGAGAGGTCAGGCACTCGCCTCTAACGTGGTCGCTGTGGTCGAGAGGTCACTCACTTCCTACGTGTTCGCTGTGGTCGAGAAGTCAAACACTTGCCTCTAACGTGGTCGCTGTGGTCGAGAGGTCACTCACTTCCCACGTGGTCGCTGTGGTCGAGAGGTCAGACACTCGCCTCTAACGTGGTCGCTGTGGTCGAGAGGTCACTCACTTCCCACGTGTTCGCTGTGGTCGAGAGGTCAAACACTTCCCACGTGGTCGCTGTGGTCTAGAGGTCACTCACTTCCCACTTGGTCGCTGTGGTCGAGAGGTCAATCACTTCCCACGTGCTTGCTGTGGTCGAGAGGTCACTCACGTCCCACGTGGTCGCTGTGGTCGAGAGGTCACTCACTTCCCACGTGGTCGCTGTGGTCGAGAGGTCACTCACTTCCAACGTGGTCGCTATGGTCGAGAGATCACTCACTTCCCACGTGGTCGAGAGGTCACTCACTTCCAACGTGGTCGCTGGGGTCGAGAGATCACTCACTTCTCACTTGGTCGATGTTTTAGAGAGGTCAGACACTCGCCTCTAGCGTGGTCGCTGTGGTCGAGAGGTCACTCACTTCTCACGTGGTCGATGTGGTCGGGAGGTCAGACACTCGCCTCTAACGTGGTCGCTGTGGTCGAGAAGTCAGACACTCACCTCTAACTTGTTCGCTGTGGTCGAGAGGTCAGGCACTCGCCTATAACTTGGTTGCTAGGGTCGAGAGGTCCGGCACTCACTTCCCATGATGTGGCTGTAGCTGAGAGGTCAGGCACTCACTTCCCACGTGGTCGCTGTGGCTGAGAGGTCAGGCACTCACTTCATACGTGGTAGAGAGTTCCGGCACTCACTTCCCACGTGGTCGAGAGGTCAGACACTCACTTCCCACGAGGTCGCTGTGATCGAGAGATCAGACACTCACTTCATACGATGTCGCTGTGGCCGAGAGGTCAGACACTCACTTTCCACGTGGTCACTGTGGTCGATAGGTCAGACACTCACTTTCCACGGGGTCACTGTGGCCGAGAGGTCAGGCACTCACTTCCCACGTCGTCGCTGTGGTTGAGCTCTGCATCCTGAGTTACTTCCAATCGTCTTGACTTATGTCCTGCCACTGGTCCACGGTAACTCGGGACCAGATAGTGATGTTAGCAGCTAGCGCAGTTCTTTACTCACTATAATCCTCATACAGCGCAAGTTACATGATCAAGACAAACACGTCTGATGTTATAGCCATCCTTGCTACCGATGGGCAACTAATAATAATAATCACTAATCAATGTAACTAAGCAGAACGGAAAAGCATTATTTTACTGGTGTTTCTAATACGCACAACTACCGTACGCACTTTTGGATTCTTGGAAACAAAGAATAGACACTGTTACCTTCCAAACGTTTCGTTGAAGGCAATAGAATAATGTTGTGATTGGTACTAGCAATCTCATAAAATGAAATAAATTGCTAAAGAAACCACATCGGACATAACACACGCATCGTTAAATCGTAAGCTTACAATAGAAGCCTACTGCTTTGCAGGTAGCTTCAACTTGAGACCAGAAGTGGAAGAAAGAGCAAAACAACATCTATAAAATGTACAGTGCATTCTACGCTCTTTCAACAGGCCCTTATGCTCCCCCGCCACCTGTTCCTCACAACTGATCCAGAGAGTGGAGAGGACGCCATCTCTTTGCCTGCTCGACTTTATGGCGGTGCTATTATCAGTAAGTTTTCCTGTTCTGTTTAACGTGTTTATTGTGTTTCACGTTTGCTCCTTACAGGAGAATGTAGTCCATAGCAGCTACTGTCATCAGGGATAAAGTGTAAGATACTCCATCGTTTTTTACTTCGTAGTCCATAACAGACACAGCTGTAGGAGATAAAGTTTCTGGGATTTTATTTTATGGCGTGTCAGATAACTTTTAATAGAAAATGAAAGTGACAGGTTTATTTATTCTCTGCCTTACCTTAGGTGGCTGTTAGTTAATTACATTTGTGGAGATACAAAAGCGTATTGTAGCCGGGGTGTGAACTAGACATTTTGTGATAAAGAACAATCGCTTAAAGAGCTCTGCCACTCCAATTGCTGGTTTATATCATAAAAAATTCCTGAAGCTCAGTCGTTGTATAGGGTCTGCAACCTCTCAATGAATGTGGTAATTGCATAATGAGCTGCATCCAAATCTATTCTTAACAAATATAACTTTCACGATTTTCATCGTCTTCCCTTTTCTTTTTCTTCGTCGTCGTCTTGTTCTTCTTCCTCTTCTTCATCATCATATTTTTCTTGTTCTTCTATTGCCATTGAAAACAAACCATTCACTTTATTTTAATTCTTATATCATATGCTGCAGCATGAGCTGCAGCGGTCAGCGACCCATAGCGGACTGCTAGCGTCAGGGCCAGGGAATTAGAGCTGCCAAGACTCTTCTACACCTCCATGCGGTAAGGCTGGATAACAGGCTGCAACATGCAGACTGGCTAAGGAGAAGGGATCGAAGAGGGAATGCTAACCCGGTACTCAAAAAAATCTTGCTGAAGTCGGATGTGTTGGTCCGAAAGGTGCAAATATCGTAGTCAAGATGTAAACTAAACACAATGCATTCCGTTCTCTGGACTACATACTGCTACTTAGGCCCGTGTCAGGGTTTGGTAGCGGGAGATTGAGAACGAACAAAGCCAAGCCAAACCATATCATATATTGATATGTATTTAACACCTACAGCTGTTGAAATAAAAATTAATTATTTGTATGACTTGTGTGAATGGCAGATGGGGGCTTAGTCATGATTTATAGAGTCTTCTGCTTATATAGGGGAGTTATACCGTGCTGTTAGTCGTCTATTGTATGTCCCAGTGGCACATAGCGTATTCTCATGTGCCACGTACACAGCTGTCCCAAAAACTAGTTGAGCTAGTTTGATAGACTAACTCACATCTACCACAGTCAATTCTACAGTACTAAGAACTAAATGCTGGCAATTGAGGCAATGTTCCATAACATTAGCTGCCGTGTACAACATATTTCAGTTAAGTTTTGATATTAGTTGGACCATTCAAGGAGTTTTAGGCACATGCGGACCATTCATTTTAGGTAGATTTGATAAATAAGAAATACACTCAAATTAATCTTTCTAAATTAGTAATATAACAAATGTAAAAAAGTATTGAAGTCTTATATCTCCGTCTCTTAATTGTTTACACCTGGGTGCACTGCCGTTATTCTCTTACAGGAAGTCTGCGTCACATCACTGTCGATGCGCACTGTTCAATGGTGGATTCTGTACCATTTTATATAATCAAATCGCATCATGCTTTTCTAGTAACACTTTATGGCAAACTGTGAATTGTAAAATGGTATGTTCTTTGATCTGCGTGTATAAACTCGGCGAACTCTTATTACAAACGTTCCTAAATTGGTCACACGTTTGCAAGAGGCACCAATGAAAATAACGGGTCGCTCCACAAGTGCGGAGACCTCGTTCAATGAAGTATTTAACAACGGTGGGCAACCAATCCTCTCAAGCGCTTTGAACAGACCCACACGACTGACCTAGTCAAATGCCTTCGTAAGATCTATGAAGGCAATATAGAATGGTTGTTTTTGTTCTCTGCATTTCGCTTGGAACTGTCGTAAGGAGAAAATCATATCTGTGGTAGACCTATTCCCACGAACACCGCACTATGACTTTGGTAAACCTGATCTCCTAGGACCTGGAGTCTTCGCAGAATAATTCTGGCAAGTATCTACCAAATGGTACACATAAACGAAATTCCTCTGTAGTTGTAGCAGTCACTCCGGTCCTCCTTGTTCTTGTACATGGTTACAATGCTCGAATCTTTGAAATCCTGCGGGACCTGTCCTTCATGCCAGCATAAAGTTATCAACTGGTGCATCCGTGCAGCAAGTATGTCCTTTCACTCCTGATGATCTCTACCGGGATTCCATCCTTTCCTGGAACCTTGCCAGAAGCAAGATCAGCAATAGCACAGTTAACTTCTGCTATGGTTGGCAGCGAGTCCAGATGATCCAGAGTTAGCATGACCTCGATGGCATTGAGGGCATCTTCTGTAAGCTCTGTCTCGCTTAAGTAGAGTTCAAGATAGTGCTCTACCAATCTAACTGCTTTCTCTTATCAGTGATGATTTCCCCAGAAAAAGCTTTTAGCGGCGCACTCTTTTTCACTGTTGGGCTAATGGCTTTCTTTATCCCTTCATACATTTTGGAATTGCATTCACTGTATTGTCTAACTCTACATAGAAGGAATTCTTTGCATCTTTGGCTGATGTGAGCGTAGGGGCGTAGTCAGTGATAAGTGTTATGAATCCACACGAGGTTTACAGTCTCATTGTTAACATTCTTGCATTTCCTCCTCCTGGCCTCAATAGCACACAATAGCGAGTTCTTCACTGCAAAACCCACCCCATGTTGTCGGGTTTCTTCCATTCCTCTGCCTTTCCAAAAAAAGGTATAATTTGTCACCCCAAGTGACCCATCTACGGGGATGAGTGTCTCCTGCAGACCAGCAATATCTATACAAAGACGACTGAGATCGGCATAAATAACAGCCGTTTTTCTCACGTCACAAATGTTCCAAGTTGCAAGCCCGAACCTGAAGTTTTCCATTTTAGGTTTATTGCCTGGTACACTTGATTTACAGCCTGCGATTTGGATTTTGTCCTAGCCCAAATTACCCATTGAAGCAGGCTGGCTGTTGCGGATCAACACCTTATTGGCTGGGGGCTGCCCAGTTTTAGGCGGGCGTTAGTTGATCAGTGACACCCGAAAGTATTTCCCACCATCGGCGACAGACATACGCCAATTGGCAAGGGCTTATAACTCGTAAACTGTGGTCTCCTGTTTTGATTTCGAGATCTGTTAAGGCCATGGATGTAGTTGCACCTCTTCATAGCACAAATCCCGGGCAGAAATATAGAGACCATGTGTTGCCCATACGGTATGGTCCCTCTCTCGGTATGCCTTGTTTGCTCCAAGGGAAAGGTGATACCAATACATTTGGAACAAGGCAAGCTGCAGAAGCTGCCTGATCAGCAGAACAATGCTCTATCTGTTTTCCTATCGGGGCTTCACTCCTAGACCAGCCACCAACCAAGGCGAAGGGTCTGGTCTGCCACAACCCAGATGAGGTTACTCTTCCTTGCTCTAGGATAAGGGTATATCCTCTTGTGTGTGCTCCTCCTCACACCGTCGGTTGTCATGCATGGAAGACGCGGACCAACTTTCAGAGTTTCCAGAAAACAGGAAGCACAGCCATATCTGACAAAACCTGACAAGATACGACAATATCTTATCTGCAAGGCTTCAGATGGTTTGAAATAAGAGTTTTCCTTCTTCTAGATGAGCTGTCTTCCTAGGCTTTTGAGCTCCATCTGCCCGAAACTAGTGGTTTTAATGCGCCAGTGGCTCGTCTTTCGCCCTTTCTCATGTTAGTCAAAACAGTTCCGTCGCGCGAAGGCCAGGAGATAGACTTTGTTGTCAGAGGCTATAGCAGACGCACGCCATTGGAGCATTTAGTTGGTGTTGAGAGTTCATCCTCAACCCCACCCCCGGCTATAATAACTTTAAGAACTACATGTATATATATATATTTGGGGAGGAAGACACATCTGGTTAGGCAAAATATACTGTTCAGACATGTTAATCAGTGTCAAGCAAAATATCCAGGCCAAGACCCTCACCTCAGCTTCCTAGTAGCCTTCCATAGTGACTAGCGAGGTGAGGGATCGATGTGATCCCCGTAATAGTGAGTGACACGCCACTTAACGACCTTTTCAGGTTGCACTAAAGAGTAACCTAATCATTGCGGGCTTTTGCAAGGAAATATATATGTATTATTTATCGTGAATCCGAGTGTAGAAGAAATAAAATAAAAACGAAGATAATAATAGTCACAATAAATTTCGTTCCACATCGAACAGTGCCGTTGCAGTTTGAATTTCCATTGCTCTTGGTTTCTCTCTCTCTCTGTCTCTCTCTCTCTCTCTTTCTGGTTTTGTTTGTAAGATAGGGTGGCCACATTGAAACAGATCATAACAGATTGAATAGCCACTTCTTAAACAGACTAGAATTGGCCCTGTCATCCCCGTGCACATGTGGGCAATCAGCCCATACAGCTCAGTGAGGAAGAAGAAGAAGAAGAGAACGAATAAGAGAAAGAACAAGAAGAAGACGCACAAGAGAAACACCCGTATGATTGCCTTCCTATTCATAAAAATGTGTTCTAAATGGGGTTATTTTATTTGGTCATGAAGGTCTGTCACTCTTTTACTGGATGACCTTGAGCTCACAAGATCGTGATGTCATTCGGATATGTATGCTGACCTCTGTTGTGTACTTCGTCATTCAATTTGTTGGTAAGATAATTAACATTATAAAATACGTAATATCATATGCACATTGATGTGTTACTTAATATATACATTGTCTAATAGCTAGTGTCATTTTTCATGACACGTATGTACGCGACAAAGATCAATTTGTAGAAAGCATCTGTAATCGGAAAATACGAATATCGCTAAAAATAATTAAAGATGAAGAAACGAAACACATTATTTTACCCAACAGTGATGTAAACGATGCGTATAAACATCAATACAATTAACAGCAATGATGCAAATAATACCAAAACAAACAATTCAGTTACATCTTGACACAACGATACGAACGGAAAGGAAAACAATACTAGTACTTACGTCAATGAAACGTACACTAAATATAAATTGGGAGGGAAAGAAGAAGAGATGTGAAGAAACAATAAATGGATATACGCTTATCTGGACTCCATTATTCTTTGTAGCTTAAGCGTATATTCATTTATTGTTTCTTCACATCTCTCCTTCTTTCCCTCTCTGTTTTTTAGTTGTTCTCTACCTCAGATACGCATCTGTTATTGTTTCTGACCATCTGAAACAGCATATGTGTTGGAGATATCTGGTTTCTGAGGACAGCAGTCTGTAAAGGATACTGTTTGTTACAGACTCTATTTCAGAGCCATATAGCTGGACATTCCGTTAGACTGTCTAATCTAACATTGGTGGGATAAATCTGACATGGTTCACAAAGGCTAACGGCTGCCAAAACCAAATCTGGATTTGTTAATCCTAGCATTAAATATTTTCTCAAATAAGTAAAATTGTTCACCTCTTTTAAGTTTCAGTCAATTAATCTTCTACACCTCCACGCGGTGATCCTGGATAACAGGCTGCAGCAGGGCAGACTGGCTAAGTAAAAGGGATCGAAAAGGGAATGTTAACCCGATACTCAAAAAATGTTTGCTGACGTCGGATGTGTTGGACCAAAAGGTGCAAATATCACAGCCACGCTGTAAACTACAACACAACGCATTCCGTTCTCTAGACTACATTCTGCTACTTAGGCCCTTTCAGGGTTTGGTAGTGGGAGATTGAGAACGAACGAAGAAGAAGAAGAAGAAGACTTAATCTTCTGATATTTGGATCCGTTGTGTTTATTATCATTTCTCTTTTGGTGTGTTCACTTTGAGTTGTAGAACTGCTCTAGCTGAATCTGTTATTATATGATTCTCTTTCACTGTATGTCTTGCTTTGTATACAGCATAGCCAAAAAGCACATACACATTTTTCATAGTTTAGTGGTTTATAGAATCTCCAATGTATTGCACTAATTATGCCACATGTTGTTTATCGCTTAAGTTAGTCATTTTGTCAGAAAACAATAGCTTCTATAGTATGAATTGCTGTTTAACCTTAGTTTTAAATGTGACAGTTTAAAAGAAAAACACACGCAGACACGGACTGAACGTCTGAGGGCTTGTGGGACTGTACTATTAATAAATAAGTAAACAAATTTTCAGAAAAAAAACCCCTAAAATACTCGTCTAGGATTTGAACCGCGGACGCCTCTTACACTACGCAAGGATCACATTCGTAGACTACCGTCTAAAAAAAACCAGTTTGTATGTAGTGTCGAGTTCTTTTAACTAAGCAGGCAGACATAAACTCGTTTCTTTACGTACAAAAATAACCTTGCTTTGTTGATTACATACAATGAGCTCGCTCTACCATTATGTAAAGTCGATGGCTTTTAGAACCGAAACATAAACATACCGCAACTGTTTCCCAATCTCAACTATATATGTAGTGAAGCGATAATAGAATGGAATGTATTGATCAGATTTTAAACAAAAAGTGAGAAGTAAAAGCATCTTAGAACTGGTCTTGCATTTTAACTGCTGGACCTTAGGTGAAAATCATGTTATTCGGAGAGGAAAAAAACAAAATTGTCATACGACATTTTCCCATTGCTGGGGTAATCGTGGAGTTTTGAAGGCTGAGGACTACATGCCGCTTTGGTTCTGCTGTCGCCACGTCGTGTGCTGGCTATGTTTGTTTATTTCACCCCCAACAGAAAAACAACAAATGCCATACCGGGATTTGAACCGTGCCCTCCTTGTCGGCAGGCAGGCATCGAAACCATTCGGCCACGCGCTCCCCTTATTCGATTAGACGAAAAACAAACTGAAATTAATATTAAAATGCCAATGTGGACGTCATTAGAGACGCTCTTTTTCATTTTGATATTACAGTTTGTTATATATTTTGTAGTATTCCATATTGCTTCAATATTGTCCAAATCACTATTTGATTTAAACTTGTATGTGCACTCCAGCAGTCTAGTTTACGTTAAAAGAATATGTTTGTCGTCTGTTGAAATGCTCTGTGAAAAACATGGTTCATCATCTCGCTGGCGAACAAGTTGTATGCTTTCATTTTGTTTTATGATCCATCTGGTTCTGGGGCTTTCCATATCTTCTGAAATTGAATTAGCTATGCGATGTAGTGTTTGTGCACGGATTAATATTTACGTTCAGTTGTTTCTGCTGCTTCAACGTAGGATTGGTGTGCCAATTCATTCTTGCTGAGAGTTTCTTTAATAAAACTATGCATCTACACCTGACGTTTTGTCTCTACGTTGCTGATGGTCCGTCTTCTCTTGTCGTAACTATTGCGGTGCACTGATCCTGTTCTCTTCAAAGTAGTGTGGTAAGGACATGTTGTTGTTGTTAGAAGTCACTCGTACTGAGCTGATTTAACTCTTGACTACCTGTTTTTGGTAGCGGGTTACAGCTGCTCTTTTTACCTCCCAAAACATAATGAAGAAGGTGAATAGTGCATTGTGAGACTCCTCGGTAAACTGGTTTATATGGGGAGTACAGTGTTGGTCCTCACTTCGTTGACTAGATGTGGTTTTGATCAATATGCTTCACATTACTCTGATTACATTTCGCTTCCATTACAATTATACTGTATGGCAATTTTATTATCTTTGCCTTATTGCTTACACTGACCATTCTATAGATTAATCTAAGATTATGTGTCTTATAATATTTAGCAATCTTTTTCGTTTTCCTGTTGAGCTCCCAATATAACGTATAAAGTGTTGATTGATCTTCCTATTTTTTACAGTCATTGCTTATCGTTTTGTTGGTTTATCTGTAATCTAAGCTTTCCTTGCGCATTATATCAGCTATTTTGTTTATATTGCAAGAAACATCATTCATCAGCTTTGTTTCTTCTTTAAAATATCAAGTTTAAAGTGAAATTTAGTCAAAAGAAACGTTTACCCAAATAACGAATTTTACATGCAATCATCAGTCATACTTCACAGCAATGAAAATTAATGAACAACCCCTACTCAAATTGCTTCTTCTATATTGGTCCAGTTTCAGTATTTTCCTCCGCAACAATGGTCTCTCCCGTGCACGCCTGCCTGGGAACATGCGCTCTTGTCCTGTGCAGGACTGGCCAGGTATTTGGCAGCCTGTATTACTACATTGTCCTTACCAGAGACGTGAGGCATTACCGATGACATCACATCATGTGTATACATTTACATGCAACTGTCATTCTAAGTGAAAGTTTGGTCGTAAGTTATATTTGAACACCTAGAAGATGCTATACTTTTGTGCATTAGGTGCTACCAACCTCTCCTCCCCGGCAATGCGTGCGTAGATAGAACATTGATTGTACATATTGTTCTAACACACTTATATCCCTACCATTTGAGATTTATTCCGTTTATTTTACACAGTAATTTTTCTTGTAGATCCTCTAATGTTCATTCCCATAATTTGTTGGACCATTTCTAATTTTCATTTGCCTTTACAGCCCACTTACATTGTATCTGTCTTTACAACCCACTTATATTACATATTATATTGTTGATGTCTTTATTTTCTGCATGTTATTTTTGTTAACTTTGTTATATTTTCTCTCAGATTAAAATTAACAATTATAGAAACTATATATTCAAGATTATTTTTGAACCGTGTTATATTTCCTCTGATTTTAAAAGTTAAAAAATGATAGAATTGATATATTAAAGATTATTGTTAATCTTGTTATATTTCCTCTCAGTTTAAAAGTTAAAAAATTATAGAATTGATATATTAAAGATTATTGTTAATCTTATTATATTTTCTCTCAGTTTAAAGCTACGAGGCGTTGCATAGATGTGGCGTAGGTCTGTGCAATCTTGGTTTAGAATCCCAACATACCGGGTTCGAAATCATTTCGTCTCCAGTTTCATTGGGCGATTCGGGGATTGTACCGGTATAATTACTTCTCCGCGTACATGCATGATTAGCGAAACTGCTGCACTGCATAAACTGCTATAGTGGAAAACATTACAAAGAGATACATCATACATACACGCTACAACTTGTGTTACGCTGATGACACTGTGTTGACAACGCAGAATGAACCAGACTGACAAGACATCGTCAACATATTAAGTTCTTCAAGCGAAAAAAGCCTCAAATTAAATCAAAAGAGATCACAAGTAATGGTAGTATCTAAGAACATGTTTCAAAATTAACGAGATAGAACTAAGGCATTTAAACACAGATTAAAATTCGCTAGAGACTACATAACATCTGATGGGAAATGCAGTTATGATAAAACAGTTTGTTTACTGGTACAAGCAAAACAAGTCTTCCAGGACATCGGGTGAATACCGTGTAACCGAACTCTGTCACTGAAATTAAGGAAGATAATCCATGGAAGCAACGGGAACTAGCGATTAGTGGACAATCAACAGGCAAGCACATAGATCATTGTAGGTAAGGGAAATTAGATTTCACAGGAGAATCTTGAGAATACCATGACAAAGAAGGCTAACAATGCATTTCTTAAAGATTCGTAAAGACAAAGACATCATATTGCACATACGTTTAAGGCTGTCAACGTTTTTCGAACACAGTAAGAGACCGGTTGGAACACACAAGGACAACGTCATAATCACAGGAAAGAGTGACATATGGAGGTAGGGAGAGAGAACGTATTGGGCAGCATGAGGAAATATCATTTGGAACGATCAACAGCGGAACTGTGATAAGAGGTGGAGATCAATGATCGACAGAGCACGTGGTAAGGATGATACAGATAATTCGCAAATATAAAAAAGATAAGACAATACGTCAATAAATAAATGCGAGATGCGACGTTAATCAAATAAAGAAAAGATAAGACAATACGTCAATAAATAAATGCGAGATGCGACGTTAATCAAATAAAGAAAAGATAAGACAATACGTCAATAAATAAATGCGAAATGCGACGTTAATCAAATAAAGAAAAGATAAGACAATACATCAATAAATAAATGCGAGATGCGACGTTAATCAAATAAAGAAAAGATAAGACAATACGTCAATAAATAAATGCGAGATGCGACGTTAATCAAATAAAGGAAAGATAAGACAATACGTCAATAAATAAATGCGAGATGCGACGTTAATCAAATAAAGAAAAGATAAGACAATACGTCAATAAATAAATGCGAGATGCGACGTTAATCAAATAAAGAAAAGATAAGACAATACGTCAATAAATAAATGCGAGATGCGACGTTAATCAAATAAAGAAAAGATAAGACAATACGTCAATAAATAAATGCGAGATGCGACGTTAATCAAATAAAGAAAAGATAAGACAATACGTCAATAAATAAATGCGAGATGCGACGTTAATCAAATAAAGAAAAGATAAGGCAATACGTCAATAAATAAATGCGAGATGCGACGTTAATCAAATAAAGGAAAGATAAGACAATACGTCAATAAATAAATGCGAGATGCGACGTTAATCAAATAAAGAAAAGATAAGACAATACGTCAATAAATAAATGCGACTTGCGACGTTAATCAAATAAAGAAAAGATAAGACAATACGTCATTAAATAAATGCGAGATGCGACGTTAATCAAAAAAAGAAAAGATAAGACAATACGTCAATAAATAAATGCGAGATGCGACGTTAATCAAATAAAGAAAAGATAAGACAATACGTCAATAAATAAAGGCGAGATGCGACGTTAATCAAATAAAGAAAAGATAAGACAATACGTCAATAAATAAATGCGAGATGCGACGTTAATCAAATAAAGAAAAGATAAGACAATACGTCAATAAATAAATGCGAGATGCGACGTTAATCAAATAAAGAAAAGATAAGATACCTTCTGCCAGTTGTTTACAAATCTTTCACGAGGTGCAATTCTACTAGAGGTCGACCTGTCCTCGATAATGCACAACCAATCGAACAAACTGGCTTTCAGCGTTCCTACAGCACATTGGACCATATCTCAACCTGGTGTGGCCTTGTCGAGGCAGTCCAAGAATACCAGACTCCCTTGATCTTCACCTTTATCGACTGCAGAAAAACATTCGATTCTATGGAGCAACAATTTATCTGGCTTGCGCTGAATGTATCGATTCAGTCTGCCTCAAAGATTTTGCCAACTGCTACAGAAATTGCACTACCAACGTCCATATTCTTCTTCCTCTTCTTCGTCTTATTTTTCTTCACCTTCTTCTTCTTTTTCCTCTTCTTCTTCTGTGTTCGTTTTCAATCTCCCGCTACAAAGACTTGAACTGGGCTTTGCAAGTAGCAGGGTGTAATCAGAAGAACGGAATACGTTGTGTCGCTAGTTTACAGTTTGATTGCGATATTTGCACCTTTCAGTTTTACACATCCGTCTTCGGCAGAAGACCTTTTTTTAGTACCGGCTTAACCTTCCCTCTCCAATCCCTTCTCCATAGCCAGTCTGTTCTGCCACATCCTGTTATCCAGGATCACCGCGAAGAGGTGTAGACGGGTTTTGGCAGCTCTGATTCGCTGGCTCAAACGCCAGCAGTCAATTATAGGTCGTTGACCTTTGCAGCTTATGCGTTGCTCAGCATCTTTTTCCCACAACCTTCCATCTATTCCAGCATCTAGATATGGTTCCAATGTAAAAAGGAGTCCGTCAAAAAAATTATATTACACAGAACGTCTTCTACAGTTCTTGGAATTGGACATCAGTTGTAGCGAGTGGGATGATCTGAAATCAACGTTGAAGGCAGACTTCTTCTTCATCGTACGCTGTTTACAGCGATATTTACGTTGCACTATTTTATTTTGTTAATCCTGTGGCTCAGTGCATCCGATTTCAACAGGCGTTTCTGTAGGGTTGCCCTCCTTAGCCTTTGGCTGTCCCCAGCCTAACTGCAAGGCAGCAGTTGTTTTTGATCAGAGTTGTCTCTCTTTGGGAAGTTGTCTTGCAAGACTATCGAGTCTTCCCCACTCGTGTCTATAGGGTTTGGCAATGATATGATATGATGGACTATGTACTAGTTTGTACTATCCCGGAAGAGAGGCAGTCCAGTGTGACTGTGTCTCAGGATCGCCACGTCCTGCCAGAAACGTAGCATATGCATGTGAGTGAGGTATCTCTTTGCTCCTTGTATTTTCTCGGCTCATCTGCAGTGATGGTAGGCCTAGCATTCCCCGCCACCTGTGAGGTTGTCACAATAGGGCAGAGGGTGCAATGTCCGCTGGACTGCATCTCTTCTGTGTCCATTGGGATGACTGATAGCAGACAGAGGTAAAGAGCAAGGCAGGAGTGCATTTATCCAGGTGCATTTCTGCGACTCGATCGGGCCGGGCTGAAACGCAAGCCCAAGGTCCCAGCCATGTCGTAGCCTCCCATCACAGCGGTGCTGAGATTTAGGAAGGGGTTCTGGCTTAGAGGCGTTCGGCCGTAGTCCCTCAGATGGTAGCTTCGCACCATTGGCTTATCAGCCAAGCACGTGGACCAAATGTCAGCGACCTGTGATTTCTCTCGAAGGAGTGCATTTGACCAGGGGACAAGCCTGGTCACGGCACGGAGATGGTGTTCGCCTGGTGTGCGGACATATCTCATGGTCAAGGGTTGAGTCTCAGCAGTTCGCAGTGAGGTAGCTGATCTACTGCTTAGGGCACCCCGACCGAAAACTAAGTCTTCTACAAATGGTTTCATACCTCATCGACGTATGGGATGAATATCGATCAGCTTCCCGCCCGCTTTGATCGGCGGACGGCAGAGACCTCATTCTGCGGCTCGATCGGGCGGGGCTGGAGCGGGAGCCCCAAGTCCCCACCATGTCGAAGCCTCCCTTTGCAATCGTGCTGAGCTTTTGGGCGGGATTTTGGCTTAGAGACGTTCGGCCGTAATCCCTCACCTTGTAGCCTCGCGCCGTTGGCTTATCAGCCTAGTACGTGAACCAAATGTCTGCGGCTCCTCTCGAGTTGAGCAGGATTATCGTAGCAACGCCCTGTCATTAGTAGGGTAAAACTGACCTGTCTTCCGAGGGTCTATTCCCAGCACCCGTTCAATATTAGACCAAACGTATCAATAGAGGGCTTTTTAGTTTGTGTTGAAGGCAGACGACTCAATCCTCTTGGATTCGTGGACTTAACAGGGCTGTTCAGCCGCATAAGCCAACTGCATATTAAAGACAAAAGAGATAGTGAGAGAGCTGGGATAGAAATGAATTTCGATAGAATCAAAGTCATGCGAAACTGTCCATTGTGACAAAGTCGTCGTCGATGGGAAAAATTAGAAGACGTCGAAGATAGCTTCTATGTTTGACTATCCATCAATATATATAATAATTTGGAACTAGAAATAAGAATGCGTCGTCACACTGGATGGGCGATAATCTCGTCCATCTTGACAGTCGTGGATAGTTACGGAAATCGGACCCACCGATACCACAGTGTCCCCTGCATTATGCAATACTTGGACACTTATAAAAGTAATGGAGAACAAACTGCCAATGGCCCATGTCCTCCTTGGGAGAAGCATCCTCGGCCCTGCTCTCATTAACTAGCGAATGCAGAATTTCCACATTCCAGACCTGCGCTAATTGTCGTTGGCGAGTGATGCAGTTTTTTTACGTAAATAAGACAAACCATCGTGGAGTAGACTATATACTCAGAAGAAAGGATGGACGCTGAAACACATCGAAAGCATTCCGGTACTCCCGAGTCGGACAAATGATGCACGGTAGAGCTCCAGCACGTTGATCAGACTTTCTTGCAGATCACTGCAGAATTCACGATTCATTCAAAGGAAAACTGATTATCTACTGTACCTCCATAGCCCAGATAGAGATCGTTGAAGGTAAAGTTTGGATGTCAAGTAATCGAGAAAGTACGATATGTCATCAATAGCATGAAGTAGGATAGGGCATCAATAACATGAAGTAAGATATGACATCAATAACATGAAGTAAGATATGACATCATTAACATGAAGTAAGATAGAACATCAATAACATTAAGTAGGATACGACATCAATAACACGAAGGAAGATAGGACATCAATAATATAAAGTAAAATAGGACATCAATAACATGAAGTAAGATAGGAAATCAAGAACATGAAGTGATATAGGACATCAATATTATGAATTAAGATATGGCATCAACAACATGAAGTAATATAGAACACCAGTAACAGAAAGTAATATAGGATAGCAATAACATGAAGTAAGATGGGGCATCAATATTATGAATTAAGATAGGACATCAATAACATGAAGTAAGATAGGACATGAATAACATGATGTAAGATAGGACATCGATAACATTAAGTAAGATAGGACATCAATAACATGAAGTAAGATAGGACATCGATAACATGATGTAAGATAGGACATCGATATCATTAAGTAAGATGGGACATCAATAACATGAAGTAAGATAGGACATCAATAACATGAAGTACGATATGATATCAATAACATAAAGTAAGATAGGACATCAATAACATGAAGTACGATAGGCCATCAATAACATGAAGTACGATATGACATCAATAACATGAAGTACGATATGACATCAATAACATGAAGTACGATAGGACATCAATAACATGAAGTACGATAGGACATCAATAACATGAAGTACGATAGGACATCATTAACATGAAGTAATATAAGACATAAATAACATGAAGTACGATATGACATCAATAACATGAAGTACGAAATGACATCAATAACATGAAGTACGATAGGACATAAATAACATGAAGTACGATAGGACATCCATAAATTGAAGTAATATAGGACATCAATAACATAAAGTAAAATAGGAAAACAATAACATGAAGTAAGATAGGACATCCATTAAAGAGAAGATAGCAAAGGAAATTAATAAAGAAAATGTGATTATGAGTCACCGATTTAGCCAGTTATTTAATTAATTGCACCTTGGTCTGACTTAATCTGATTCTGATGTTGATTTTCTGCACTTTCTTGAACATCCTGGCTGCATCTATCACGTGCGTTTCATAAACGATCAAATGGCATTTACAAATATTTTTTAATCTTGCATGTTCAGAGTCGTTTCCACAAAAGTAGAATAACATAATTATCAAGAACTAAACACATTATCTTTACAATTAAACGCATTTTGCATCCCTCATTATTTTTTTTTAATGTTTTACTTTAATTTCATATATGTGCTTTAAAGCTACATAATGTTCCGCTTTGAATATGGCTGTTCATGTTTTCATTAACTCACTAGTCGACGATAGTGCACATGCAACACGATCACTGTTATTATCATTTACCTGTCACTCCAGATGGGGGAGTGCATGTCCAACGCAATATTTGGTATAGGCTAACACATTTTAGTGTAACCTGCAGTAAGTGGTTGTCAGTGGTTTTTTTCAGTAGCAATGGTGTTTATATGGTGAGTATGCTGCCCTAATGCATAAACATTCTTAGGTGTCTTTTACGACCAGACCAGATTGAAATAGCAACCCTAGTATGTTTAAGCCATGAATCACTCGCGGTAATGACCACCAGCTGCGCGAACAGATGTCTCAGCCCAGCCTGAGTCACAGCAGTTTCTGGCGACTGTTCCATGATAAAACTAGAGAAAAAATTACTGAAAAATTTGTTTAAGTTGATTAAAGTTGAGTTTAATCAAAATTTAGAAATGGGTAAGGTCAGATACCGCACCGAGACGAGAACACAAACAAAACCTATGTTACGACTATTAGGTCTTCATCAGGGACAACAAATAACAACAATGCTGAACTGGCAAATCAACATTTTAGGAAAAGATGGTCTACTTATCTGATATAGTGTCTGTCCTCGCGACTGGTTTGGTCGGAAGCTCGACTGTTCTATTATGAAACTGTTAGTACTACCACCATGTTTTGCACCAGGAATTGACGTTTTGTTCAAAGTGGGCTATACAATATCGACATCCGGAGAATGACACACATCAAGATGTCCTACAGTACGTCAACCACTCAGAACACCGCTGGGCAGGTCATATAGCTAGACGACAAGACGAAAGATGGAGTACCATAACCGCCATGTGGTACCCCTGCGACAAAAAGAGACCTCGGGGACGACCCTCAGCTCGCTGACGTGATTCGCTGTACAAGCACAACAAACACGACCCCACAACAAGCACAACAAACACGACCCCACAACAAGCACAACAAACACGACCCCACAACAAGCACAACAAACACGACCCCACAACAAGCACACCACACACGACCCCCACAACAAGCACACCACACACGACCCCCACAACAAGCACACCACACACGACCTCACAAAAAGCACACCACACACGACCCCACAACAAGCACATCACACACGACCCCACAACAAGCACAACAAACACGACCCCACAACAAGCACACCACACACGACCCCACATCAAGCACATCACACACGACCCCACAACAAGCACAAGAAACACGACCCCACAACAAGCACACCACACACGACCCCAAAACAAGCACACCACACACGACCCCACAACAAGCACACCACATACGACCCCACAACAAGCACACCACACACGACCCCACAACAAGCACACCACACACGATCCCACAACAAGCACACCCTACACGACCCCACAACAAGCACACCACACACGACCCCACAACAAGCACACCACACACGACCCCACAACAAGCATACCACACACGACCCCACAACAAGCACACCACACACGATCTCACAACAAGCACACGCTACACGACCCCACAACAAGCACATCACACACGACCCCACAACAAGCACAACAAACACGACCCCACAACAAGCACACCACACACGACCCCACATCAAGCACATCACACACGACCCCACAACAAGCACAAGAAACACGACCCCACAACAAGCACACCACACACGACCCCAAAACAAGCACACCACACACGACCCCACAACAAGCACACCACATACGACCCCACAACAAGCACACCACACACGACCCCACAACAAGCACACCACACACGATCCCACAACAAGCACACCCTACACGACCCCACAACAAGCACACCACACACGACCCCACAACAAGCACACCACACACGACCCCACAACAAGCATACCACACACGACCCCACAACAAGCACACCACACACGATCTCACAACAAGCACACGCTACACGACCCCACAACAAGCACAACACACACGACCCCACAACAAGCACATCAAACACGACCTCACAACAAGCACATCACACACGACCCCACAACAAGCACACCACACACGACCCCACAACAAGCACACCACACACGACCCCACAACAAGCACACCACATACGACCCCACAACAAGCACACCACACACGACCCCACAACAAGCACACCACATACGACCCCACAAGAAGCACACCACACACGACCCCACAACAAGCACATCCCACACGACACCACAACAAGCACATCCCACACGACCCCACAACAAGCACACCACACACGATCCCACAACAAGCACAACAAACACGACCCCACAACAAGCACAACAAACACGACCCCACAGCAAGTACACCACACACGACCCCACAACAAGCACACCACACACGACCTCACAACAAGCACACCACACACGACCCCACAACAAGCACAATACACACTACCCCACAACAAGCACACCACACACGATCCCACAACAAGCACACCCTACACGACCCCATAACAAGCACACCACACACGACCCCACAACAAGCACAACAAACACGACCCCACAACAAGCACACCACACACGACCCCACATCAAGCACAACACACACGACCCCACAACAAGCACACCACACACTACCCCACAACAAGCACAACACACACGACCCCACAAGAAGCACACCACACACGACCCCACAACAAGCACATCCCACACGACACCACAACAAGCACATCCCACACGACCCCACAACTAGCACATCCCACACGACCCCACAACAAGCACAACACACACGACCCCACAACAAGCACACCACACACGTTCCCACAACAAGCACACCACACACGACCCCACAACAAGCACACCACACACGACCCCACAACAAGCACACCCCACACGACCCCACAACAAGCACACCACACACGATCCCACAACAAGCACACCCTACACGACCCCACAACAAGCACAACACACACGACCCCACAACAAGCACAACAAACACGACCCCACAACAAGCACACCACACACGACCCCACAACAAGCATACCACACACGACCTCACAACAAGCACACCACACACGATCCCAAAACAAGCACACCACACACGACCCCACAACAAGCACATCCCACACGACCGCATAACAAGCACATCCCACACGACCAACAACAAGCACAACACACACGACCCCACAACAAGCACACCACACACGATCCTACAACAAGCACACCCTACACGACCCCACAACAAGCACATCCCACACGACCAACAACAAGCA
Organism: Ariolimax columbianus; assembly: GCA_036924085.1. NCBI lineage: Eukaryota > Metazoa > Mollusca > Gastropoda > Stylommatophora > Arionidae > Ariolimax > Ariolimax columbianus. The sequence goes on along the minus strand of JAVGWX010000004.1, from coordinate 41,540,456 downwards.
CAACACACACGACCCCACAACAAGCACACCATACACTACCCCACAACAAGCACAACACACACGACCCCACAACAAGCACACCACACACTACCCCACAACAAGCACAACACACACGATCCCTACAACAAGCAGACCACACACGATCACCACAACAAGCAGACTACTTTCCCACTGGACAATACGCGCCCGCGACAGAAACGACTGTAACTTGGGCTGGGACGCGCTCAAGGATGACCAAACCTTGAAGAAGAACGCATCGAACTAAGAACTAAGAACATTAAAATGTTTTTCAAAATACTAGCTTTTTCATTCAGGGTCACTTATTAGATGATATACATTAGGGTAACCGAAGTGAGTCAGAGCTACTTTCTCCATTTACCTGTTCTTAATTTTTTTGACTGACATTCAGAACTCTGGACATATAATATCATGTTGCGGAAGCACTTGCTGAAAGCAGTCTCAGAAATGATTTGAATGTATAAGGCAGTCGGATTACCTAAGTCAATACCAGTTCAGAGTAACCGTAGAATGACGCCGAGGAGGACAGTCGCATAGATGGGACGGGTATTGGAGATCGACATTGATCAAATGGTGAAACATTAGTACTTGTCTATTTGAAAGGTAACTGGAGTCAAGTAGACACTAAATACTAATGAAATAGGGGGTAGGCAACGGGTGAAAAACTTATAACAAATACAAATTCATTTTTACATAAAAACTTATAAAAACGATAACAGGTGTATTGTGACATACTCAAGGAATGCCACAGGCTTTCTTGCATCTGTTTAATAACCCAGAATGACGTCAGAAATGGAAGTGGGAGAGACGCTTTCAACCAAGTATTAAAACCTGTTAAGGAGTAGGAGAGCATTATCTTCTCATTCCACCGCTGCAATCAAGTAATGGACCAAATAAACAGACAGGGAGAACGAAATCGCTAGATAGGATGACACTGTCGATGTACTCAAAAGAAACTCCGGGCAAGCAAAGGCGGTTGACACCGATTCAGTAGTGGATGACGCAACTGCAGTACCCCCTTCACCCCTTTTCCCCAACGAATGATTCATGCTGACGATGGTGATAATGAACCTTCGACCTGTCTATAATGAGATATAATTGGCTTGCAGGATGGTTGCAGGCAGACGACACGGGGTCGGGACGCATTAATCAGAGGAGGGGACAAGCAAAATGTATCCCAATATAGTTGGACGTACCCAGCGGCGCAATTGTGCACAACAGAATATGAGCATAGGAACATATGCCATAACAGGAAGCGCAGAGACCAGATCGCAATGAGCGGAGTCCTCAGAAGCAGCAAATGGGGCAGAATATCTGACAAGAACAGACTGAGGAGGCACTAGACTAGACTGAAAACGAGTGACGTTGGAAAAAGAAACTATCAAACACTTGCGAAGTGTTAAATCGCTAAAGCAGTATTCAATTCAGACTTACATACCCGACGGGACAGCTCATAGGTTCAGGAACATCAGAGAGAGTAGACTGCCAATTAGTCAAAGGCGAACGTTTGTCTACTAGTCACGCAGATCTGCAAGTTCAGAAGCGGTAGACAATCTGATTTATTGACTGAACGATAAAACCTAGGAAACGTTAGTAGTGGCGGTTAACATCAATGCAAATGTATTCAACCCATTGTATTCATCAATGCAAATATGTAGATTAGATCGAGATACGGTAATTTTTATGAATACGTAGAACGGAAGATTGGTTTTATTTCAGCTGTGAAACTTTGATGTTGTGAGATAACTATCATTGTGAACTTTATGGTCTTGAACTCATAATTAAAAGTATAATGTGCGACGAGAGGTATTGGTTGTAGATATGTTATTCCAAGATTCAGCAGATACATCTCTAGTAGGTTAAGAAACAATGAAGAGGCATGACGAAGCAGGTTAGTCACTTTAATTGCACCCGTTTTATAGGTACGTTAATTGGTTTCCATAATAATGATTAACTGAGCAAGACTAAACAATGACATACGATAATAAGTATGTTACAGTATTATGATTCGAAATATAATTACCATTAATAAGGCGGTGGCAATCTGAAATGGCGCATTTGAAAACAGCTTACACAATCTAAAACCAATCGAAAAGATTGTTGTAGCAGCCATTTAATAAGGACTGACGAAGATGGTCAATATTGGAAACATATGAAGAATTACACTAAGGCGGAAATGGGAAATACAAGTAACATCCAGAATTAGTCTTTCTATTGACATATTTGCAGCCTTAGGAATTTGTAAAAGCCCATACACCGCAGCGGTTTGAAACAGACAAATTAGTAGACAGCATCAACTTGTTATGGAGAATCAGCCAGTTTTATTCAGTACAGTTTGGATTGTGATATGTGTGTCACTTTTCAATCACCTGAAGTTAGTGACGATAAAACTTGCTGGTTTAGATAAATAACAGCATTTGTGATACATTTCGTTTATTTGTCAATTTTTAAAATATCTGAGTCTATAGACAGCCTGTTAGTTATAACTGAGGTTGTTTGTCTTTGCTTGAAAGGTGACATGATAGTTATTATATAGCTTCTTGTTAGGTCTACCGTTTGGGTTTTTCCTACTGATTGTGCCTGATTGTAATTATATTACGAGGCGTGTTCAAATGAAACCGGACCTAACTCCACCAAGTGAACATACGTACGATGCGCATGATGACGTCACATCTGTTGTATACAGCACATACAAACCGTCAAGTTTACAAAGTTTCATTATCCTCCGATTTCTAGTTTCCTCAACAGACCGTTGAAAACAAGGCGGGTGTGATACGCAATCCGTCCAGAGTTGATCAGCGAGCTGTGATTCAGGATCTAACAGCTGACGGATGTTAACCGAGGCGTGTACACCTGCCACTATGCGCAAAAAAAACCGAATCACCCTCCTCTTCGTATCGCACCAAGTGGTTCAAACTCCATTCTATGCGTTCTTACTTATGGTGGTTAGTCAGCAACGAGGTACCCATTGTAAACACATCTTCTAATACCTCAGTGCTAACCACCATTTGAACTGTCCTTAGCGACACAGCGAATTCCTCTGCTAGCAAACGTACGCTCCGGCGACTGTCCACCCGATGGTCAATATTGGCGATGGCATCTTCTGATGCAACAATATGCGCCTAACCTGGTCTTGAAAGATCTTTCGTTAACTCACGTCCTTCTTTAACAATCGTTGTCCAGCTCTTCACTGTTTTCTTCGACACACATGTGTTACCATACACTGCCTGCATTCTGAGATGAATGTCAACTGGTCGACATCCTTCAGCTGTTAGAGACTGAATCACCCCTCCATGATCAACTCTGGACGGATTCCGTATCACCCGTCATGTTTTCAACGGTCTGCTGAGAAAACAATGAATCGGAGGATAATTAAATTTTGCAAAGTTGACGGTTGATATGTGATATATACACCAGAAGTGACTTACCAGATGCATCGTACGTATGTTAATTTGGTGCAGTTAGGTCCGGGGAGTGGGTCAAGATGGCGCCGGGCATGGTCTCAGTCGATTTCCCTCTTGATAAAACGGTGTTTTGTTTGTGTTTTCTATGATAACTCTCGGACTATTAACGTGATTCCTGGATATAAATGTGCCGACTTGTGAATTAAGCATACGAATGTGAAAGAAGTGATGCAACGAAGTGTATAACAGTGTATTTTTAGCCGTGAAAGGGAGACTAATGTGTACAGTTTCGATGAAACAAAGCGTGGCCGAAACTTGACCCGGTCAAAAGCTAATGTCGCTCCATGCTGTATCGTGACCCAGATAACGAAGCATTAATACTGAAACGAAGAAGGTCATCCTGACCCCGTTAAACAGACGGTACTTCAGAAAGGAGCTCATTGCGCTTCGATCAGCACACTACGTCCCTTCAAACTCAGATCTACATCTGTTGCGTGTGCTGAAAATACACTTAACCGAGGAGGCATCGGAACTCACAAGTATACAATCAAGGCGAAAGACCAGAGGAAAGAGAGGTGGAAGAAGAATACACAAACAAATGCACTCAGAAACAGATACATCAAAGCTCCACCCCAGCGATAAAAGAAAAGGGAAGGACTACCGAGAAAATGAGGCACACGCTGACACCATACTGTCTGCATCCGAACCCTTCACTAGAAGTCTTGACAATGTCTTGCCTCTAGAACATGTTGACTCCGGACGAGAGAGTGAGAAAGATCCTGCGCACATCCCCCTCACTATAAACACATTGCGCAACTCACGACATCACCCTACAGATCACACCCTGACTAGCAACTCGCAACTGGCAGGGCCCCCAAACTGCAGCGGCGGAACAGGCAGAAAACGATCACGAAAACTACCCATCACGCTTGCAACAAGGAATGTCCGCACGCTACTGGACAACGCAAAAGCAAACATACCCGAAAGACGGACAGCACTGATCGCCAGGGAACTAGCTAGATATAACATCTGCATAGCTGCCCCGAGCGAGACACGACTTGCAGAGGAAGGGCAGATCACAGAAGAAGGCGCTGGTTTTACTTTGTTCTGGAGCGGCCGCAGCAAAGAAGAACGCCGTGAAGCTGGAGTTGGCTTTGCCATCAAGACCAACATGGTCGACAAGCTCACAAGCATGCCCAGAGGAATTAATGATCGCCTGATTACACTGCGTCTCCCTCTAATAGAAGGGCGTCATGCCACACTTATCAGTGCATACGCTCCCACAATGACAAATCCTCAGGAAACAAAAGATACGTTTTATGAGGACCTTGAGGCGCTCATCGCTGTAGTCCCCAAATCTGACAAACTGGTCATCTTCGGTGATTTTAACGCTAGGGTTGGCACAGACCATACAGCCTGGGAGGGGGCCATTGGCATGCATGGTATCGGAAAATGCAATATTAACGGACTGCTCCTTCTGAGGACATGTGCCGCAAATGAACTACTCATTACAAACACAGCTTTCCGACTTCCTGCCCGAAATAGAACGACATTGATGCACCCAAGGTCCCGCCACCGGCACCTCATTGACTACATTATCATCATACGTAGGGATCGAGCTGATGCTATGGTAACGAAGAGCATGTAGGGTGCAGAATTTTGGACCGACCATCGACTTGTCATTGTCAAGCTAAACTTCAAGATCCAACCCAAAATGCGCCCACAGGGAAAGAAACCACCGAAGAGGCTAAATGTCTCTCAGCTGAAATACGAACCCACGAGAGAAGGCTTCCAGTAAGAGCTTGAGGACAGACTATCTGAGCTTCGTTTTGAAAAGATCGACATCGAAGAGAACTGGGCATCATTGAGAAACACTCTACGATACAGCTGTTAAACACATTGGCAAACTCACGCGCACGCATAAGGACTGGTTTGATGAGAACGATCTGGAAACACAGGGCCTTCTCGATGCAAAACATGAAGCGCACAGGGAATACCAGAGGGACACATCATCTCCGGCAGCAAAAGCTGCCTTCAATACTGCTCGCAAAGCTGTCCAGACCAGGCTTAGAGAGATGCAAGACTCCTGGCTCAGCAAAAAAGCTGACGAAATTGAGATGTTCGTAGAGCGTCATGACACCAAACGGTTTTACGAGGCACTGAAAGCTCTCTACGGCCCGAAGCCCTCTAGTAATACTCCAGTTCGCAGTGCGGAAAGAACACTGCGAACAGATAAGGTTCAGATTTTAGACAGATAGGCAGATCGCTTCTGCAAAAAACTAAACCAACCATCGTCCATAAATGAAGAGGCCATCCGGCGAATGCCGCAGGTGGAACTGAACCTGGCATTGGATAAAGTGATCACTGATGAGGAAGTCGATAGGGCAATCAGTTCACTATCTATAGGAAACGATCAATACCAGCAGAGGTATATAAGACAGCTGGCCCATCCCTCACCAGAAGGATCACTGAACTCTTTTGTCACATGTGGGCTGAAGGAAAAATTCCGCAGGAGCTAAAGGACGCCTCAATCGTTCACCTGTACAAAAGAAAAGGCAACCGCCAGGAATGCGACAATCATCGTGGAATATCGCTACTCTCCGTAGCAGGCAAGATCCTAGCGCGCTTACTGCTAAACAGGCTCAACAAACATTTTGAACAAAGCCACCACCTCCCAGAAAGCCAGTGTGGATTCAGAGCCGGACGAGGAACTGTGGACATGATTTTTGCCGCTCGCCAACTACAAGGGAAGTCTCGAGAACAAAATCAGGCCTTGTACACCACATTTATTGATTTGACAAAGGCATTTGATACAGTTAACAGAGGAGGGCTGTGGATGATAATGTCTATGTTTGGCTGCCCCAACAAGTTCATAACAATGGTGAAACAGCTACACGAAGGCATGTGTGGTCGTGTACTGGACAGCGGTGCAATCTCTAAAACGTTTCTAGTATAAAATGGAGTAAAACAAGGATGTATAGTCGCCCCGACTTTGTTCAGCATGATGTTCGCGGCCATGATGACAGACGCCTTCAGATCACTGGAGCTTGGAATACCCATAAAGTACCGCACAGATGGCAAATTACTAAATCCCAGAAGATTGAAGGCCAAAACCAAAGTGGCTGGCGACATAATCAGGGAACTTGAATTTGCTGACCACTACGCTCTAATGAGCAACTCAGAACTGAACATGCAGGTTGGAATGGACCAGTTCTCTGCCGCGTGCGAAAATTTTGGCCTGACCATAAATGCCAAAAAAAACAGAGGTCATGTACCAGCCAGCACCAGACATGCCGTACACAAAAGCAGAGACTACAGTCAGCGGGCAGACGCTGAATACCGTAGACAAATTCACATATCTGGGCAGCACGCTGTCGAGATCTGTCAGCCTAGACGATGAGGTGGCAAGCAGAATAGCAAAGGCCAGCACAGCCTTTGATAGAATGCGCTCGATGGTCTGGGCACGTCGTGGCATCAGCGTCAAGACCAAACTCAAAGTCTACCGTGCAACCATCATTCGAACCCTACTATACGCTTGCGAAAGCTGGACTGTATACTCTGGACATGCAAGGAGGTTAAACCACTCCCACACAGGTTGCCTGAGGCGAATATTCTACATCCGATGGCAAGATCGTGTCCCTGACATCGAGGTTCTTTCGAGGGCTAACATGCCCAGCATACATGCACTGCTAGAGAAAGCACGACTAGGATGGGCCGGACACCTCGTCCGTATGTCAGAGGAGCGGATCCCAAAGAAGCTTCTCTACGGCGAGCTGAGAGATGGATGGCCCGAGAGAGGGTGCCCAAAGAAACGTTTTAAGGACGGTCTGAAGGACTCACTGAAAAGTTGCCAGATAGACATCGACACCTGGGAATGTCTTGCGCAAAACAGATCTGACTGGAGAAACGCAGTCAAATCGGGTGTAGCTGCCGGTGAAGACGACCGTGTTGTGAAAGCCAAGAACAGACGCGAGACGTGGAAATCCGGAGCAGCGGGAACACCATCCCCTTCTACAAACCTCGTGTGCCCGATATGTAGCAGATGTTTTCGTGCCCGCATTGGCCTGTTCAGACACATGCGCACCCACACCCAACAGGGAAATTTGTGACAAGGAAGATGGGAACGAATTCCAGACCCCATGTTAGAAAATGGGAACTTATGTCCAGACCCTATGTTAGAAGAGAGGTACATATGTCCAGACCCTATGTTAGAAGAGAGGTACATATGTCCAGACCCCATGTTAGAAGAGGGGTACATATGTCCAGACCCTATGTTAAGAGACGGGTAACTATGTTCAGTCAATTGCTGAAACGCCAACCTATGTCCAATCACGTGCTGTGACGCCAACATATATTCAGCCAAGTGCGAGGATGCCAAGCTATGTCCAGTAAAGTGCTAGGATGCCAAGCTAAATCCAGTTAAGTGCGAGGTGACCAACCTATGTGCAGTCAAGTGCTGGGACGCCAACCTATCTTCAGTCAAATACTGGGACGCCAACCTATGTTCAGTCAAATGCTAGGATGCCAAGCTATGACCAGTCAAGTGCGAGGTAACCAACATATGTGCAGTCAAGTGCTGGGACGCCAACCTATGTTCAGTCAACTGCTGGGATGTTCAGATCTGCAACTTCTGCATGACGTTATTTTCGTTGTAATTTTGTGATGGCTAATTTGTTAATTTTAGGAAATGAGTTCGAAATCGGACTAATCATCTTGTGATTCCTGTAACTTCTGGTTCTAGAGCTGTTGTCGTCTGGTTGAGAGACAATAGATTATTCGCCTTTGTATTTTGTGCCAACATAGTGGCCTTCAAATCGTGATTGTAGTCGATTAAATACTTCACAATGCAATTATATGGACTCGCTTCCACCACCATAATCCACTACTTAGAAACACTATTAGAGCTATGTAAACAGACTAAGCTATTCTTTGCTTATTTTAGCGAATGTAACAAAAGTAAAGATCCCGCTAACACGCCAGGGGGATATAGTGTTAGGCTCATATTCTTCTTGACCAATAGCACACTAGGGGGTAATGGGATCAACATCACGGGCACCGCCTTTACTTCCAAACTTGTTATGGTACCCACTTCTTGAGGCTGGGTGACCCTAGACGCCGTTTTGCGATTGAAAAAAAAACTCTGCAGATGTAATTGCAAATCTTGGTTGTACCTACACCTAGCTAACATTATATCGTGTGTATTAAATCTTTAACACTATTTATGGCTTGTCATTTGTACAGCCCTATTCACAATGGATCGCTGACTGTTTTGTATACACTGTTGTAATTTTGGAAATCATAATATGCTATCACTAACTTTAGTGTTGTGGTTTTATTTTATTGACTGTCGTATCTATTTGTGTATTTTATTTCGATATGTTAACGATAACTGGTCATGGTCATTGACATAATAACCTTACAAATACTGAGAGGTCATGCAAGTTATCACGTAGAATTGTATCGATTACGGCACATTCATTTGGTAGTTCTCTAAATTACTATTTGATCTCCAACACGACCTGTAAGGTTGTCAATGAAAGGATTAAGTCAAACCATAACCGATGTTAGTGGTGACTACTTCTTGAGCAGAGCAAAGTCCTGAAATAAATATATTGTTCATAAAAGTATTCTATTGTTACTACACTCTCAGATGTCAATACTTTAGAAATTTCTTTTGAAGAGTATTAGTTTACTGGTTGCCATCGCAAGCTAAAATTTGGACAACACCAAACTTGTGCTTCGAGATGGGTTGTTATATTGCTATAGGCAGACATTGCCCACCCGGGGCACTCGTGAGAGGAGTTGGCTGTCGAGTTGTCGTACGTTCTAGTCTTTCTGTCGGCACGCCCACTCTGAGCTTCCTTAGGTTTCGCTCTGCAATCTGAGCACCTCTGGTGATGTTCATTGATATTGTTCCAACTAGTATGTTATGCTGCCTGCGACAGCTGATGCAGTACTTCCAATTAGTCATATTAAAAATATGCATGAACCAATTCCTGACACATTTATATGAGGGAAAATTGGTTTATATGCTAATTGCTAATTGATTTTCTAATTTTATATCTGGTATCTACTCTAATGATCTATACTGTACGTAATATAAATTCTCCAATAATCTTTGGAATTGTTAACCGTAGATTCTCTAATTTATCAGTATGTGTCACTTGTAACTTGTATTTTATTTTCGAACTGTGTAACTATTAATTGTGTAACTGTTAATTTATACAAGAATGACTGTCTAATAAATTAAATTAATCAGTCAGTCAATTAAAAACATGTTTTCTTTTAATCTCTAATACTGTGACATGTATATTCTCGAATAAGCTCTGAAAATGTGACTGATATATATTTTAATCACTTCAATCAGTATAACTGGCAACTGTTTCCAATTTTGGGCTCCGACAACACTCAGTCATGATAGTCTATAATTGTACAGCTGGTAGGTACTATAATATTCTCTGAAAGTATAGCTGGTATATTCTGTAATAATTTATGATAGTATATACGGTAAATAATAATCTCTACTGGCGTAAATGGTATATTCTATAACAATTTCTAATTGGATTTATATTCTAGAATAGGGAGGCAGTGTCGCCATTTTATAATTCCAACGCCCCGTGTTCGAATCTCCCGTTTCCAGTTAGTCAGACACGTGGTATTTTCGTTGCTTGCTATTTGTGGTCAAGGGGTGAAACCTTCCGAAATCTGCAGAAGAATAAATGTTCAATATGAAAACAGTTGTTTGAGTATGAGGAGAATGTATGAATGGGTACAAATATTTTAAAATGGCAAACAAAACGCCATTGATAGACCGCGGCGAAGGAAACTAGCAAGCGTAGCAGCTGGCACAATGAAACATCAGATCGACTAGCTAGTCCGTTGCAAAAAGCGAATCATTCTAAATGAAATAGCCGTAGATTGCAACATGGATCACAGCGCTATGCCCACAATCGTTCATGATGGCCTCGGTTTTGAAAAGTGTATAGCAGGCTGACAGGACAGCTGACATGACAGCTGACAAGGACGTAATGGAGACGGTGCAAAATTAGTTAAAGGTCACATCAAAATCTTTTTCTTTATAGAGCGCCAACAAGTTATTCCTCCATGCTTGTGAGACATGGGCAATTACAGATGACCTACACTTGAGGATACAGGCCTTATAGATTATATGTTTCGAAAGACTTCTAAGAGCCACGTACAAAGATGGAGATAACAATGAGGAAATATGAGAACGAATCACAAAAGCAATAGGGCCTTTTGAAGACCTATTGGCAACTGTCAAAATAAAAAAGGAAACTCGCTTGGTACGGTCACATATCGAGATCAAATGGTTTTGCAAATACGATCCTGCATGGGAAGGTGCAAGGCTGACGATGAACAGGCCGTCCCAAAAAGAGGTTGGAGGTCAACATAAAAGAATGGACCAATCTCCGACTAGAAGAGGCACTTGCAGAGACCGCTGACAGAGAGGGATGGCGTGAGGTTATGATGATGTTTTCGCGTGTGCCCCATCGACCTCACTGGTTATGGGATGACCTGAACTGAACTGACTGACAAGCTAGTGGACACAGTGTGATGCCATGCACGTGGGTTGTCGAAAAACAAGACATCAACAATTTCTGGTTCGCACTCTTTGAAAAATTGTAATAATAAAATTGCTGTTACTTAATGACTTCCTCATGTAACTGGTACATTTTTTAACAATCCTGTATTGCAGAACTGGTCTAAACTATATTAATCTATAATTGTAATACCGGTATGTGCTATAACAATCTCAAATAATACCACTTATTTGCATGCTGGAAAAAAATATGATTATAAATATTTTATATGCACTCATCATTGGTTTTTTAGTCTTGTCAGACGATAGTAATTGTGCTTTTAGCACCAAGCTCGGGCAGAAATATAGAGACCATGTCTTGCCCATGCAATATGGTCCCTCTCTCGATCTGCCTTGTTTGTTAGAAAAAGGAAAGGTGATACCAATACATTTAGAACAAGGCAAGCTGCAGAAGCTGCCGGATCAGCAGTCAATGCTCTCTCTGTTTGCCTGTCAGGGTTTCATTCCTAGACAAGCCGCCAACAAAGGGTAAGGGCCTGGTCTGCCATAACACTTAGCTGAGGTTGTCTTTCCTCTTTCTAGGATAAGGCATTGTATCCTCTAGCGTGTGCCCTTTCGCACATCGCCGGTTATCAGGTTTAATAGATGCTGACCAACTTTCAGAGTTATTAGAAAACAGGTTGCGCAGCCATATGTGACAATTCCCGACAAGATACGGCAGTATTTGCAAGGCTTCAGATGGTTTGAAATCAGTTTTCCTTCTCCTAGATGAGCTTCCTTCCTAGACTTTCAAGCGCCATCTGCCCGAAACTAAGGTTTTAAGGTGCCAGTGGCTTGCCTTCCACCCATTTCTCCTGTTCGTCAAAACAGTTCTGCCGCGCGAAGGCCAGGAGATATGCGTTGTTGTCAGAGGCTATACGAGACGCACACGCAATGAAAGCCAGATAGTCCTGTTTACAGATGCCCTGTCCGTAGTTACAGCACTAAAAAGCCAGAAAAATACAGAACTTAATGATTTAAGAGCAATACTCTGTCAAATATGCCAGCAGTCCGCACCAAAAAGAGTAGTGGTACAGTGGGTTCCATCCCACTGTAACATTCAAGTCAACGAGGAGGCAGACCGACTTACAAAAGAAGGTGCAAGATTACCAAAATCAGAATCTAGTGTGACCTACGAAGAGTGCAAAAGGTTTATTAGGGCCAGATACATGGCCAAATGGGAAACAGAGCATACTGGCTACATAAAAAATGATGCCGATTACCAATTGAGCAGAAGAGAGCAGGTCGTGGTATTCAGAATCCGCACAGGCCACAACAGACTGAGGTACCACCTATTCAATAAACTGAAGATAGGTGGCACTGACGAATGCACATGTGGTACAGGGAAAATGACCGCTGAACATCTGCTGCAAAATTGCCCGACATACGACGACCAGAGAAAGCACATGTGGCCATCACCAGTGCCAAGACTAGACAAGCTCTATGGCAGTGTCGACAGCCTCAGGATGACAGCTGCTTTCTTCGAATAAATTTAAGTTGACGTCTGACAGCGTACGAAGGAGAAGAAGAAGAAGAAGAAGAAGAAGAAGTAGAAGAAGAAGAAGAAGAAGAAGAAGAAGATATGAGACGAACGCATGCGAGCATTTAGTTTGGTGTTGAGACTTCATTCTTAACCCCACCCTCCGGCTATAAGAACATTTAGAACCACTATGCAGTTTATTAAATACTACATTCTGATTGGCCACAGAAAGGAATTTTAAGTGTAGGTCTGAAGATATTCATGTCAGATTAGCTCTCTAGCATGTTATCGTGTAAGGTTACAAATAACTTTTTAATGAAGGAGTAGTTGATATATCAAATTAAAAGTTGCTGACGTGGTGAATGTTTTCAATTTAAATATGATTTATATTTAGAGAAAGAACACACCAAAAAAAAACACACACACAAAAATATCATTTTCACTTTCAGGTTTTGCTTTTCATTCATAAATGAATTTACCAAAACAATTAATTTTTATTAATGTTTATCTTTGCACGTTTTGCCGTGTTTCTAACTTTGTTTCTCTATTACATGCCAAGTGAACGTAAATCGATCCGTGTTTTCATTGAATCTGCCAGTAATGCATTTTGTTTATTGAGAGGCACTACAATTATATGTTCTACGGAGCTGGAAAATACAGAAACATCTTTACGTAAATTATGTCACACTGACCGACCAGCTGTAGTTAAAAACTAAGTGGTCCCCGGGAACTTTAGGTATGACAAAGACAAGAATAGCACCACTGCCACACAGAGAGCATGTCGCAAGAGGCAACTAACTGTGTGGCATGCATACCATCGGTCATGGTGGATTAAGTGGTTGTTAAGAGCAGAACAGATGGCGCCTAGCAGAATGCGGGTTTACTTTGCTCTACTGTTTGAGTCTCTTAAGATGGACTCGCATATCGGTTAAATACACTCCAAAAAACTGGTTGTGTACAGATTGAAGAGTCTTCTAGACTAGTATACATACTTTAATTCAGTTAAAGGTACAGTTAATCGCAATGTGAATATTGCTGTAGGGAATGAATTAGTTACGACCCATTTGTACTAGGTCTCGGCTTTTAATGAATTGCTGCTGCCTACGAACGTACAGAAGACAACACATGACACAAAGTTATAGTAGGCAGTGACGATACTGCAAAAATCCATTACGTCAAATACAATTGAACTCTGTCTTCCGTTTATATACTGTTGTGATTGTTTTCTCATTTATTGCAATGAATTTATGCACATTTTTTTTCTCGACGTGCATGCATTTTTAATATGCGTATATTTTAGAAAGAGCACATGCCAAGACGTGTATACATTAGCTAAGAAGTTTATTGCAGGTGCATTGTGATACAATGATCAGAGTCACATATGTTTGTTCAAGTCTTAAAATGTATATTAATTAATGGGCAAGCGGATGATTGAGAGCTTATAATATCGATTTTATAATCAGAGAGATACTGGTTCGAGCTCTGGTAATTAAATACATGTAGCTGAAATAATAACGTAGTCTTCTCACGCTACGCTGCTACCAAATAAAGTAGCAAATATGCGTTCTCATTTATGTTTAAATGTGTTCTCCTATATGTGTAGATGTACTATCAGACCAATCCTCGCACAGAAGATGCGGTTCATTAACAGGTGGGATAGATCGTCCGTTGCGAGCTATGTCATCCATGTTCATCTCGGCTGAATTAACGTCTTTTACAGTCCATGCCAACCTCCTGACAGTACTGACATCCACACAAGCGCTACTACAAATCGTAGACAATCTTCGATGCATGTTGATGGGCACACAACATTCGATGCATGTTGACGGGCACATAATATTCGATGCATGTCGATTGGTATACAACATTCCATGCATGTCGATGGGCACAGAACATCCGATGCATGTCGATGGGCACCACAACATTCGATGCATGTCGATGGGCACAGAACATCCGATGCATGTCGATGGGCACCACAACATTCAATACATGTCGATGGGCACCACAACATTCAATGCATGTCGATCGGCACCACAACATTCAATGCATGTCGATTGGCACCATAACATTCAATGTATCTCGATGGGCATACAACATTCGATGCATGTCGATCGGCACACAACATTCAATGCATGTCGACTCTGTGGGCGTGTCTAGTTTCAGACTGACCAGGAAGTTAATTTTTGAGTCCATCAATTAATATACACGAAAATACAAGGCAGACATATCTGCATTTCTTAACAACACATTTACCTATGACTTCCCAAGGTGAGATTTTAGTCAGGATTTGGATATTATTGATTCGGACAACTGAAAATCAACGTTTGGCAGAGGGCTCAGAATACTGTTTTTTAAAAACTTGTATCTAACTTGACATGAACCGATGTCCAAAACCGTAGACTTCTATTTCTCCAACTTTCATCAACTTCAACATAATAAAAATAGCTGCTATTGGGACTTGTTAGTCTATGAAATGGCGTCTCATTCTAGACAGGTCAATCAAAAGGTTACACGGAAAAAGTAGCACCTTTTCATTCTCTCTGATCAGTCACAATCCCTAAGTCCGCTGTGGTCACTGCAATGACCCACCTGAGTATACTTGCGTTATTTGTCGCAAGGGCCTTTACCCCAATCAAGTGATCACGTGTCGATTGAAATCAAAATGAGATTGCCCTCTATTCCAGTCTGGTAGCATGATATGCAATACGAAAGTACAAACAATCATCAGATATCAGAAAGATTACCATGTTTGATTACATCATCACATTTAACCAGGTAGTGGATAACTTACAGACCGGTGGTCAAGACGTTTGCCTCGTGGTTGGGGTTCGAATTCGAGCTGCAACGGTCGGTCCATGATGTCAATTTTTTTCCGGAGATCCCTGGTTTCATCGCTGGAGCTACAGAGTTCGTGCTTCGTGCGATGCTCTCGACATATGGGGTACCCATCTGCTGAGAGAGAGCGAGCTAAATGGGAAAAACCCGAGGCAATGAAGTCGAGCCCCCGCTTAAAGTTTTTTTTTTCTTTTTTTTTTTCTTAAAGCATGAACAAGATATCTGATTAATGAGAGCTATGGGTTGGCTCAGCGCCAATAACTTTAAACCAATGCACAAGCAGATGATGATAGTCAAGACAAGGCCTCACACCTTCAATTGTATGGTTATTCCAGCAATGTTTATATAAGAGAGAGGTTTGATACCTACGCACATAAGATGCAGAGAAGCACGTATTACCGAAAGAGCAATGTAGGGAAGAGTTGTAAATATCTCGCTTAGAGACCACATTCCAAATACAGACATCCACGATCAAACTGAGTTCTGGAACGTTGTCGACAATGTCAAGCACGGATGGGCCTGCCATATGGTTCGCATGACTGACGATAGATGGGCCTACCATGTTGTCCGCATGACTGACGATAGATGGGCCTGCTATATGGTTCGCATAACTGACGATAGATGGGCCTGCCACGTGGTCCGCATGACTGACGATAGGTGGGCCTGCCATGTAATCCTCATGACTGACGATATATGGGCCTGCCATGTGGTCCGCATGACTGACAAAAGATGGGCCTGCCATGTGGTCTGCATGACTGACGATAGGTGGGTTGCCATGTGATCTGCATGACTGACGATTGATGGGCCTGCCATGTGGTCCGCATGACTGACGATATATGGGCCTGCGATGTGGTCCGCATGACTGACGATAGATAGGCCTGCAATATGGTCCGCATGATTGACTAAAGATAGACCTGCCATGTGGCCCACATGAATGAAGATAGATGGGCCGGCCATGTGGTCTGCATGACTGACGATAGATAGGCCTGCAATGTGGTCCGCATTACCGACGATAGATGGGCCTGGGATGTGGTCCACATGAAGGACGATATACTGACGAAGAGGGTGTCTTTCTGGTTATCGTACAACTACAACGACACGCATGGCCGCCAGCCAACGAGATGGAGACATGACCTGAACCGCGTCTTTCGACCGTCGTCGTACTGCAAGGCGAAGGAAAGACACAGATTCAGGCAGCTTTGGCTACCTGCATCAGACAACCGTGCGCGATTGAATACCAAGAAAGAAGGCATTGTTGGAAATACAATAATTACGCCAGCTTACAAACTGTAGAATGTAAGTTGCTAATTAAACAATGTTCTATTCATTACAGTATTGACCCCTTTCTTGACTATGCTTTTACAGTACCAACATTACTCTAAACACTCTTTTTACGCTCAAAATTATTATATACACCCCACATTTAAAAAATATTTAAGGCAGGCCACCACAAAAATAAATTAATTAAAAACAAATTTCTTCTTAATTAAACTGCCGACACACCACACCAAATTCTCAAGAGAAACACCAAAGTGGAAAAAAAAATGTATTACACTCCTTTAGTTCCCAAAAAACAAATCACCCCCCCCCCCCCCCCCCCAATAAAAAAAACACAACAAAAAACACAACAAAACAAAAAACAAATAAATAAATAAAAATAATAAATAAATAAAAAAATTACACCTTATGTAGAAGCTTGTACCAATGAACGTAGTTTTTGTATATTTTCTTGTTTATATATGTTAAAAACAGTACATATTCTTTATGTCGGTGGTAAAAACAAAACAACCAAGTGGTGTGTTTTTGTCTGTCCATTGCTTCTCTCCTACAAATGTCAAAAATGGTAATAAACGCAAATAAATGATGCCTTTTATTAAATAAACAATGTCCCATGCTGATCTTCACGTTGCTCTTTCAGTGTATCTAATTTTTCGTGGATCTAATCTTTTGAGTATCTAATCTTTTGTGTATCTAAAGCGAAAGTTCTTTTAATAGAACGTCTGGCCTAATTTGTTCTCTTCTTTCTTCCAGCCACCTCTAGCCACTTGCTATTGTCGCCGGAAGTTGTCACCAGAAATGGCCTGCTCCTAATGTCTTTTCGAGGTCTGTGCATGTTCTTGAGCTTCTTCTACCACTGGGCGCTAACACAGAGGAAGCTGACTCCAATAAAGAGGTCATCGTCGAGTAAAGAACTGAACAAAGAGAAATAGATATATTGTGTATTTGAGAAGCACATTTCTTGTATATTTGGTTATATTTCAATGTTGTGTTGTGGAAAAATGTGTTGGTAACAACATGAATATTTGTCTCTCTCCTGGCTCTGTCTCTCTCTCTCTCTCTATCTATCTCTCTATCTATCTCTCTATCTGTGTATATATGTACATATATATATATATATACATATATATATATATATATATATATATATATATATACATATATATATATATACATATACAGGGCTTGACAAATTTTAGGGTAGCTCACCTGTCAGTCAAAAATGTCACCAGTCAGCATGATCGGACTACAGGCATGCACATTTATTTTATCAAATGTAAACTTCATTTACCTTTATTTCCAAACATCAATACGTACCAAACCAACATATATTGTATTACTTACACAGTATTAGCCTATTTTTACTGAAGAAAAAGTGCATTGCTGTCAGCAGATGCATGGGGTTTTGTATCTTTAAACATGTTTGGTAGTTTTAACACTGAAGTACTATGTATCGATGGCTTTAGTAGGTTTAAATTGTTACAGTGGAGGTCTATTTCAATTCACCATCATAAATTAGCTGATGTACAATCTATTTTAACCGCAATATCATTAACATTCGTACACTAGCCGAATTGTAGTAACGATTAAAAACATAAATAATGATCAAAAACGGATATTTATGTTTACTCGTCAGGCAACAATTTGTACTCGTCACAGACGAGCAGACTAGCGTTTTTGTCAAGTCCTGTATATATATATATATTGTACATGCCAGCCTTTTAAAATATTTGTAATCATGGAAAAAATCAAGTACTAGTATTCATGTTTCCTTTGATATCATATTATCATATCATTTTTATCATTTTTCTAGGGAAAGTCAGTAAAATTACTTAAAAACCAAACTAATAAAAATGGGAACTTGAAAACAATTTGTTCCTGCACTTACATTGTCTCTAATATCTCAAAATAATGTTCATCAACATTGATACAATTATCCATTCGCTTTATCAGTGCACCAACACCTAGAGTAAATACATATTTGATCTGCTATCAGATTCACAATTACAAAAGGTGGGATCATGTATTATGTTGAAGACCATTCAAACACTTTATTGCAGTTGCTACACTTTCTATCATTACTCGCCTGTCACTTACACTTGTCCCCCCCCCCCTTCCCTCACTCCCCTCGGGGCACAGATACTTGTGTTGCAGTCTGAACAGGACAATGTCTGACTTTAACAGCAGTTTGTAAGAGACCTTGAGAAAATGTGTCGACCCAATTCTGCACCGCTTTATGCGACAGAGACTTCTGGTCTCGAACAGGAATCATTTTCTTATATCCTATTGGACAGTCATTCCTCCCCCTACCGGCCCTCCCCAAACACACACACCCAAACAAGTAGAAGCATGCAACAGCACATGTTGTTTGATTGTACACTGCGAGCGGTGAGGTCGGAGATTGATTCATTCTTTTATGTTGTCCTCCCACCTCTTTTTGGGACGGCCTCTTGGTCGTCTGCCTGGCACCTTTCCGTGAAGGATCGCATTTGCAAGACCATTTGATCTCGATATGTGACAGTACCAAGCGAGTTTCCTTTTTTCTGACAGTTGCCAAGAGGTCTTCAAAAGGCCCTATTGCTGTTGTAATTCTATCTCGTATTAACGTCATTTATAACTCGATCTTTGTACGTGACGTTTAAAAGTCGTCGGAAACATCTCATCTCCAAAGCTAGTATCCTTCGCTGAAGGTGGGCTGTAACTGTCCATGTCTTACACGCATGTCCATGTCTCATTTCTCTAAGAGAAGTTAGTAATTGCCAGTCGTAGTAATTGCCTTGCCATATCAAATATGGGATAAAGAAATATTTACATGGAATGAATAGAATGTCTTGAAGACATAGGTCCAGATAGTAAAACCATACGACTGCTCAGTAATCTGTACTAGGTCCAACCTGGGACAGTAACATCAGAAAAAATTATGCTCTACAAGTATAGATGTAAAATGAAGAGTAAGAGAAAGACATTTTTTTTCACAGTGTTTCTAATTACACAAAACAAATATGCAAACAGATAGCAGAAATGCAAGGGTTTGTCATTGTAGGAGTTGTAATGAATAACCTTAGATATACGGATGATACAGTTTTGAAGACAAAAAGTCGGCAAGAAATGCAGAAGTTTTTAACAATAATATACAAAATAAGTCAAGAGTTTGGATTAGACATAGACATAACGAAAACAAAGACTATGACACTTGTAGAAAGCCAAATGTACAGATAAAATAAAAGATAAACTATGAGCAAATATAGAGTTTTGTCTATCTAGGACATATAACAACAGAAGAAGGCAGGTGTAAACAAGAAATCAGAAAGATAATTAGTATGACCAAGATGAATATTTGTTGCCCATCGCAAGCAATGATGGCGGCATCTTTAGACGGTTTGGTCATGGTGATGCAACTTGGGCTGTATTTGGATTATGGTAAGGAAGAAAAGGATCTGGTCACCAACATCACTGGTCCAGAGCTACATTGGACCAGTGGCAAGACATAAGTAAAACAACTGGAAGTTGCTCAAGATGCAGACACTCTGTTCCATCTTCATTTGAAACGTTGCTTGACAGAATTGAGGGATTCGATCGCCTACCGTTTCTGTTCATCGCTTTTAGAGGCGAGTGTTTTACCCCCAGAAAATTCTCATTCCAGTCGTGTAGTTTCGTCACAAAGTAACCAGTCGACGACTGGAACGTTCATGTCCCCGACGTCTCCGGCGTGCAGTAATGCTGTCACGAGAGAGGCCTGGGCTGATGGATCTGGGGTTGTTATTGGCCATCTCTTTCCTGATCAGAGGACCATTACTGATCAGGGTCGTTTGTTTCACTGCTGCTGTCCGGTTGTAGCAGAACTCCCTCTGCGTCCACCCCCCGTTGTTTACTTGCATATTGGCCCCTTGAAAAGTGCATTAATGAGGCTGCTGGAACGTGGCTATCATAGATTATCTGCATGATATCACCACGAGAACGGGCGGTGTATAGAACATGCTAGTAATATTGTCGGCAAGGCGGTAGTTGACTAGGTCTCAGTGTCCTACAGCAATGGCGTAGACAACAAACACCGGCTTGAATGCATGACGCGGTACGTTGGGACGGATGACATATAGCGTAAGGAATAATTACCATACCGCGTAATGAACACAATGACGGAGACCGATACACGAACCCATCTACAATATTGTAATTGAGTAATGTTATGACATGGAAACAATTTGCGAATCTGCTCAAGAGGATTATGTTAAAAATAAGTTGAATGTAAGTGGAATAAAAAATGATTCACATGTTTCCGTTTAAGTTTTTGTTAAGTTTTGTTTAACTTATTTACTGACTTGCTCTGATATATGTATATATTTGAATTTATATATATATATATATATATATATATATATATATATATATATATATATATAAGGTTATTCATATACATTAGATATGAATATATGTGTATGTGAAATATATGTATATATTTGGATGTGTGTATGTATATTCTTGTATGTATGAATGTATTTGTATGTAAATGCATATGTGTCCATGTGCATATATACAAATGTACATATATAAACATATCTATATATAAATATATATATATATATATATATATATATATGTAAAGTATACATAAATGTATACATATATACCTGTATACATACAGTTATACATACACATGTGCATGCATACACACACATATATATATATATATATATATATATATATATATACTCAGAAATATACATACATACATACAAACATATACATCACACACATACGCATATACCACACACAGAAACACACACACACACATATATATATATAAATATGAAACAAAGAAGGTCACACCTCCCCACGACGTCTAAACGACATAAGTGGACTGAAGAAAAAGATATATAAATATACGAAAAATCATTTATATTCTTTTCACATAAAGTTTTGTAAGTTGAGATCTATTTTTGCACAGTAAGGTTGTTTTAGGTTACGATGGTTATGTGGGCACGACAGACATGGGTGCCCGACTTTCACCTCCAATTAATTTGTATCTATTTATTACGTGCCCTTCGCACAATGTTCACCATCAGAGGCTACACATAGAGACATTACAGTGACCAGCGATATTCCCAACTTTTCTCCAATCGAGCATTTGTGGAATCTTCTCAGCAGACGTGTGCGACAACATCCAGCCGCTCTCAAGACCCTTCTGCATTTAGCCCATGCTCTTCAAGAGGAGTGGCAGAGAACTCCCCAAAACAAAATTAGAAGCCATATTCGCAGCATGAGACGTCTCTGCGTGTTTAGCGGCAAATGGGGGACCTACACGATACCAGAAACATTTGAAATGTGAAAAAGGAGTATCAAAATCTTTTTGGTAACCAGTGGGACTTCCGTCACATGACTAAACGTAAACCAACGTTTCTAGCATAAATATCTGACACCTCGGTCCACCGTCCTCGGCACGCGCTTGGAATGTGAGCAAAGTTCCACAACCCGACACTTAACGTTCTTCTCAGGGCGCACAAAAGAGTAATCACATTTATTGCGGACATTCAGCAACAACAAAACCATAAATGTCTCGTTGTGAAGTTCAACTTTACATGTACACGGAATAAATTTGTTGATTTCTAATATGATGTCTTTGGTAATATTTTAAATTCAATATCCCCTCCTTTCTGAGAGCAGTACATATTGAACGATTTTTGCCCACAACTGCGCTTGTGAAATGTTGTCTTCAACAACGTAAGTTCGTACATTTACCTGATCAAAGAAATGATCTCACAAAATACACTAAGAGATCTAACGATTGACATCAGCCGAATTGCTCTGTTTCAATCTCGTACCAAGCATATGCCTCAGTAGATGATGAACATTGCGAGAGACTTCCACTGCACGGTTTTTCTAAACACGGTATGTGCTGCAGATTGAGAAACCTTCAAAATACAGATGCAGAGACTTTTTGATTTGCTCAATGGACGATATAAATAAGAAAGAACATTGGCGATCTCTCTACAGGACCGGACCTAAAACAGGGAAATCGATACCAAACCTTCTTCAGCGTCGTCATAGATACTGTTTTGATAAGTTCGGGTGATATTGTCAAAAAACAAATAGACCAGAAAGTGACGTCCCAGTGGCTCTACAAGATAAACCGTTCACTAGGACGTCGACCAATGAATAGCGAGATGGAGTGAGTAATAGTCTTGGTCCACCATGCCGCATCAATGTGAAAGACCACACATGAGGTTATCCATTTTCTAAATCAGACAGACATATGCAATGACGGATTGAATTTCAGGATTATGCATAAATGGGAGGATTGAGGGGAAGAGGGGGAAGGAAGAACATGGCCAATCACGTGATGGCAAATGTGAAACCCCCCCCCCCCCCCACCCCACAACATAATGAAACATATTAACATATATACAGCAGCCAAGAAAGCAGTCAATAAACATGCACATTAGAGCGGGCACAGAACACAATTAATCAAGCGAAACACATACACACGCACGCAGTCAACGATATAGTGTATGTCCGGCTGAGTAGATAAATCACTTGTTTATCAGGGCAAAGATATCTGGTTCAAGGCCCGGTAACCTTACAGTACTGCTGTAAATGGGTACCTAATTTTGTGTTCAGATAAGAAAAACGCCAGCTAGGAACGAAACTGGTCAACCAACCGGTCAAAAAGCTGAGCCCAAATATAATGATGCATCTCCTACTTCATTACCAACAGTAGGACCTGTTTTGGGGCTGTTTTTACCTCATAATGAAGGTACGAAAGAAGTACTTTAGCGTTTTGTTTATCATCTACAACTTATAGATGAATTCTGGTTAATGAATAATAAACAAAATAAATAATTAAGTACGTAACAGTGTCGTGGCGTTAGGTGAATTCACGTCAAAGACATGCCACAGAGCCGTCGCGTGCACAATCAGATAGATGAATTACTATGGCCCAAATCGTGTTATATTTACTCAGAGAGCTTCTGGAACTTAAGTGTGTTCGGGATGCAGTGCTGTCTATTCAGTTCAACATAATGTAACAATAAAGCAAGGTAAAGTAATTATTCACACAATTATTACAAAATGTTAAGTGATGTTTACCATCCATGTTCATGTTAATGCCTGCCGAAAACTATGAAACAGAGGAAGTCACACCTCCCCACGACGTCTAAAGACTGAAGTGGACTGAAGATAGGTCAAACCTCCCAACGATTTCTAACGACCCAAGTGAACTGAAGATAGGTCACACCTCCCCACGACGTCTAACGACCCAAGTGGACTGAAGATAGGTCACACCTCCCCACGACGTCTAGCGACCGAAGGGGACTGAAGATAGGTCACACCTCCCCACGACGTCTAACGACCCAAGTGGACTGAAAATAGGGCACACCTCCCCACGACGTCTAATGACCCAAGTGGACTGAAGGTAGGTCACACCTCCCCACCACGTCTAACGACCCAAGTGGACTGAAGATAGGTCACACCTCCCCACGACGTCTAACGACCCAAGTGGACTGAAGATAGGTCACACCTCCCCACGACGTCTAACGACCCAAGTGGACTGAAGATAGGTCACACCTCCCCACGACGTCTAACGACCCAAGTGGACTGAAGATAGGTCACACCTCCCCACGACGTCTAACGACCCAAGTGAACTGAAGATAGGTCACACCTCCCCACATACGTCTAACGACCCAAGTGGACTGAAGATACATGTTAGCTGTCAGTAGGACATACTAAGAGCGAAGAGGTCTGATGTAAACAGGACGAAATTGAATCAAAATAAAATGTACACAATACAATTGGTCATAATAAGCACATTACGATAGCACAGCACACACAGACACACAGTGAAACACACACATCAACACACTCACGCACACATAAACACACACAAATACACACTCGCGCACACACGTAAACTCATTCACGCACACGTGCACATATCCACACACCATTTCACGCACACAAACAAACAATACACATCAACACACTCACATCAACACACGCACATCAACACATATTAGCAGACATACACATCAACACATACACATCAACAAACGCATACCAACGCACGCACATCAGCACACACATATGAGCACACGCGCACACACACACACACACACACACATCAACACACTGGTTCACACGTATTGATATAACCAAAATGACTTTGTGATTGAATAGCTCGTACTTCCACCACAAGTAAAGTAAGAATTGTAAACAAACAAAACAGTCGGCATAAGGTGGCTAAGGTGATGAGCAACCCCTCCCTCCCCCGTCCCAAACCCCACCCCCACCAAACCCCATTCAGATTGGTACCTAGCCTGAAAAGAATCGACCCACCGTATTCTTACAAGCCTGCTGGAAAAAGCAACAAAAGATAGATTTGAATGGTGCTGGAAATAGTATCATTAAAGGCTTGAGACGTTGCTAAAAGATTCTCGGACACATGCTCCTGTAAAACGTCCAAGTGTCGCGTTACGCTTTCTTTAGAGCGAAAAGGAGTCAAGGAGAATAAACGAGAATTCTGGAGAACAGGGGTCCTTTTGATATGCTATACTGACCAGGTATCACTGCACCTTAGATAAACCTATAGGTTCCACGTCTCTTTCGGTAGATGTCAAAGGTCATAGGGTAGGTTTGATGATTGTACCTTATCTGCTATCGCAGCAGGCGTCTGTGACAGCTCGTGCTAATTGTCGTTCCAAACTCTTGCCATCTCGTGATTTGTCTGTCATCGATCTAATCATCTCCATTGAACAGACTGCCACTGAATGTTTTCTCAATGGTTTCCATATCATATCGAATATCAGATTTAGAACGCAGCTAATGTGCTCGTATATCAGACATGTCTGTAACTGATCGCAAACAATACTTGGCACGAAGCAGGATGATGGTAAATCAACATGTCTTTTGTCTGACATGAACTAGGAGCAGTATGATTGATCATGTGTGCGTGACACTAGGGACACGATTATTAATGCGTGATGTCACTGATACCAATCGTATAGTGTATCGCTATCTTGCATTCAAATGTGAGGGCTCTATCTAACCGTTTAAAAAAACATACTATCACAATATGTACGGAATGACTTTTTTGATATTGGCAGAAAACTTTTTTAAAAAAAAGTTAATAAATCATAAAAATAATGATTTGTGTTGGAATTGATTGTTTAAAACGCATTAGTAAGCACTACTCACAATGGTTACGTGTTTTAAAAAGAACATTATCATTTACGAGAGCAATGTTGTATTGCAGATCGGCCTTGTTGTTAGAGATTCCGTTAATAAATCGGCTTTAAATTATGTCCATCTTTCTGAACCTAAAAATGCAACCTGAAAATTTGTAAGTGATTTGGGGGGAAGAGGTACAGAGATATTTTAATAACTGCAGCGGAAATACTTATGATGAACAAAAAACACAGAGAAACACGTGGTACTAGTCAGAGAAACACGTGGTACTAGTCAGAGAAACACGTGGTACTAGTCAGAGAAACACGTGGTACTAGTCAGAGAAACACGTGGTACTAGTCAGAGAAACACGTGGTACTAGTCAGAGAAACACGTGGTACTAGTCAGAGAAACACTACCTGTGGTGGCAATGCTTGGAAGTAAAATTATACAGATCTAAAAATAACTCTAGGAGAAACTATCGAAACTATGCTACCGATTCAAGAAAGTGATGATTCGGAGGATTCCATCTCAATGCAACATATTTGTTAATTATGAGGCTGACGTACTGGCTAGAAATGGCAAACCACTTTTTTTCTATCTTACAGAGATGCAACTTATGAAGAGGACATGCGATTTACCGAGTGCATATACAATAACAAGAGGTAGCCAGAGCATCGGGACAATAATAACACCATAACGCTCTACACGGACTTCGCAAAAGTCACAACAAAATTGCTTCACGATCAATTCAACAAACTAAAAATAGGATATACTGACGAATGTGTCTGCAGCACTGATAAAATAAACATGAACATCTCCTACACGAGTGTCGAACGTACGAGATACAAAGAATGCACATTTGGCCATCATTTGTTTCATTCGGAGAGAAAGTCGATGGGGATACCAATGACTCATGCGGACCACTGCTTTCTTAAGAGAATTCAATGTGACTCCTGAAAGTGTACGAAGAAGAAGAAGAAAGTATATCCATGAACATTATGTTTGGCTTTTGCCCTGCGTATTCGCTGTGATTCGCGTGTCGCTCGATTCAGGGTAGCTAACGGTGCGTGCCATTCAAAGAATATGTGCTTCAATCTGTTTACAACTTGTATACACTGTATAGCGCACCAAATACGGGCAGATGAGTATGCTAGCATAAACATGCAGTTTAACGTAACTTAATGCAAACGGGCTCTATTCAATTGAAGTCAATTGTATGTTTTCGTGTTTTCGGCTGGGGTATGGTACCAATCCAGCTGTATCAAACCATATTAGATATTCAAGTTATTAAACAAATTGGAATCCATAATGTATTTTTCAACAATAGTTGTTCTCGGTTTGTCATAGAAAGGTAAAGCACGCAGAAACTCTAAGACATTCAGCATCAATACTGAGTTTCATGGTTGCTTATACAGTTATATTGTATCAGGACATATTAACCTATCTGCATTGCAATTTTTTCACAATTACAGACAGAAAGAGGCAAAGATATAAAATACCAGACAGCTTAATATCAAATACCATGGCAAAGCATGGGAGGTGATCAACTGCAGAACTAATAAACGACACGGGGTAAGAGAAGGTGATGGTCCTTGATTGCCAAAGCTAACCGACAGGGCACTTGATAATAATGAAGATAATGAAAACTTTGGCATTCAAATTCGTTTCCTATTAGCTCAACAAAGAACTTTCACTCCATATTAGAATCGTTCATTGAATCTTAATGGTACAACGTTTCGTTTCCATCAATGCTATCATAATATCCATGACCATATCTTTCATCATATCCATAACTATATCTATCATCATATCAATGCCTATATATATATCATCATATCCATGACTATATCTTTCATGATATTCATGGCTATATCTATCATCATATCCATGACTATATCTATTATCATATCCATGACTATATCTATTATCATACCCATGACTATATCTGTTATCATATCCATGACTATATATATATTATCATATCCATGACTATATCTATTATCATATCCATGACTATATCTATTATCATATCCATGACTATATATGTCATCATATCCATGACTGTATCTATCATCATATCCATGACTATATCTATCATCATATCCATGACTATATATATCATCATATACATGACTATATCTATCATCATATCCATGACTATATCTATCATCATATCCATGACTATATCTATCATCATATCCATGACTATATCTATCTATCATTATATCCATGACTATATCTATCATCATATCCATGACTATATATATCATCATATCCATGACTATATATATCATCATATCCATGACTATATCTATCATTATATCCATGACTATATATATCATCATCGTCACAATGATCATTACCAGTCCTTGTTGTGACTGGAGGCATGTAAGACGGACTCAAACTTGGAAATATAAATGTACATTTGTTTAAGGCCTTGTTTCCTGACATGTTCAATTCTATGTAACAAGATTTGAACCTCTATGACAACACGACTATCAACATTCATGGAAATAAAAATATTTAAAAATGATAAACGTGTGATTTATGTTTATGCCAGCATTTTAAACAGTAATCTTTAACTTTATGTATATGTGCATTTTCTTATACATCCTTAACTTTATTTATATGTGCATTTTCTTATACTACTTTAACTTTATGTATATGTGTATTTTCTTATACATCTTTAACTTGATTTATATGTAAATTGTCTTGTTTATCTTCAAATTTTATTTTTTGTCATATAATGCCCTGTCCATCTTCAACTGTTTTATAATCGGATGTACTGGGCCGACAGGTGCAAAATAAAAACCACAGTGCAACGCACACCGCCTTGGAGAATAGAGAATAATGCAAACTAAGAAACAAATTTAAAAAAAAAATAAAAAGCACAGAAGGAAAAGCACAGAAGAGAAAGCAGAAAAGAGAAAGCACAAGAAAGAAAGCACAAACAAGAATGCACAAAAGAGAAACCACAGAAGATAAAGCACAGAAGGGAAACCACAGAAGAGAAAGCACAGAAGGGTAGACACAGAAAAAACAAGGAAAAGAAACCACAGAAGAGAAAGCAAAGAAGGGAAACCACAGAAGAGAGCACAGAAAAGTAAAAATTCGAAAAAAGCACAGAAGATGAATCACAGAAGACACATCATAGAAGAGAAAGCGCAAATAGAAAGCACAAAATACAAAGCAGAGAAGAGAAAGCCCAGAAGAGAAAGCACAGAAGAGAAAGCACAGAAGGGAAACCACATAAGAGAAAGGACAAGGGAAACAACAGAAGACAAAGCACAGAAGAGAAAGCACATTAGAGAAACCCCAAAAGAGAAACCGCATAAGAGAAACCCCATTTGAGAAATCACATAAGATAAACCCCATAATAGAAAGCACAGAAAGGAAAGCACAGAAGAGAAAGCACAGAAGGGAAAGCACAGAAGAGAAACCACATAAGAGAAACCACAGAAGAGAAAGCACAGAAGGGAAAGCACAGAAGGGAAAGCACTGAAGGGAAAGCACAGCAGAGAAATCGCAAATAGAAAGCACACAATAGAAAGCACAGCAGGGAAAGCACAGAAGAGAAAGCACAGAAGGGAACGTACATATGGGAAAGCACATAAGGGAAAGCACGGAAGGGAAAGCACAGAAGAGAAACCACGAAAGGGAAAGTACAGAAGGGAAAGCACAGAAGGGAAAGCACTGAAGGGAAATCACAGCAGAGAAATCGCAAATAGAAAGCACACAATAGAAAGCACAGCAGGGAAAGCACAGAAGAGAAAGCACAGAAGGGAACGCACATATGGGAAAGCACATAAGGGAAAGCACGGAAGGGAAAGTACAGCAGTGAAAGCGAAAATAGAAAGCGCAAATAGGGGTGGGGGTGCGGGGGGGGGGGTAGCTGGGACTCAAAGGAGAGGAATAATAAACAACGATAATGTAGACATGTTAATGAGCAGACATATTTTACACATTAATGGCATACTATGGTTCATCGAAAATTGAGGAATGAAACTATCAAAGTGTAATAACGAAGGCGTCGCCATTCCCAGACCAAAGTAGGAAAGACATAAAACAAAGGAGTAAAGGAAAAGTAACAGGCACGTGTACCATAACACATCGAAATGATAGAGCCTGTGAACCAAATAATTATGCGTAAAGGCTTGCGCAATGCAAGATCAATACAGTGTGGCTTGAGCACCACCAGTCTTTTTAAAACTAAGAAAAAATATATCATCGGAAAGCTCAGATTTGTAGCAATCAACAATGAGCCACACAATTAAGACGTAATACACAATTAAGACACAAGCTACACGTAAAGAAGACCGATGTTTTCTCGGGGAACACATTTGTTTTTGACAGAATAACAGAACTAGAGAAGTAATAATTTCAATAGGCAGTCTAGCTGTAGAATACATAAAGGTAGTTAGAAGCTCTTATATGTGGGTTTTTTTTCTTCTGCAAAGATGCTTTTAACAGAATCAGCTGCAAATATGCTTTTAACAGAGTTCAGCACGAAAATCTAAATTATTTTCTGGAAAGAAGTGACACAAGAAATCTCATTTACTAATACATTGAAATAGTCCGTGGAAGTAAAACCGCCAGGATTTAGTTCTTTATTTAGAAATGTCAATAATTGATTGAAACTCAACTGTTTACCATTCACTTGACTGTTTAACATTCACACAGAGCAGGGTTTTGAACGGAGAGAGGACTGTCCGGAATAATCATCAGGCCATGTTAATAAATTACCTCAGAAATGCTTGTGACAGACTTCCGAAAAACATGGATGAGAAAAAAAAAAGACCAAAAAAAATGCCAATAAAGTGAATCACATACGTCAAGAAAATAGATTTAAAAAGTAAACCAATCTGTCATTACATCCTGTATTGTCATTACTTGAGGTACACAGGGAAGATGCATAAAGCTGATTACCTTGCAGTCCCCATGCACTGGCACAGAATATTATTATTTTATCTCTGAAAGAAAATAAACACCATGTGTTTTTCAGAAGGTTTAAACGCAGTTAGGAACAACAGGTAAAACATGCAAACCATTTGGTCATGCACTCTTCATTTATTGATCAACTCACACAGAATATTAAGTAAAGATAAGCAAATACAGAGATAAATAACTACAGATATGACTTAATGATAAAAAACAATGACCATGTCCAGACCTACTTCTATCTCAGAAACATGATGGCACCGGATGGTAGACGCCTGAGAGAAACCACAAAGAGAATATAAATATTCAAAGCTGATCTCGTCATCACGTGACAAGTATTGCCATAGAAACAAATTGCTCACAAATTGAAAACGGGAATAATCACATTTTATGTATCCTCGTTATTACTTTTGTCCGTGCCGAAGAGACAACACAGAGATGAAGCGCCGATCCATCTTCAATGACGCCGTAGATACGGCGTTGATAGGAAATTGTAGATTAGTCGGACATGTCATGCGCACGCTTGGCAATAGGTTGAGACATACAAATGAGGTCTTTGTAGTCCTACAGCTCCAAGCGGCCACTCGGACGTTCACAAATGAGATGGCCAGATGGTCTTAGTAAAACCCTTGATCCAAGAAGTTAGAACACCATTTCGACATCTGACGTCAGACACTTGTCAAACCTCATTTAATACTTAGCTTACAATTAACATAATGTATAGAAACATAAAAACGTATGGATGGATAATTAACAACAAGTTGTGAAGTATATAACTGAGACCTTTAAATAGATCATATGCAGAAGAATGAGGCGCAATTTGAGGTATGTAAAGATGGCAGAAAGGAAGTTTTGAATACATTTGATATAGAAAGGATTCATGAGCATAACAACGTGTTTCTAGCCGGTTCATATCACAAGACATACACTTTGCTACACACCGTAACTAGAAGGGAGAGTAGAGGACAAATGTACCAGAGGAAGATGATTATAAGTGTCGTCACTGGAGGGGTTTGGGGGGGGGGGGGGGGGGGGTGAGCAGGAGGAGAGGGGGACTCATAAGGATTGTGAAAAAAATGTCCATCTTATTTGAATTTTCTGCAAAAGTGTATTGACTGATGCTCAACATGTTAACTATAAGAATTTAGTTACATACTCTGTTCTACACTTGCGCTCTGAGCTGCCTGTGCAGGCATTTCATGTAAAACGATTTAGCTGTCTGGCATGTCTGTTATACACTGTCCTTGTTTCGCATGCACGCAACAGAGTGGTTGGAACTACAGCTTCTGATGAAGGCAAACAAGAAAGTTTGATACAAAAGCAGGCTGCGTGGCCTATGTGGGAAGTGTCTATGTCACAATCTCACTCATCCGCTTCGAATCATGCTCCTGGCCAGGTTGGTTTGATTCGCACCTCCACGTACGGAAAGTAATGGCAACCTACCGTACTTGCCGAAAAACGTAAAACAGCCAAATAGTGTTGGCGATGTAAGAAGCGACGTTCTCCAAAGGACATGCTACTTACTTGATATAGAAAGAGATTTACAAGAATAACAAAGTATATACTTTGATCATTTTAAAAGACATACACTTTAATGCAAACCGTATTATAAGGCAGCGTAGAGGACAAGCGTTCCAGAGGAAGACAGCGTTATACGTGTCGTAATTGGAGGGGTTAGGGGGGGGGGGGCTAGAGGGGAGGGGTAAGATAAAACATTGAACCGTCTAACATAGAAACGTCTGTCTGACTACATCCATCAAGGCAAGAGACAGGAAGTTGATATCAATTACTGCTCACATA
Organism: Ariolimax columbianus; assembly: GCA_036924085.1. Classification (NCBI taxonomy): domain Eukaryota; kingdom Metazoa; phylum Mollusca; class Gastropoda; order Stylommatophora; family Arionidae; genus Ariolimax; species Ariolimax columbianus. The sequence goes on along the minus strand of JAVGWX010000004.1, from coordinate 41,507,944 downwards.
GAGCATGTCGTAAGAGGCGACTAACTGTGTGACACCAGCCAAAACACCAGCCATGGTTAGGTGATTTGTTTAGAGCAGCATATATGGCACCTAACAGACTCCGGATCTACTTTGCTCTTGTGTTTGAGTCTATTAAGATGGACTCGCACATTCTTTAACCACCCTCCGTTGGCGCTTGTCCCAATTCAGCGGAGTATTAAGCTGCTCAAGCCTAGCCCACTAAGCAGGATAACCTTCTCCCGGCTACATCCAGCTCACACCACAACTGGAACCTGTACAGAGACATCTGCCCCCGTAGAAGTACATGTCGACTTAGAACTAAGAAAACATCTTAATCACGGTAGACAACTGCTGGAAATACAAGTTTATTGTATAACGAGTGTGTTCTTTCCCTTACACGTTCTGTGTCCCAGTCGGGATACTTTTTGGCTTGGTTTGGCTTAGTTCGTTCTCAATCTCCCGCTACCAAGCCATGAAAGGGCTTAAGTAGCAGACAGAAGTCCAGAGAACGGAATGCATTGTGTCGTAGTTTACAGCTTGACTGCGATATTTGCACATTTCGATCAACACATTCGACTTCAGCAATAGGGATGCTTTTTAATGAATTTGTCAAGCAGATGAGAATAATAGTTGTCCATCGTCTGATTAGATGGTGACAGCATCAGACTTCTGTTGCAAGATGTGATCTCATGTAAAAGACAAACTCTGGAACAGCAAACTTTGCCGAAAGCGAAACACACGTGGAAAGAGTTGTTCGCTAAGTCGTGCGTTTTGTTCTTTCGGTCGGCTCTCTAGGTCTGAGTCTTATTTATATACGAGGCGTGTTCAAATGAAACCGGACCTAACTGCACCAAGTGAACATACGTACGATGCGCCTGATAACGTGACTTCTGGTGTGAACACCACATACCAACCGTCAAGTTTGCAAAATTGCATTATCCTTCGACTCACGATTTCCTCAGCAGACGTTGAAAACAGCGGGTGTGATGATTCATTTGTCGAGAGCGATGATTCGTTTTCTAAGAGCTGAAGGATGTCAATCATTTGACATTCCTGGCAGAATTTAGGCAGTTTATGGTGACAAAGGTGTAGTGAAGACAACAGTGAAGAACTGGACAATGATGTTTAAAGAAGGACTTGAGTTAACGAAAGATCTTCCGAGACCAGGTCAGGCGCATATTGTCGCGTCAGAAGATGCCATCGCCAAAATTGATGCAGCAATTCAGGTGGACCGTTGCCACACTGTTATCTCTCTGTTTCCTCTTTCCCTGTTTCCTCTGCCCCTTTTTCCTTTGCCTCTCTGTTTCTGTTGTCCCCATTTCATTGGTTTTTTTCGGTTTCTTTTGTCCCTGTTCTTCATGTCTCATTTTCTTTTGTTTCTCTGTTTTATTTGTCCCTCTGTTTTCTTTGTCCCTGTTTACTTTGTCTCTCTGTTTTCTTTGTTTCTCTGTTTTCTTTGTCTCTGTTTCCTTTGTCTCTCTGCTTTCTTTGTTTCTCTGTTTTCTTTGTCCCTGTTTCCTTTGTCTCTCTGTTTTATTTGTCCCTCTGTTTTCTTTGTCCCTGTTTCCTTTGTCTCTCTGTTTTCTTTGTTTCTCTGTTTTCTTTGTCCCTGTTTCCTTTGTCTCTCTGTTTTCTTTGTTTCTCTGTTTTCTTTGTCCCTGTTTCTTTTGTCTCTGTGTTTTCTTTGTTTCTCTGTTTCCTATGCCCCTGTGTTTTCACTGCCCTGTGACGATTGTCAACCTGTTTTAAGCCCTTTAGCAATTACTTCAGGAGGAAGTTGGGAATGAGCTCACCGGATATGCAAAAAACATGTCTATGTAATCTGGTCTGAGATTTCTGCAGAATCTTATGGATGCTAAACATATTTACGATGAGAATTAATTTTAGAGTTAGATACTGCACTTAAGTTTTCCGCAGCCTGAGCAGACATTTCACGTGAAAACGATTTAGCTGCCTGGCACGTCTGTTACATGCTGTCCATGTATCGCATCTAAGCAACAGATAGGTTATGACTCAAAGGCAAAGGCCTCCGTCTATCGTAGACGATGATGGCATAATTAATTTTGCTAGCAATATTTTTAGTTTTATCCTCACTCTCTCGTCTCGAGCCGCCGGTCCCCAGTGGCAAGTCAAGAATAAGACGACTAGAGAGGGACTACGAGAATCCCCTACAGCACGACAAATGTTTGCCGTAGTGGTAACACTATCCCTTGTCAGTTCTAGATATTTGCGCTTGTAGCCACTCAAACGCAGAGCTTGCGCATGTCCGTTGTTGACTTCATATATATATTCCCTTCTCTTGTGAGGGTACAGCTTGAGTAGGTGAAGCTGTCGTCTGCTTTACGAGGCTGGATTTTGTCCGGGAATGTGTGGTTGTCTGCACCGCTTTCCAGGAGCAAGCAGGACGAGTGCGTACGTTCTTCCAATGTTGTTTGGAAGTCCAAAATTACTGAACGTCATCAAAGTCTCTGTCATAGTTCATTGCATTCCTTGTTCTGAGCAATTGTTAAGGCGCAGTCGTCAACAAACAAAAGATCAAAGTTGGTGGCTTAATTCACCTGGTATAAGACTGACTGCGTTTCGGATTGAACAGCTGACCTTGCCTCTTGTACCTGCTATGTATACAAGGAGCAGTGGCATGCACAGCGCCAGAGAGAAATATTGCAACTATGCTAAAGATTGCCTGTGTCATCAAACATTCATGTTTTACAATTCACTTCGTGTCATTATATAATCGTGAAACTGCTGGGATTCTTACGTAGCCTTTCATTTGTAATTTTGTTGTGGGCCTTAAAGACACTATTAGGTAAAGCTATTAGCTGCTCGTAGATGAACGCCATATATAGTGATGCTTGGATCGCTGAAAAACATCACAGGAACAGGTAGAAAATAACTTTGGTTTTCGGACAATACCAAAGTTAGTACACGCAGCAGAAACCTTGTGGTCTGTACGTTCTGTTTTGAATACGTGGCAATAACATAGTCATCTGTCTACAGGTGTGGAGTCATTATCGTAGAGGAGATATAAACATGCTGGAAAGGATATAACAAAGAGCGACAAAGCTGATAGTGGATTTCCAGTATTACAATTATGAGGAAAGACTCCGGCCTACAGTATCTAGAAAAGAGAAGAATTCAATGTTCTAATACAGGTTTACACGATAATCAAAGGAACGGATAAATTAGACTATTACAATTTTTTTTCTTTAAAATACAGCCATCAATAAGAACAAGAGAGTATATCTACACATAAACTAAAGAAAGGTCCAGATTACAAGTTAGGAAATATTTTTTTAGCCAGAGAGTGGTGATTACTTGGAATGCATTGCCACAGGAAGTAGTGGGGGCAGGGACAATTTATGCATTTAAGAATAGATTGGATGCACATAGCTTTTAGGGCAAGAAAATGTAAATGCAACTGGTTGTTTACAGACTCAGCATAGTCTTCTAAGCCAGTATAACAATGTTAAGTTAAGAAAGAGAAGATCTATGATCGTTGTTTCATTCTTCTTTGTGAGGGAACTGAAATTCTTCTTTGAGAGGGAACTGAAATTCTTCTTTGGTAGGGAACTGACATTATTCGTTGGGAGGGAACTGAACTCCCATTATATCGAATAGCTGCCCACCCTTCCCACATAAAAAAGGTGCGCAAGAAACAAAGCCATGTGCAGTATCAGAAATGATGACAGCAATTAGCATTCATTGGGGTGTACACGATGCCCTTTTTGACTCCGTGTGCATCTGGGAAGTCTGCAGACAGTTTGCGATCATAGAGTACATAAACCGGCATGCAAGCAGGCAACGTGTGGGCAACTACGGTGAATTTGTCGAAGCAGTATAATTTAGAAATGGTTTGCCACATTTCTTTCCTGTTGTCAGTGTTATGAACAGGGTAAACAAGGTCGTGTACCAATCAAGATGGTGTGCCTGTAAGTTCTTCTAGTTTTGACAAGCTTCAAATATCATATTAGCGGCCAGGCGACATGATCGGAAGCCACATTGACATTGGAGGAGCGGTTTGAGAATCATGCATAAACATATGCATATATATATATATATGACAAGTAAATGGATAGACTGGATGGTAAAGACATACACGCATAAACGGATATACGCCCACTCGCACACACGCATACACGCACGCACAGACAGACAGACACACACACACACTGCGTGGGTATATGGATGGTTGGATGAATGTATGGATGGATGGATGGATAGATAGATAGATAGATAAATAGATAGATAGATAGATAAATAGATAGATAGATAGATAGATAGATAGATATATAGATAGATAGATAGATAGATAGATAGATAGATAGATAGATAGATAGATAGATAGATAGATAGATAGATAGATAGATAGATAGATAGTTCATTGTATGCGAATAAAGGTGTTTGAGAAAGGCTGTCGGTGTTACAAGGCTAGACAGAGTACGAAACAAAAGTAATCAGACAGAAGGTCTGTGCAACACCGTGCATGGAATACATGAAAAAAGTAGACAATACAATGCTTCAGACACCTGACAAGAATGCAACGAAAGTTACCAGCTGCTCGTATCTACACTTCCAGGCATTACGGTTGCCAAGCAAGAGGCAGCATACGAAAAGATAGATAGATGGTGTCAGTGAGATACCGAAGAAACACGGAATGACCGCAACTTCGGCGACAAAGCTGGCACACGACAGAAAACTGCACCTCTCCACGAATGTCTAACGTCACAAGTGGCTGGCTATAAGATGATGATTATTGTTTACATTCAGTATCTGGGTTTATCGTCAAAATAAAATAACAACAATTGTTGTGGATTTTAATATCATTATTGATGTTTATTAAGTAAACATAACTGACTCATTATTTGTAAAATATAATAATGAATGTATAGCGTAAAAAGTTGCTACAGCAATTCGATCACAATTCTATCCAATCACAGACTAGATTTCTACTATGATTAACCAATCATACTGCAGTAATGGGGCTACTGAATTCGACGGCTACAAGAACGTGCACGTTTACGTCATGTGAAAACAGTTCCTTGCTATGTTGTAAGGGGGAGATGCCTCTTTCTACCATACAACTCAAATTATATGTGAGTGGCTAATTTTGTTTAGGATATTATTACTTTTATCTAACAGACATCATAAGGGATTTATCCACTGTTATATACCCAATTGTAACGTTGGACATGATGTTTCATCATCAACAACTGCATGATCATCATCATCATCATCACTTGACAAATGCGCTGGTCTGCTCGTCCGTGAAGATTAAAAATATGTGCTTGACGAGTAAAGTAAATTCGTTTTTAATGGTTACTACATAACGACACTTATACGATTGTTAATGATATTACGGATCGAATAGATTCTACATAAGCTAATTTGTGATGGTGGATCTAAATGGACCTACACTGCCACCATTTAAACTTACTAAAACCATCCATAAATAGTAAGTTAATGAATGCCTAGTTTAAATTTGTTAACATAAATTGCATGCCTGTAGTGCGACCAAGCTGACTGGTGACATTTTTGACTGATTGATGAGCCACCCTAACATTTGTCAAGCTGTGATCATCATTACTACCAGAATAATAATTATTATTGCCTGGTAACTCCAGTATAGGTACAGTTCAACATTTGGTTTACGCTAAACCAGATTTTAGGGAAGATTGAATCCAATTGTTTGCAGTGCGAGTATCAGTTGGAGCGGTTTTTACATGGTGAGGTTTACTAGCTTCATACACAACATTCGAGACATTCTGTTTCTCGTGACATACCGGGATGGAAAGACATGATATTTCTACGCTCAACAAGCTTAAAGTACAAATGTTTCTCTAGAGGTGTCATACATTTCACTTTACAATGGTTTAGCAAATGGATTGGTTATGATATAAAACTCTCAAAATATGATAATTGATTTTCTGCATAGTATACAACATTACCAACATCTTCTATCATTCTAATTACACTGGGGAACTCAATTTGATCAAAATAATTCTTCTGAGAAAAAAAAGCTGGCCATTTCTTAAATGTGTCATGATGCTAAACACGAATATGACAATTCAAACGCAAAAAGTCAAGGGACGGCGTGGCCTAGTGGTTAAGTGGCACGGCTCACAACCAGAAGGTGCTGGGTTCGATCCCCATCACAGCACTGCCGTTACCCCGGGGAAGCAGACCCTTACATAAAATGCATGCTGAAGTCGGATGCACTGGGCCGACAGGCGCAAAATAAAAACCACAGTGTAACGCACACCCGCCTTGTGGAATAGAGAAATAAGGCGAACGCAAAAAAAAAAAAAAAAAAAACCGCAAAAAGTGGCTAATGTTCCATATATATACACACATATGCGAACACTCCCACAAATAAACACACACACACACTTCCCCTAGCATACCCATGCAGTAGATCAGCTTGTCAATCGGACTATACGTTCTGAAAGTGAAAGAAACAACAGCAGTTTAAACATTAATGGATATCTTCTTTGTTAGTACGCTCGTCTGTTTCCCATACACCTCCCATCTCTTCCCACATCTCTTGAACCATTGCCTCTATATTCTTGTCTAATTTTATATTATATATACAATTAAACATTTATATTGAAGATGCAATAACATACTATCACTTATATTTCAATGTTTCATGGATAACGGTGCAACGGAAGAAGTTATGTTTACATCTTGAGGTTCCAAGAACGTTGAGTTCGCTAATTATGACAGGTCCAATGGAATCAGCTGAGCTCACTGTTAGTGACGTCTAAACTGTCGCATAGAAACTACGGATTAATAAATTACGTCAGTACTGCGCAATAAAGTACGTATTTGTATTGACATGTTAGTTGTGAGAGTAATCTAATATAATTGATAACACATTTGGCATTTGTCGGTCAACAAAGGTATTTCGGAGCGAAATCTATAGAATTATGTAATCTAATTATTATAAAGTAATACGTTCATAGACATACATCGGTAAATTCTGCTCTTTCGTCCGACATCACTTTGCTTGTCCGTTTAACATCAGGTCAGGATCATCTCTTTCGAGCGTCTAACAGTAGCCAACCAACAATAACGTAGACCATTCCTTATGGTGGCATTTGTCCATAGTGGTAATGTCCTGGTGGAAACGTTTACCGTACTGATTACTAACCATGCCTCAGTTGTCATGGAGGAAATCCAATCAGGGAACGGGAAAGTGGATCTTTAAGGACATTTTACAGGGAAGTGGTCCGTCTGAGTCTATGACAAAGACACAAATTCCACCACTGTCCAATATACAGCATTCCGTAAGAGGCGACTAACTGTATGATATGCATTGCATAACACAGGCCATGGTTAGGTGGTTTGTTAAGAGCCGCATAGATGTCGACTAAAAGGTTGCGGGTCTACTTTGCTTAGTTTTTGAGTTTATTAAATTTGACTCACATATCTGTTAACTATCCTGCGTTGTACATTTCGCAACGCAGAAAATTAATAAGCTTAGCTACTCGAGTCTAGCTCTATCGCCTACATTATTAATACGCTGATCTACTCGAGTCTAGCTCTATCGCCTACATCATTAATAAGGCAAGCTACTCGAGTCTAGCTCTATTGCCTACATCATTAATAAGCTGAGCTATTCGAGTCTAGCTCTATCGCCTACATCATTAATACGCAAGCTATTCGAGTCTAGCCCTATAAGCAGGAAATCGACCTCCCCCTTACCCGCCTACATCATTAATAAGCTAAGCTACTCGAGTCTAGCCCTATAAGTAGGAAATCCACCTCCCCCTTACCCGCTACATCATTAATAAGCTAAGCTACTCGAGTCTAGCCCTGTAAGTAGGAAATCCACCTCCCCTTTACCCGCCTGCATCAAGCTCGAGCAAGAGCTGGGACCTGCACAGAGACATTCGCCGCTGTGAAGCCAAGGTCAACTAAAGACAAAACTAAGACTTGTAGTGAAGTTTGTGATACAAAGAGACCATGTCCCCAACCAGTTCATTGTAGTTTTCTGCGGCCCTGACCCCTCCGAGGAACTGAGTTAATTAATGATTTTTCTTTTAACCATCAAGCATCTTGTCTAACATTTAATCTCTGAAAAGTTTACGGATCTGAGGACCGACGCAAAATTATTAAATGGGGGGAATTTATCCGTTAAGTATTTGAAAGCGTATTTACTACGGTCTACAGCTTTAAGGAAGTTTTCCATCCCACCGAGTTTCTTGTGTCAGATAGGTAGCAGAAATGTGTTCGTTTCTGCCAGTACTGGGGACCACACATATTTCTTTCTGACATTCATGATATTTTCTCTGAGGCCAATCTCACTTCACATAGTTTAACATCTTTGCTCGGATGTCCCTTTTGCATAAAAAAAGCGGTACTGTATCAGTTCCAGGTGCAGACCAATCAATAGAGCCACGACCTTCAGGTCACAACAAACATACCAGCTGTACTTGCTATATTGACGTCAATTCAAAGATATGTTTAGCTTGTAGTAGATTTCTTTCATTTACATAGCGTGTACAACGTGGGTTTCCGTTATCCAGCATCACCGTCTTGGGACTCGGATTAGAGAAGTCTATGAACAGTTTTACAGGCCATGTTTGACTACTAGAACATTCACGAGAGAGACCGTCTATTTCGGAGCATAACACGAGGCCATCTTCTTTCCTGAAGTTAGCAGCACATTTCTAAAAAATACTGCGGAACGTAGTAACTCGGATAATATCTTTGAAACGATTCATTGTTCAAGACTGTATTTCAAGTAACTCTTTTTTTTTACCTTGGTCAGCTCCAGATTTTGAACATATCGTTCAGTTCCTCTTTGGTGAGAACGTGTGACTTATATGACATATCGTGGCAGACGAATGGACTATCAATATGCGCCAAAGAATGCAATAACCCAACGTTGGTTCTCCTGGACTCAGCTCAATTGAATCGATGGACAATTCAATTAGAGGTTTGAGAACAGGAGGTCCGTCACCGTGCTAAGCTGGTTGTATATTCCGGGTACGCTAATATCCGCTTCTTTTCATGGTGATACTTGCAGAGACAGGTGGAACCATGCAGAAGTATCAATGTTTGCGTGATTGTTTGGCCATAAGAACAGTAAATGACATCGCCTCTATTTCGCTTTTCAGTCATTTCTTAAGATTTCTTGGGCATATATTGCAAACATATGTGTAAGACCTGCGTCTGGTCATGATCTCCATTTTTGCATCATAAATAAAGATACCATGCCGCTATCATGGTTACAGCAATAACCATTTTCTGGCTGGAAATCGTAAATGTTCCGCGCTATTAATACAGTTACAAGGCATCAATGATAACAACTTTAGACTGCAGTGATCATTTGTGTTGTAGTTATGTACGCTATTAGAAGTAATAAATGGATTCGCTAAAATGCCTGCTGTCTCTACGAAACTTCACTTACAATTAACGATTGCACCACTGTTCTCAGCTATTGTAACTCTACAATGCCATGACTAAATGTAATCATTTTGCAATGCCGTTGGCGGTTTTGTGTATATGGAGTACTGGTGCAATACAGCTCAATATCGGGATAGAAATCCAAAATGGGTACCTATGTATTAATGCGGACAGTCGTTTATACATCAAAACCTATTTTTCTCCAAAACAAAAAGCCAAACGCAAATGTTATTGCCATTTTCGTGTTCAGAACCAATAAACGAATTCATATTTTTGTTTTTATTTGAAATGCAAGCTATGAGATGTCCAGTGTTATGTGCTTGGATAAACCACTGCATTATCATATATCTCTCTTTCTCTCTCCCTTTCTCCCCCTCTCTCTCTCTCTCTCTCAGATCTCTCTCTCTCTCTCTTTCTCTCTCTCTCTCTCTACTGTCTCTCATTTTAATTCTGCAAATTGGTCATCTTAAATATATATATATTCCTCATATGTTCATTTCTACAGTTGACTTTTATGGAGGATCTTGCATCAACGAATATATGTCCTCTTGTAAATGACATTTATTTTGCACTTTGCTATACATAACGAGGTTGTCAACCGTATGCACGGCTGTTATTTAGTCGACTTTGACTACATGCTTACCAGAGTGTAGGCTAGTCGACTTTTACGACATGGTATACTACAATGTCGTGTCCCCTTTGTCAGTCCATCTTGAGAATATGGCCTATTATAATAGGCCTCATTTCGGAAGCCTGCGCCAATACACTTTGTGTCTGTTTTCAGTATCAGTAATATGTTTCTGTAGTAATTGTTTTACCTAAAGAGGTTGCTAGCCGTATTGGCAACTGTCTTTTGATCGCCTATTTCGATCTGCATAGAGAGGTACAGTGGACTATCATTTCCTGTCCTGTAAAGGGCCCCAATAAATACCATGGTGTTTCTGTTGTACGTTTTCTGTCCCTGTAAGAGCCTCTATGATACACTTGGGCAATATATTAGAGTGTCATTGTCTCACTCTTTCTATCAATGTATGGGGTTCTTGAGTACACTTGGGCAATATATTAGAGTGTCATTGTCTCACTCTTTCTATCAATGTATGGGGTTCTTGAGTACACTTGGGCAATATATTAGAGTGTCATTGTCTCACTCTTTCTATCAATGTATGGGGTTCTTGAGTACACTTGGGCAATATATTAGAGTGTCATTGTCTCACTCTTTCTATCAATGTATGGGGTTCTTGAGTACACTAGGGGAATATATTAGAGTGTCATTGTCTCACTCTTTCTATCAATGTATGGGGTTCTTGAGTACACTAGGGGAATATATTAGAGTGTCATTGTCTCACTCTTTCTATCAATGTATGGGGTTCTTGAGTACACTAGGGGAATATATTAGAGTGTCATTGTCTCACTCTTTCTATCAATGTATGGGGTTCTTGAGTACACTAGGGGAATATATTAGAGTGTCATTGTCTCACTCTTTCTATCAATGTATGGGGTTCTTGAGTACACTAGGGGAATATATTAGAGTGTCATTGTCTCACTCTTTCTTTCAATGTATGGGGTTCTTGAGTACACTAGGGGAATATATTAGAGTGTCATTGTCTCACTCTTTCTATCAATGTATGGGGTTCTTGAGTACACTAGGGGAATATATTAGAGTGTCATTGTCTCACTCTTTCTATCAATGTATGGGGTTCTTTAGTACACTAGGGGGATATATTAGAGTGTCATTGTCTCACTCTTTCTATCAATGTATGGGGTTCTTGAGTACACTAGGGGAATATATTAGAGTGTCATTGTCTCACTCTTTCTATCAATGTATGGGGTTCTTGAGTACACTAGGGGAATATATTAGAGTGTCATTGTCTCACTCTTTCTTTCAATGTATGGGGTTCTTGAGTACACTAGGGGAATATATTAGAGTGTCATTGTCTCACTCTTTCTATCAATGTATGGGGTTCTTGAGTACACTAGGGGAATATATTAGAGTGTCATTGTCTCACTCTTTCTATCAATGTATGGGGTTCTTGAGTACACTAGGGGAATATATTAGAGTGTCATTGTCTCACTCTTTCTATCAATGTATGGGGTTCTTGAGTACACTAGGGGAATATATTAGAGTGTCATTGTCTCACTCTTTCTATCAATGTATGGGGTTCTTGAGTACACTAGGGGGATATATTAGAGTGTCATTGTCTCACTCTTTCTATCAATGTATGGGGTTCTTTAGTACACTAGGGGAATATATTAGAGTGTCATTGTCTCACTCTTTCTATCAATGTATGGGGTTCTTGAGTACACTAGGGGAATATATTAGAGTGTCATTGTCTCACTCTTTCTATCAATGTATGGGGTTCTTGAGTACACTAGGGGAATATTACATTGAGAGTGCAATCGTGTTATTCTTGTCTTTCCAACCAGGAGCCCTAGGATATACTCTGAGATTATTTGAGTGAAATTGTTGAACGCTTTCCTTTCCTGTACGCGGTCCTCTGATACACTCGGGGAATATTAGAGTGTAGTTGTCGCTATCCTTCCTTCCAAATAAGGAGGCTCGGGATTAAGTAGGGGAATATTAGAGTGTAATTGACGTTTTTTCCCTCCCTAGCAAAATGTCCCAAGATACACTCCATGATATACTTGAGTGTTTTTGATGTATTTTTTCCTCACCACTAATGGACCCTGGGATATACTTGGGGAAATAGCAGAGTGTAACTGACGTAATCGTTCTTCCCAATTAGGAGAGTCGGATACATATATTCACTTCTTTATGTAGAACGAACAGGGTAAGCATCATTATTGGCGATTTCAGTGTTTCCTTATCAGAAATCGGCATATAATAAGGTATTTAAAGCATAGTTACAGTTTTGCAGCAGCCACCACCGAAGAAGAACAAGTATTAGGTATTTTAGTATGCTTGGTTTCCAGTCTTCATTGACATCACAGTACAGGTTGACTACCGAGATGTCTTGATTCTCGTAACTTGTACACATTTTTTTTCACTGGATATACTGGAATATGCCATGACGGGGTCTTTTGTGGCGTGTAAGAGTCGTAATAATTACTATGCTATCCTGCACTTGAATATACACAACGTAAATGTACACGAACTTAGAGTACGTCATCAATGGGAGAATGACATAGAACATATGCATATATTTGATAAGAAATGAATTGCTCTAGTCAAGCCTAAAATTACATGGACTATATTACTCATAATATATTAATATCAACACTTGCTATTGCTATATAGAGGATGACACAACTGGTCTACATGTTCAAGTCCACATCAATAATAATTATAACAATAAGTGTGGTATTAACAAGATGAGTAATAGATGCAGTCACTCTAACATCCATTGCCAATGTCATGTCATGACGCGATTGATAACCCTTGAGTACTTCAAAGCGAAAACTTTTTTTTATGAAGTGTCTGTCATTGACAATGCTGGTGATATATGACGTGTTTTTGCTATGTAATGTAAACATTTCCTAGTTATATAATGGGGATAATGGTTGATAATGAACAAATTCTCTGCGATATGAGAAGTTTAAAAAAAAATATATGTAAATAGAAAATTGAGAGTGGCTAGCATGCATGTCTGGCAAAGGTTCAAAACCTTAATAATACACATGCACTTTTTTATTTAATCAAAGCTACGAGTGGATACTGCATGGCGAATTCAGGAGTAGCAGATTTTATTTGTTTAGTAATGTACAATTGTTTTTGGCCAGCAGTGGAAATAAACACGGTAATGACTGTTTGATAATATACTTTAATATATAAAGCGAAAGAGTCTAGCGAAGATTTGAAGGACCAATGGGAGGACAAGAAGAAGAGGCTGGAGATCTGCCAGGAAGAATACTAGTAGCGGGGCATATGATTAGCTATGCACAGTAAACAGATGATACAGCGATATCATTACAAATAAACAAGATGTACAAAAAGAAAGACTGTTTTGCGCTAAGAACTGGACCATTGATTAATTAGCACCAAGTCTAAATACTTCTAAACAAAAACTAATCGTTAAACCAAACAGATGAACATCACTTAAATGTTAGACGTAGGTAGAGTTCAGACCGTAGGAAGACAGATATTCAAATAAACAACAAAAGTTAGGTACCTAAGGTTCATAGTAACATAGGACCAAGATGTTTAAAGTAAACATAGAGCAGAGTGCTACTAAAGACGCCAGGATATCAGGAAGAAAGAAAGACAAAACTATCAAACAGGTTCCTGACAATGAACGTGTATGTAAGTAAGACAGACAGACAGAGACAGAGAGAGATGGCAGATAGAAATAAAGAAATATATATATATATATACATACAGGGCTTGACACATTTTAGAGTAGCTTACCAGTCAGTCAAAAATTTCACCAGTCAGCATGGTCGTACTACAGTCATGCAATTTGTGTTAACAAATTTAAACTAGGCACTAATTCACCTTTATTTCTTTTGTTAAAAATGCGTAGAAAAACCAAAATATATTGTATTACACAATAATAGTCTATTTCTTCAGAAAAAATGCACTACTGTCAATGGCGTGTGTGTTCTTGAACATACTTGGTAGTTTTAGCACTGTAGTAACATCTATCGATGGCTTTAGTAAGTTTAAATTGTGGCTGTAGAGGTCCATTTAGACTTATCCTCATAAATCTATTCGAACCGTATCATCATTAATATTCGTGCGAGAGTCGTTACGCAGTAACGATTAGCATAATTAACCATTTAAAACTGACTTTTTTTACTCGTCAAGCAAAAATGTTTACTCGTCATAAACGAGCAGTCGATATGCCAAGCCCTATATATATATATAGAGAGAGAGAGAGAGAGAGAGAGAGAGAAAGAGATTGAGAGAGGTAGTATGACAGTATCATTTAGGACCAAAATGCATCTATAAATATATCCTGGACAATGAAACAATTTAATAATTTCGCTGGCAACAACACAAAGGTAACTTCGCAAAAGAATACTTCGTATGTTTTGGACATCTAAGAAATGTTCCAAATAAAAAACTACAACACAAGAAACAACTCTGCTAACCGAAATGAACGAAAAAGAGGAATTTAACAGCTTACACTATATATTAAACAATAGGCAACTTAAATGTAATGAAGAGACGCAAGGTTCATTGGACCTGGAAAATCATTTGAAAATAGGTAAGTTAGAGGGTAAGACAGGCAGAGGAAGACACATAATATACTCTTGGGATGGAATGATGCACTGGATTGGAAAACAGAGAACATCGGAAGGGGTGAATTGTTCAAATTACAAATGGGTGTGGAAAAAAACTGACAGGCAACACCTCTCGATGTGGCATTTTATTTAGACGGCACATTACGTTGTGTGTGTTGATGTTTTATGACATCTTGTATGTTTGTTATACTATGTAGCCTGAAACCTTTTGACAAACGTTTGGTATATCATGAAAGATGTGCTATTTTATGAAATATGTTGTATGTTGTGATGTTTTATGTGTTATACTATGTAGTCTGAAACTTTATGAAATGTGTTTGTTGTATAGTACATTATATTATGTTTTATAACGTTTTATGGATGTATAGTAAATTATGTGATGCTAGATGAAATGTGTTTGTTGAATAATACACGCTGTGATGTTTTAGGAAATGTGTTTGTCGTATACTAAAATTAGTGAAGTTTTATGAAATGTGTTTGTTGTATAAGAAAAGATGTGATGTTTTATTAAATGTGAAAGTAGCCTATCGTTATGATATTAGCTCACCGATGTCGTTTGAATATCCATACTGTGCTTCGTTAATGGCGGGCTCATCATTATCATTTTGAGTATCTAATTTAAAGTAAGATTCTCTTGTAAGTAGAAAGTTAATATAACATGTTAACTGGAAAGTTAACAGTAACAAAAGTAAGATAATCCTCTGTATTATGCAAGGTAACATGGTGCCCTATGCTAAAGATAAAGAATGTGTTTTATGAAATGTTTGTTCTGACTTGCAATCTGTGTTATATTGTATATTTTTCTTGGCTGCACTGTGTCAGGTGTTTTAATTTACGAAATGTATTTGTTATCACATGTAAGTAGCTACAGTTGTTAAAAAAAAAAAATATTAGTTTATCATACAAGGTATGCATGTATAGCTTATGACATATGCCTCAAGACTACTTTAAGGAGGTAGAAGAAGGTTACATTTTGGTATATTATGAAATCAGCTATAGTTTATGAGATGTGCATGCAATATTATGTAAACGACTGAAGTCTTTTTCGCGTATGCCGCACAATGTAGGCGGTTATAATTGTTACGTGTGTGCTATATAATGTAAGCGGCTATACTTTATTATGTGTAAACTATTGGGTGTAAGCTGTAATAGTTTTTGATCTGTGTTTGCTGTAAAGTGCAACAGAGTGTTTTTTTAATTAAATTTCTTTAATACATGATGTGAGTGGCTATAGTTCGTGATATGTGTTTGATGTAAAGTGCAAAAGAGTGTTTTTTGTTAAATATCTTTAATACATAATGTGAGTGGCTATAGTTTCGTGATATGTGTTTTATATCTTTTGTGACAGGTTGGGGTTTACTATGTTTATGCCATATGATGTAAGCAAGGATTCATTATTGTTACGTCATTCTTCTTCTTCTTCTTCTGCGTACACAGTCAGACAGCAACCATTATTTTTTCGAAAAAAGCGGCGGTCGTCCTGAGACTCTCGCCACTACCATAGAGCTTGTCTTGCAGTTCCACTGGCAATGGCCACATCTGCTCTCTCTGATCCCCGTATGTCGGGCAGTTCTGCAGCAGATGTTCAGTGGTCATTTTACCAGTACCGCACGGGCATTCGTCGGTACACCCTATCTTCAATTTGTTGAATAGGTGGTACCTCAGTCTATTGTGGCCAGTGCGAAGTCTGAAGACAACGACCTGCTCTCTTCGGTTCAACTGGTAATAGGCATCGTTTTTGGTGTAACCAGTATGTTCGGTTTCCCATTTGGTAATGTACCTGGCTTTGATAAGCCGTTTTGACTCTTCGTACGTCATACTGGTATCTGTTTGTGGTAGCCTTGCACCTTCTTTTGCCAGTCTGTCTGCCTCCTCGTTGCCTTGGATGTTGCAGTGTGACGGAACCCACTGTACCACTACCCTTTTTGGTGCGGACAGCTGGCACAGTTTGCAGAGTGCTGCTCTTAAGTCATTAAGCTCAGTGTTTTTCTGGCTTTTTAGCGCTGTGACTACGGCGAGAGCATCTGTCAGCAAGACTATGTGGCTCTCATTTTCACTGTGTGTTGCCATTTCTTCCACTGCCGCCCTCAGTGCCTCTGCCTCCGCTCTGAAATTGCTTGTGTACTTACCAGTAGCGAATGACAGTGTTATTTTTCTGCCATTTGGTAGGTTCAGGAATGCTCCTGCCCCTCCGTTCTGTGTAGTGTTTGTTACAGAACCGTCGGTGTATGCATGGGTCCAGTCCATGCTTGGGTAGCTTTTCGTTATGAAGCTTAGGGTAGTGTCTCTCCTTTCTTTTTCGGTCTGGCAGTTTTTGTTTGCAATACCTGGTATATTTTCTACCACCTCTGGAAATATATCCTGCCTCCAAGTAGGTTTTCGTACAGTAGTGATGGGTTTTGGTGTTGTTAGTGTGTTTATGGGATCTTCGTGCATCTTTGCTTTGGCTATTTCTGCAAAGTTTCTCCGCTTTAGTTTCCCAGTTCCCAAATTGTTTAGCCTCTGGTACATTGGATGGTCCGTCAGTCTTCGGAGTTTCTCTGACTGCAGCTGGGCTCTGCAGTCTCTTCTGTCGGTCATGGATTGCAGTTTTGTAATCTTTTCAAGTTCTACAATTGGTTACGTCATTCAACGGGATCTACTTCATTTCGTATACATTGCATTATGTAAACTACTATAGCTTATATAACATATTTCTTATGCGCTTTAACAACTATAGTTTATTTTGTGTAGACCATAACACTTAATTCTGTTATAGTTAATGCAATAAAATACAACAGGCTAAAGTTTATTTTCTATATACCATAACATGCAAGCCTGCTATAGTTAAGGATATATAAAAACAATTATAGTTTATTGTGTGTTCACCACAACATTGAAGTCTGCTATAGTTAATGCTATATCATATAGTAAGTTAAAGTTTATTTCGTGTATATCATAACAATCAAGTCTGCTATAGCTAAAGCTATATGAAATAACTGCTATAGTTTATTTTGTGCATACCATAACATACAGGCCTGCCATAATTAATGATATGTTTTTGCTATATTATGTAACAGGCTATAGTTTATTAAACTCTTTTATTAGATTTTTTAAACTGCTAAATCATTATGTCTATTCTTTGTAACGGGTATAATTGATGCTGTGTGATTGCTTGTTTTCAGACAATGCTATGCTTATTTATGTTTATGTACATGGTAGAAAACGGCTAAAGTTTATGATTTCTGTTTGCTATATCGTATCGCAGGCTGTAGTTGATTATTTGTTTACTATTTGGTGCAGGCATTTATAGTTTATGAAATGGACACTCTACTTGACGGCTACGGATATAGCTATTTAACTGTTCATTACACGATCTCAGTGGCAATGGGTATTTTAATATGTTTTCTATATGACATTTGATGAATATATTTTACATGTGATATTATTTAATATGTGATGATATCATGCGTTTTCTTTCTTTGTGAAAGTATCATACACTTGTCAGTCATGTGCAACTGTTTAGCTCCATTGAGGTTACACATTTTAGTTTTTGATGTTCCTCATTCGTTTTTGTTCATGTCCAAGATACGTTCGTTGTGATGACCTATGAATTATACAGCAATGAACATGATCAACTGTAACTACAACACTAATATGATTTGACGATATGATGTTTGATGAGAACTACGATATCACCTACATACGATACTATTCATAATATTGGTAACGACATTACTAACAGGAGCATAGACAAAGTTAATGATTAAATTAATGAACATTTTTTCAGTAAAATCAATGATACGGGTGAAATTAATAATGATGATTATAACGATAATGATGCTGCGAATGGTGTCGGTGCTGTGGAGATGTATGTAAAAGTTCAAAAAACGACAGTTTCAAAATATTAATTTGCTTAACAATTACTATATAAATCTTCTTTAATGTTCTCAAGCGAACAATTATCTTGTACTGTTCTATACAAGTCTGCGGCTCAATGCATACGATTTCAACAAAAGTGTCAATAGGTTGCCTTCCTTAGTCATTGGCTGTTCCTTGCATGCCTTCAGTGCAATAGATTTTTGTCTCCCTTTATCTACCTCTTTGCCTTGCACATTTCAGAAATAGGAAACCCAATGGGTAGCGAAGCTACCGCCGGCATAGCTCTTCAGGTTACGTGATTACGGGCATACCTTTATCAATGAGAGGTGATCCTTATAAGTACAAATACGAGCGTTATGAATTGAAGTAGTTATTATTGCTTCAATTCGTATTATTAGGTCATCACTTTCTCATCTCAATTTATTAAAATATGAATTGTCGAATGAAACATATACAGATAACGGCTCAACAAAACGACACCTTCCATAAGGTCTTTGAAGAGTAGCTGTCGTATTGTTCGTACTTGTGCTGTCACGGAGTCATCCCCTAAATATGATGTTGTTAGCGACTTTTCAGCTTCTGTATGTCTGCATTTTTGATCTATTAATAACAACAAATTAAAATTCGAGACGTGTTTTAATTTCATTGGTGAACTTAATGAATTCAGAAAAAATAAGTACAACACAAAAATGCTAATCTTTAATCTGAAGGCTAAGTCTGTTATTTTGTATGACTTTGAGACATGGACAAAAAAAAAAAAGACAAATAAATACGTACTTGTGCAGAAGAAAGATGAAATGGTAAGAAGAAACTCACTAGCTTGGAATCGCTGTAAAAAATAAAGCATAGACCAGTCAAACCTGACTTGAGTTGAACGTGCTAGCGTTGAATAAAACACAAATGATAGCATTGAAAGACAGTCTGTGTTCTCCAAAGTAAGGGAAGCAAAGGAGACAAAAACACATGAAGTAGAGTGCTAAAAACAATCATAATGGAAATTGCGAAGAAGAAGAGAAAGCGGAAAAATATATCCCAGGCCAGGAGGAATTGATGTGTAGTTGTTGAAGACCTGTGCTCCACAGAAAGCTGAGAGGTTTTAGTTGAGTCATTGATGGTTATCTGATCTCGTCTCATCTGTCCAGACTGTTAACTGTAGTTGATTAATACAATCTCCTTTCGTAGAGTGACATTCAATTGGTAGCTACTGTCAGTCCATGCCTCACTAGCGTTTCTTTAACATCACCAATGTATCGTATCTTAATGTTCTCATAGTTTCTTAAAGTACATCGATTTCCGATTACTTGCTCATGGGATGGATATTATGGACACATACATGATTTATGTATAAACCATCTAGTAATATGTTCGTTAATAAATGCCATATGTGTTGTTAATATTATCTGTTGTAACTCTTCCTTTCACAGTCCACTCTCCTTGTGATTTGAGCCGCTTTTCTGCAAGCATCTTTTAATGGATGTTACCCATAAAACAGAAAACACTATTATAGCAATGATTGCAAATAATTTATACTTTGGTGGTACTGCTAACTGCTAATGATAGATGTGTATTCCCAGTGTTCTTGTGGAGCCCGATATAATCTGATCATAAAATGTGTAAATTTGTTTTCTTTAACGTACGTTCCTATGCACAATGCAAGTAAGTAAATATATCATAAAGGGCTATTGAATTAAAAAAAAAGAAAAAAACATTTATTATTGAGTTTGTATTTTTTCCTTAATTTTTAACATAATTTCCGCCAACATTGATACACTTATCATAAACACTTAACTAGGGACAGAAATCTAACGTCTGGTCAGGCAAAATATATTGATCAGACATGTTAGAGATGGTCAGGCAAAACATACTGGGCAGACCTTCACCTCGGCTTTCTAATAGCCCTCCCTGGAAATGGGCTAATTTCATTGCAGCTTGTCTAACAAGGTGAGGGATCGACGTGATCCTTGTAGTAGTGAGTGACCTGCAGACGAAGCTAAGCATATCACAACCACCTGGAGGACCCTGGTCCCTCTTCATCAGCAAGCTCGGGATGTGAGAAGAGCTAGCAACCCGCCACTTAACGTCCTTTTCATGACGCACAATAGAGTAACCTTCTCATTGTGGGCATTTAGGAACAACAACAACACTTTACTAAGGCATATACCTGCAGTACATACGTCTGCTATCTAAGCCATATTTGCACTTAACATTCAACATCGTCGTCCTGCACAAAAAGTCACCTGTCAAGATGTGATCACGCATTATGCTGTAGGCTAAACCTTGCTACCTCCATAATAAAGTTGCTACACTGTCTATCGTTACTTACATGACAGCTTGAATTTTCTTCATTACCCTCTGCACATATGTTCCATTCTGAACAGGACGACCAGGTTGAACTTCATTAGCAATTTGTGAACGTTCTTGAGGAATTGTATCGCCCCAATTATGCGCCCCTTAACGCGGCAAACACTAATCGTGGTAAACCGGAACACCCAGTACAGAAGGCCTTTTTGAAAAAAAACACACTATGTACGCTATTCTATGATTGTATACTCTGTGATAAACATGTCATTTTGCATCACAGCTGCGCGCGTGTATTTAAAATTTACTACCTTATCACAAAGCTGGATATTGCTGCTATATAATGACCCCTTTAGGAACTACCAACTTCATTGTTAGCTAGCCTTTATCAGTTTGTGACCTACTTACTGATTCAATCTCAAATTATTTGGTTTTATTCTTTCCTTCCAAAAGATCATCATATACTTTTTTAACTCTAGTTGGATCAAAGGACAAACACAGCAG
Organism: Ariolimax columbianus; assembly: GCA_036924085.1. NCBI lineage: Eukaryota > Metazoa > Mollusca > Gastropoda > Stylommatophora > Arionidae > Ariolimax > Ariolimax columbianus. The sequence continues at coordinate 41,486,668 of JAVGWX010000004.1, read as the reverse complement.
TCAGTCTCCCTGTATGAAATATGTATACAAACATGTATGTGATCTTGTAGAGGAGGTTTTGGTGGCACACTTTTATATTTCGGAGTTTCTCACAACCGTGGACATTTTTATTTAACGGTTTTTATGTTATGCATAGCGAGGCGAGTAAAAGACAGAGACAGCGGGGATATGCCTTCTTTGGGAGAAAGTGGCACTGGATAGGTAAAACCTTGCGAAAGTTCTAAACCAATATCATCGGGCAATCTATGTTGTAGAACCTCACACGAACAAGGAGAAAGAGGAAAGTCAACGAGCACATAGAGAAGAGACCAAGTGACCGATATAAGAAAATCTGGAAGAAGCTGGACAAAACGTGGAGAAGGTCTACCATGACATGTCTGCTTAGAAAACGTTCGTTGATGGCGTATGCACTCAAGGGGATACGGATGAAGAAGATGAATAACAGGGTGCAGTTGTTTTGTTCTTTCTACCTCAGCAGTGGGCCACAGAAGAATATTTTCATTAGTTAATATGGCATTACTTGTGATAATAATAATGCGATAGATGAAGATGACGACGTTATCATAACGACAATTTTTTCTAGGCTTGGTTAATGAATAATTATGACGATAGTGAAGAACGTGACCACTACAACGAAGTAGATAACGTCACTGATTCTTTGGGCACTCAAAATAAAGACTTTTGTAATATAGATAACGTTATATTACATTATATGTGAACACTATTACAGTTGATTGATCTGTACATATAACTGCCTAAGTACGTGTTCACTATTACGGTACCTGAGCGGCGCATAACGCATAAAGCAAGGTATTCCATATCTCAGTACTAATATCACTAATTAAATGTTGATGGTCAAATTAATATATGAAATGTGATAGGCAACTAATTGAGAATGTTTAAGGTTTGCTAAAGTAGGGTGTTTTTTAATGTTTTGCTGTATACTGAGCTGCGCTTAAGATTTTCTGATATGGTGCTTAGAATATTTTGAAATATTAGCCTGGTTTGCTGATTCATTTATTCAATACAGTCTGCTATTAGCTGAACGGTGCATACCGTCTACTAATGTGTAGGTATATTGATAATCTTGTCTGAGAGTGATTCATGTCTCTTGAAGTAATACACTTTATATGCTATTCTATAGGTTGAGTGGTGCATACGAATTGCTGAAGCACGGTATTCCTTTAATTAAAAAAAATTATTAAAAAAATGATTAATGTCTCTTGAAGTGATGCTGTACTTTAAGTTTGGAGGAGGGGGGGAGGGGGGTGAGGACAAGGTGTGTCATTATGTTGCGGCGACTAACAGATCAAGTCTTCTGTCAATATACGCCACATTCCTTCTTTCTTTCTGTGTACAGAAATTGTTCACAGCGTGTTTTTTTCTATTTTTAGGCCATTGTGTGCAAGCATCGTTTAATCTAGTAACATCGTAGAGTCGCTAAACTGGCTGTGCTAGCATCGTTTAATCTAGTAACATCGTAGAGTCGCTAAACTGGCTGTGCAAGCATCGTTTAATCTAGTAACATCGCAGAGTCGCTAAACTGGCTGTGCAAGCATCGTTTAATCTAGTAACATCGTAAAGTCGCTAAACTGGCTGTGCAAACATCGTTTAATCTAGTAACATCGTAGAGTCGCTAAACTGGCTGTGCAAGCATCGTTTAATCTAGTAACATTGTAGAGTCGCTAAACTGGCTATCTTTTTTATTACAATTCCACAGCGCTGATATTTTGGCTTGAACAGTTATCATTGATATACGTACAACTTTCATTATACAAAGTTTTCTTATATTTTTTAATGTGTACGTACTTCATAGTGTCATTTTTTAGTTGCAAGATGAAATTAGGTCGCATAGTTTTTAGATCAAGGAAATTTAAAAGAAACTGGTCGTATACAGATTCGGCAGAGTCTTCTAAACCAGTAAAAAGACGTTAAGGATATAGGTCCAACATATTTGGGAGTGAATGAGTTAAATGATGTGTCTCAAACCCACACCAGCCCAAGATCAGCATTAGGACAAGGTTGCCTGGCGCAGTCTACACTTTAGTAGTGCGTTGTATTTTTCTTGTTCTTGCTTCTCATAACCTAATTTGTCATTTCCATATGTCTGTGCATTATGAATTGCCTTTTAATGTTCAATAAGATATTCCCTAGCTTAACAAATGCTTTTTTCAGTTTCAGAACTGTGACCTATTTTAAGCAATATGATTTATGTCTAGTATTTGTGTGGTATCGTACTAACGACTTACACAAAAAACGATGCCTATTACCAATTGAACAGAAGAGAGCAGGTGGTGGTCTTCAGACTGCGCACAGGCCACAATAGACTGAGGTACCACCTGTTTAATAAATTGAAGATATGTGGCACTGACGAATGCCCGTGTGGTACCGGGAAAATTATCGCTGAACGTTAGCTGCAAAACTTCCCGACATACGAGGATCAAAGAAAGCACATGTGGCCATCACCAGTAGCAACACTAGACAATCTCTATGGCAGTGTCGACAGCCTCAGGATGATCGCTATTTTTTTCAAAAAAATACAGGTTGACGTCTGACAGGGTACGAAGAAGAAGAAGAGAGTACTAACGACTACCATTGTATTGTTTTAGCTCATATATTGTTTGAAAGCAAATTAAACTTTGATCTTCAGTCTTGAAGTTATGTGTAAATACGCAAATTCATACATTTTTTACAATTGTGTTTTCATCTACACGGTGCCTCTTTCTAGATGAGGGAATGAAAGTTCAATTTTAAAATACTGATCAATACTAATTTAAAAAAAAAATATATGTTTAACAAAGTTACCAGGGGTAGGATAATGTTGCAGCTAGTAACTAACTAACACATATAGTCCAATCGTATTGTATATCTTCATTAGTCTCTTGTGGCAGTTAGTATATAATGCGATTATGTGGTCTAGGTGTTGGTGAGCTTGGTTTACAGTCCAACTCAATTTGCTAAACCGAGCATGCCGTGGGATTTATATATGGTATGGCCGCTTCTTCTAGTCTGCCCAGCTGTAAATGAATATTTATGACGTCAGAGGACCAATTCATAGCTGTCAAAATTGTTACAAAGTTTGCAATGAAAGAGATAGATCACATGTGGGTGTTCTCAAGTTAAATTAAATCGATTCTTTGAACCATTTTCTATTTGCAGCCAACAGTCAATACTATAATAATAAATAATGCTAGAACGAATATTGCACGTGGGACAATTATAAAGTGAACTTTCTTGAGTAAGAATGGAGCACTATTCAGTTTGGAAACAATTTGCTTCAATAAACTGTTCATGTTTTCTTCTTATTCGTACAGTGTCGGGCAGTTTTGCAGCAAATGTTCAGCGGTCATTTTCTCGGTACCACACGTGCATTCGTTAGTGCCACCTATCTTCAATTTATTAAATAGGTGGTACCTCAGTCTATTGTGGCCTGTGCGGAGTCTGAAGACCACGACCTGCTCTCTTCTGTTCAACTGGTAATAGGCATCGTTTGTTGTGTAGCCAGTATGTTCTGTTTCCCATTTGGTCATGTATCTGGCTCTAATAAGCCTTTTGGACTCTTCGTAGGTCACACTAGGATCTGGTTGTGGTAGTCTTGCACCTTCTTTTGCCAGCCTGTCTGCCTCCTCGTTGCCTTGGATGTTACTGTGGGATGGAACCCACTGTACCACTACTCTTTTTGGTGCGGACTGCTGGCATAGTTGACAGAGTACTGCTCTTAAATCATTAATTTCAGTATTTTTCTGGCTTTTTAGTGCTGTGGCTACGGACAGGGCATCTGTAAGCAGAACTATGTGGCTTTTGTTTCTTTTGCCTGTCACCATTTCTTCTACTGCAGCTCTCAGTGCCTCTGCCTCCGCTCTGAAATTGCTTGAATATTTTCCAGTTGCCACTGAGCGTGTTATTTGTCTGCCACTTGGTAGTACCCCTGCCCCTCCGTTCTGTGTTGTGTTTGTTACAGAACCGTCGGTGTATGCATGTGTCCAGTCCATGCTTGGGTAGTTTTTCGTTATGTACCTCAGGGTTATGTCTCTTCTTTCTTTTACAGTCTGGCTGTTCTTGTTTCCAATACCTGGTATATTTTCTACCACCTCCGGAAGTAAATGCTGCTTCCAGGTAGGTTTCCGTACAGTAGGAATGGGCTTTGGTGGTGTTAATGTGATCATAGGATCTTCGCTCATCTTTGCTTTGGCTATTTTGCAAAGCTTTAGTTTCCCATTTCAAAATCTATTTAGTCTATGATGCATTGGATAGTATGTCAGTCTTCTGAGTTTCTCTGCTTGCTGCTGGGCTCTGCAGTCTCTTCTGTCGGTCATGGATTGCAGATTTGTAATCTTTTCACGTTCTACAATTGACGTTGACTTCATGCCTCCTGTTATAACTCTCATGGCTTGGTTTTGGAGTTTGCTAATTTTATCGAAGTTCGCCGTTGCTGCTGTTGCCCATGCCGCAATGCCATACTCGAGAACTGGTCTCACTCTTCCAGTGTACAGTTTCTTTAGTATTCTTTTGTCTGCTCCCCAGCTTGTGCCAGCAAGTTTCCTCATGATTGCCATTCTTTCTCTGGCTCCCATTCGATTTCTCTCGATCTGACCTTTCCATGGCATGCGCCGATCAAATGTGACTCCCAGGTAGTTTGGGTTGTCGTTTGGCCGCAGATATTTGCCGTTAAAACTTATTTTGGTGTTTTGAGGTTTGTTTGAAAGCAAGAATATCGTACATGTTGTTTTTTCCTCATTTATTTTGACCAGCCATGAGTTCGCCCACTCCTCCAACGATGTTAGGGCCTGCTGCATCCGATTACTTACTATGGTGAGATTTTTCTCAGAGGTCCACATAGCCAGATCGTCTGCAAATATGGAGCTGTGGACTCTTCTTGGTATATTCTCTAAAATGTCGTTTATATACACCAGGAAAAGTGTGGGTGACAGTACTCCCCCTTGGGGTACTCCCTGCTCAAGTGTCACCTTCTTGCTCATCTTCCCTTGCACTTGAACTCTGGCTGTTCTGTTTTTGAGGTAATGGCTGATCCATCTGTACATTTTCCCACAAACTTCATTTCTTCGTATCTTGACTTTAAGTCCCTCTTTTCAGACCTTGTCAAATGCCTTCTCTAAATCCACCCAAACCGCTACTGTGTATTTTTTCTCCTGGTAAGCATCCTCTATTTCCTGGGCTATGAAAGTGATCTGGTCCTCAGTGCATCTGTGCTGTCTAAAGCCTGCTTGATGTGAAATTAGTATGTGTTTTTCTTCCAGATGCCACATCAGTCTGGTGTTTATCATACGCTCCATCAGTTTTCCTACACAGCTAAGCAGACTGATAGGCCTGTATCCATTTGGATGTGCTCTATCTTTTTCTTTCTTTGGTACTGGTATTATTACAGCATTTTCCATGCATGAGGTACAATTCCCCTTTTCCAGCTTTGGTTCAGGACTGATAGTAACTTCCTCTTTGCTGTTTGGCCCAACCCCATCAGCATTTCGTTTGTTACGCCATCTTTGCCGGGCGATTTCTTTTTCTTTAGAGTTCTCATGGCCTCTTCCATTTAATTTATCTTTAGTTTTGCCATCATGTGCTCCTCTGGTGTCATATTTATGTTGTCGTGGCTCTTTTGTTCTTCATTAATGTCTGTAAGGACATCAATGTGGTTTGCTCTGGCATAATGTTCTATAAAGGCGTTTGCAGCTTTTTTTTCCAGTGAGCATGTTGTCACCCTGCTTAATGGTAATTTGTTTGTTTGATGGAGTTTCGTCATTCATGGCTCTGACTAACTTCCATAGTTTGTTCCCTTCTTTATCTAAATTGAGGCTTTCTGTTTTGTTTTTCAAACTGTCTCTTGTTAATTGGTTCATTGTTCTTTTGTATTTCGCCCCGGTGGCTTTGAGGGCGATATTTGCCTCTATAGATTGGTCTCTCTCTGCCATGTTCCTAGCATTTGAGACTTCGTCTTCCGCTTTCTGCAATTCATCATTCCAATATGGCTTGTAGTTTTTCCTTGCCCCTCTTGGGTTGTTTCGGTGGCTGCTTGCATTATTGCTTTGCTTAGGCTTTCCACCATGGGTTTCATATTGTTATTCCGTGTGTTGATGGTTTCACACAGCCCATCTGTCAGGATTGTAAATCTGTCTAATTCGCCTCATTTATAGCTCCAACGTGGGAGCGGTTTTATTTCCTGTGGGCCTACTTCCATATCAACTTCTAGCTTGATTGGTCTGTGGTCGCTACCTGCCAATTGGTTTAGCACCTGGCGGTCTATTTTGTGGTGAATATCCACCGTTGAAAATGCCAAGTCTGGAGTGGAGGTGGTATGTCATGTTGTAGAATAGAAGCTAGGGCTGTCCTCCGGCCTATTGATAAGATAGAGATTTGTGTCTATCTCCCAGTCTTCCACTTCATCACCTCTGTTGTATGTGTCAGAATATCCCCATCTCTCCGAGTGGCTATTGAAGTCTCCAACTACTAGGCAGCTGGAGTCCTTGATTTCCATACTGCTTGATGTGGCAATACAGTACTCCATCAGGACCAGGAGCTGTGTTTTTGCTTGTACGTAGGCTATTTACGACCTCTGCCTCGGTGATAAGGTCTACATAAGCATCTACCCCGATGGCTGCGTCCAAGATGTCTTTTTGAGTTTCCTGACGGGCATCTCTGTCGCCTTTATCAGTCTAGGCAACATATCGACTTAAAAAAACTTAAACCCTTCTCTTCATCTGCCTTCAGGAGCCTTCCTGTGGTGTTTTGAATGTTGGAGATACGCTAGCTTGTAATTTGTCCATTCATCTTTCCATGCATGTGCCAGAACTTCTGGAGGGTATGATCATTACCCACACCTGTGATGTGCCGGAACTTCTGGAGGGTATGATCATTACCCACACCTGTGATGTGCCGGAACTTCTGGAGGGTATGATCATTACCCACACCTGTGATGTGCCGGAACTTCTGGAGGGTATGATCATTACCCACACCTGTGATGTGCCGGAACTTCTGGAGGGTATGATCATTACCCACACCTGTGATGTGCCGGAACTTCTGGAGGGTATGATCATTACCCACACCTGTGATGTGCCGGAACTTCTGGAGGGTATGATCATTACCCACACCTGTGATGTGCCGGAACTTCTGGAGGGTATGATCATTACCCACACCTGTGATGTGCCGGAACTTCTGGAGGGTATGATCATTACCCACACCTGTGATGTGCCGGAACTTCTGGAGGGTATGATCATTACCCACACCTGTGATGTGCCGGAACTTCTGGAGGGTATGATCATTACCCACACCTGTGATGTGCCGGAACTTCTGGAGGGTATAATCATTACCCACACCTGTGATGTGCCGAAACTTCTGGAGGGTATTATCATTACCCACACCTGTGATGTGCCAGAACTTCTGGAGGGTATTATCATAACCCACTCCTGTGATGAACTCCTCCAATTGCTCGCTTTTGGACTCCCTAGCTAACGCTTTAAAGGAATTGGTAGCTTTGCGTTTTACCTCCTCCTTCTCGACATTAATACCAGTTCTCTTTCTGCTTTTACGCCAATCCTTTGTTGCCGCCTCCTTTTCTCTCTAGGCCATATCAACCTTGAGTCCACCATGGTGGTTGGAAAAAAGGGGATCTAGTGGTCCTGCGTCCTATCGTCTGGCGCAGCTTGTTCACTACATGACCCTGTTCGTACGTGTATCTGAACACCTGTTTGGCTTTCCGGTGTCTGGTGTGTTTTCCTCTGGGTATAAGTACGACACACGACAGGTGGTCGCTCTCTCGTGCCCCTAATACGTCCCAGCGTGGATGGAGCAACATCACTGGATATAAGAGCCAGGTCGATGACCTCGTCCGTATCTCTCGATCCAGATGCTATTCTAGTCGGACGTCCGTCATTCACGACAGTGATGTTTGTGAGGACTAATGCCTATCTCAAGGCGACCCCTTGCCTATTTTCAGTGACATTTCCCTACTCCTTTGACCTAGCATTAAAGTCACCTGCAATGAGGCACTTTTTGCTCTGTGACTCTGACGTCCGACAGAAACTCTCACTTTACGTCCTCGAAGAGGTGATCTACGTGAGCGTATACGTTGTAGATTTTCCATTCTTGGTGGTTGATTGTTACTTAAATCCATTGTATCTCGACATCCTAAATTTTACAGTTGCTAGTATATATCCATGAATGGGGAAGTTCTTGCTTCACATACATCGCCAGTCCCCACGGGCCCGTATGGATTATTGTAGCACCTGTATCCTGGACCCTTGATGGTAACATTCTCCTTCAAGCAGGTCTCCTGGATCATGAATATGTCGAAACTGTACACCAATTTTTTTCGCGTTGTGTAGCACTGAGGCAATTCCAGCAGCCTATCGGTACATTTTTTAACCCAAGTCCATCTAACTTTCTTCGACATTTTCTCTTTTCGGCTCTTTTATTTCTTTCTCTCCTCTTCTCTCCCCTTCCTCTCCTTCTGCGTCCACATTCCTTATCGCCATTTGCTGAGATATCGACGTCAGAGCACGATCTCCGTAGCTTCCGCGATGACTCTTATGTGTGGTTTGTCATCAGAATTTTCCTTCTCCTAGAAAAGTTACCTGCGGGGCTAACCCGTCTCCTCTACTTGGTTTGTGGTCGTTTGTCTCCGCCATTTTTTTCTTTGTACTATTGCAGCTAGTTATTAATTTTGGGTACTTTTCCTTCTCGTCATCTGTTTCTGAATATTCCCTCTTGTCTCTTCAGTGCTGTCCTCCCACAAGCCTGTATTGTCTCCATTGTTTCTTGTCCATACCTGCTGCCGTTTTCTAAGGCAATTATTTATAACACTTTATATTTCTTCATTCTATCAGCCATCATATGATCTGCAATTCTTGGGATAAATACTGTCTGCCTTTGCGGGGCTGATGGGTTGAAAAGGTCTTTGAAGTACGCTTTTTGTCGTTGCTTTCATACATGCACGTTACATTTCGGGGATTCCTTTCTGCGTTAATTATTGAAGTTGAATTTAAGCTCTTAACTGCATGATCTTGATACATTTATACACATTTCTAGATCGAATAAGCAAAAAAGGAATGTCTGTTACCCGTAATATGATACATAGTCGTCTGTATTCTTTCTCAAATTGCATCATTCCTAAACACATGATATAACCACAATAGTGTCGCAGGTAACATCACACACATGTCGTTGGTGTACATATGCGCATGTATTGAGATCACTGAATTGAATAGGGCGTTATTTAGTTAGTGGCACGCATTTTCAATTCAAATATTTTCAGAGATCTAAGTACAAACCTAAATAGCTTCGCTATTCTATGATTTTCGATAACCGACGATGTTTTGGACCAGAACTTGTTTGAAAAGCGAAGTATGAATGTATTATTAATATTAACTGAGAGTGATTAATATCTCCTGAAGCAAAGTATTCTACATTTCTATACTATTAACTGCACGGTGCACAAGGTTTGCTGTAGCAAGGTATTTGCTATATCAATACTAGCTAAAGCTAGTTTGTGAATGTGGTTTGCTGACGTAAAATATATAAACTACTACTAATAATAAATGATTGTTAAGCCACAAATTCATTGGCCCAATGCCCTACTTATGGTAGGTAACCACTTCCCTAATATTTAAAACAACTGAGAGGAGAGGGTTTAACGAGTTTTTACCATATATTTACTATGATAACATATATTAAGTATACGAGTTTTAAGGTTTGCAAATGTAGGTGAAATATTTTTTACGCTAGAATACTGACAGCATAACGGCTGCCAGAACCACCAAAGGCAGCTATACTAACGTGGAGGCTAAACATCAACAAGCGAAAGTATGAAGACAGGACACTCAAGTTGTGCGCCTTCCACAAACCTTGCAAGTCTCTGAAAGGAATACACACACATACTGCTGAAGTGCGTTTAAACACCCATGCCCTTAGATTCCATCTATTATCTCCAAAACCCGTGCACGGATCACCATCAAATTTGAAAGGGGGTCTTACATTTCCCACGGCAATCAGATTGTATTATTCATAAAACTCCAGATACTTTCATTTTCTTGAAGTGACAAGTTTCCATTTGGTGTTGTTTAAATTTATGTTCATAGTTTTATTTACGTGTATCATGCTTATACTTACGTGTATAATGCGTATAGTTGTGCTCATATGTTTGCTTTTATTTTTGTTTCCCTGACTGCTTGTAAATGCTCGTTAAAGACATGCTAAAATTATTTCATCAGCTAATTTCATATTGAGTTTTTATTCATTGTTGCTTCCCTTCGATTATAAATGCGTTCATTCTCGTCAAATTTTATTTTAACAGCTTTATCTACTAATATTGCTCATATAAATTACTGTTTCTGCCCGAATCTTACCAGGGCCTAAAAAAGGAGCGAAGAATAGTATCACTGTAACCGGCCATAAGTGAATAAGGAGGATTGAACATGTCGTTGACAATCCCATTTTGTTAATACTTTAATTTATTGATGCATTTGTTGGCATTGCGTATATTTGAAGATGACCAATGCTTCACACGGTTTTGATTTATTGATTGCATTATCCTACATTATTTATACACATTATGTTGTTCTTTATTTACTTACATAACACATCTACTTTATTTCGTTTTCCGTGACAGGGATTATATTATCTAATAAGAAAGAAACGTATTTTGTCCGTGCGTCTGTGCTATGTTGTTTAATCTCAGTTGACATATCATGAGCAGCTACTTAATGACAACATCACAGTGTCCAAGATCTCAGTTGGAAGTATTCTACTTGGAGTCTCCCTTAAGTTGCACATGGATGTGTCATTCATTTGTTCCTCTAGTAATGGGACTCCATCTTAGATCCTTAGCCAAGTGCGGACAAAGTAATCGGGGACCATTTCACATTATGACGTTTAACAGAGCAGCAACAATCTTCCGCCACTTTCCTCGGTTTTGGAACCATCCTTCGTATTATACATAAGATCTGATTCACGATTTTGATTTCCGCTTCGATAGTTTTTCCAGAAAATTGTTTTCGGTTTTCCTGCCTTCAATTTTTCTTCTGGATTCCACAACCTATCAGGCAAGGCAGGTTTACAACTCTGTGATAATGAAAATCAATATTGGAAAATGGTTTTTGTTTTGTTTAATAATCAGCGAGCGTCTTATTAGTGTAGTAGAAGATTACTGGCTTTTCAGGTTAACGGAACCAAATTTAACATTCGCAACCGTCAGCCTTTGAAATCCCACAACAAATGAAACACAGCGGTGTTCACAGTTGTGTTGATAGTTTAGTCGTCTTTATTATATATATATATATATATATATATATATATATATATATATATATATATATATATATATATATATATATATATATATATATATAAAATATTAGGAATATCCTTCCAAACATATCTCAACTGATAATCTTCATTTATCGCCTCCTTTGTAATTTTCATTTCATAAAAATATCATAGCATTATAAACGATCATTATCAGTAATATTTACATTTTTTTTCTTGTAATTCTTTAAAACCATTATTTTGTTTCTTTTTTTGTTTGTTTGCTGCCACGGTGGGCAGACGCATGTTTGTTTTATAGTGAAACAATTATGTAGCCTCAACAACAACAGGCATTGCACCATTGTCATGTCACATACATTTTTACAATGTTGAGGAAAAGAAAATAGTACTCAATAACAATTAAGGGATATTCTACACAGCTTTCGATAAGTCATACAAACTGCTAGTAGCTACATTCTGCCTGCCACAATGCAAGCTAAAAGTATATAATAATATTTTCTAGACATTTATACGTTCCATTTCTCTATGGTTTTGAATGATTAATAGAAGAATGTTGAACAATTGAATGATTTTTGTAAAAGAGCAGTGATTTCTAATAAGTACATTTTATAATAGCAAGAAAGGGACAAGTACATAAATGCATCGATGATGCTAAAGAAGAATGTTTGATAGCTATATCGTGCATTTTGTGGTTAGTTGTTAGGAAACTTTAAAACTAACTCTATTGGGAGATTTATCTCGCCGTTTCTGACCATCGCTGTTCAAGCTTAGGCAGGATCTACGAAGGATGACGCCGTCACTTGTATTGTTAGCATAATGATTACCCGACGCACTGACGTCACTCATAGAACGAGAGTTCGAGCACGTGATGCCACTTCTGTTCTTGTTGCTTCCTGGAACAGAGAGAAACATCATCGGGGAAGGTGAGTGTGACCTCGCCCTTTGGGGTTCCGGATTTTGACTTCTAGAAATGGCTTGTGGATCTCCGCTGTTTCGTCGTGATCTGCCAATCCTGTCTCGTTTTATTTGTCCCATGAATTCATTATCTACAGATTCTGACCTAGATCTGGAGTAGATTTTTCTTTTTGTGCGCACTTCTGGGAAGCGGCGAATGGGAGCGGGAGATCCTGCTGGACCATGAGAAAACTTCCCTTCGTAGGATGAGAACCCTGATGTGATATTAACGTTTTCAGAAGCCGACCGCTTCATGTCGAACTTAATCGAGTCCTGAGGTAGCATAGTCGAAGACGGGGGACCATTCGATATGGTCCCAGGCTCACTGACGTCATTATTGTTGCTGATAAAATTCACGGTTATGACATTTGACCCGGAAGGAACACCATCCTCGCAGTTCGGAACAGTCAAGAATTGCCCAAACTGATGAGATGGGTAGTTTCTATTGGCGTCGGTTATAGCGTTTGGAGCAGCTTCTGCCGAAAGACCGCTGGCTGCAGATCTACGGAGCGCATCGTTTTGAGATTTGTCGTTTTCCAGGTTTGCTAAATCGTCCAGAGAATGATCTATATTCAAGGACGTTTGGCTTCCAACGAAGAAAGAAACCCCGTTCATTGTGTTAATGTTTGTTGTGTTTGCGGTCACATCAATTGTTGCAACTTTCTCTCTCTCTTCTGTCCGTCCAGGCGCATCCATGCAAGTCATATCCACGTCATTGTCCTCCATATCCACATCACAGAAGCTCATAATTCCTTTACCATCGTCACTGACAGGTGAAGTAATATAAATACTAGGACTTAGTGCCGAGTGATCTCCCGCGAGACTAGCATCATCACCCATAGAATGCCAATCTCCGTTTGAGAAAGGTACGGACAGGTACTGTTTTAGTGACGTCATGGTGCCACGACTGCTGGCCGCTAGGTTCATAACACTGTCCTTGTTGCTGTAGTGGCGTAGATCGTTCTCAATTGAGGAGCTGCTGACGGAATCGTTGTCGTTGTTGTTAATTGAGGCAGTGCTCATAACGAGCTTGACCAGAGTGTAGAACTTGGAATCCTTTCTGCGACGTGGAGCGAATTTACCTGTAGAAGAATGAAACAGTTAGATTTTAAATAGTGTCGTATTATTACTATTAAGGACAGAGCAAAGGTTTAAATCTGAAATTCACGTAGTCCAGGCAGGTTTCAGGAAAGACAGAGGGATCAAGGACCACATATTCAATATTAAGAATATCTACGAAAAATGTAGAGAGTTTAATGTAGACTTGTACACAAGTTTCATTGATTATACCAAGAACTTAGATACGGTAAAACATCAAAATCTGTGGAACAACATGAAGGAAATGGTTTTTCATGTGTATATTATTCTTCTCATTAAAACATTATACAAAGATTATCAAGCCGCTGTCCGAGTATCTGGGCAAACATCAGATTGGTTCGCAGTACAAAAAAGAGTAAGACAGGGATGTATCCTCTCACCTTATCTGTACAACATATATGCGGAATGTATAATGAGAAATGTTCGAGATGACGAAAACATTGAAAGTTTAGACCCATTTACTATTGGCGGGAACGAGATTCCAGAGTTACGATACGCAGATGACACAGTGATACTATAAAGAAGTGCAGAAGGGCTAGAGCAGCTAATTTCAGCCGTAAATGGACATAGTAAATATCAAAACCTGTTTATACATAAAACGAAGATAATGACCACGGACAAAACACAATGTCAACATAAATTTACAGTGGGCGGTGAGGAAATAGATTAGGTCACACATTTTGAATATCTGGGCTCCAGAATTGACAAAAATGGCGACTGCTCGAAAGAAACAAGAAGAAGACTAACTATGGCAATGCAGAGACTGAACAGCCTGAAGAAATTATGGTAGAACACCAATAAAATGATAAAAGTAAAAGTCTTGAGAGCTTGTGTTTTTCTTGTAGCAACTTATGGCTGCGAATCATGGACGATTACCAAAGCTTCCAGACAAAGAATCAAATCCTTCGAGTCAAAATGTTACAGAAAGATTCTCAGAATACCATGAACAGAGAAAAGGACAAGTGTAGACATTCGGCAAGAGTTGAGCATAGAGGAGAACTGGTCTATCGATTCCATTTTGGCTAGAAAATTCAAATACTTTGGCTACATCAAGAGACACAACGGTCACGAGAGAACAGTGATGGACGGTATGGTGCCAGACAGAAGTGGAAGGGGTAGACCAAGAAGACGATGGCACCAAGATATCCAAGAATGCCTATTGATCACTGTGGCGGAGGCTGGAGTTTTGGCAAGGGAACGAGTTTCTTTCAGACAGACTGTGATGGGAGCGACGTTCTATAAAGGACATGCTACATGATGAGTATTATGTAAAGGTAAAAGTAGTATTGCCCATTTATTTGAAAAACCTATTTAGTAAAATACTTACCTTCTTCGATTATGTAAATGATCCCACTGCAGATGATAGTGTAGGGCATTCAATTTCGATATTCTATTTTATAGGACCAATGCTCTTCTAGTAGCACAAGCTGTTAACATTCTTGCCGTCTTTTCTTTTCTATCTGTCAGTCAGATATCTACAATTATACGAGGAGTGTTCAAATGAAACCGGTCATAACTGCACCAAGTGAACAAACGCATGATGCACACGATTACGTCACTTCTGATGTAAACAGCACATACCAACCGTCAAGTCTGCAAAATGTAATTATCCTCCGACGCATATTTTCCTCAGCAGACCGTTGAAAACATGGCGAGTGTGATACGGAAGCCGGCCAGCGTTGATCACCGAGCGGTGATTCGGTTTCTAGGAGCTGAAGGATGTCGACCAGTTGACATTCATCGCAGAATGCAGGCATGATATTGTGACAAAAGTGTGTCGAATACAACAGTGAAGAACTAGACAACAATGTTTAAAGACGGGTGTGAGTTAACGAAAGATCTTCCGAAATCAGGACAGGCTCATATTGTTGCGTCAGAAGCGACCATCATGAAAATGGAAACAACAATTCGGGTCACCATACACTGCCTCCATTCTGCGATGAATGTCAATTGGTCGACATTCTTCAGCTGTTAGAAACCAAGTTCCCGCTCACAGATCAAATCTGGACGGATTTTGTAGCACACCCGCCCGCCATATTTTCAACGGTCGTCCGAGGAAACTATAAGTCGGAGGATAATGAAATTTTGCAAACTTGACGTTTGTTATGTGCTGTTTACATCAGAAGTGACGTCATCATGCGTATTGTTCACTTCTTGCAGTTAGGTCCGGTTTAATTTGAACATGCCTCGTAGCTTAGTATATTCGTCAAGTTGTGAGATTTAGACTTCGCTTCAAACCCTTTAACTAATCTGCTATTCAAATGGGTCGTGGGAGTTTTCCATACCCGATTATATAGACAGCTTTTCCTACATAAAAGCTTGTAGTATGTTTTCACCTGAAAAGCATTATGAAATGTTATATCTTACTGTCAGCAGCGAAAAGCTTGGAGGCTGGAAACCCCACAGATTCTTGGGACTAGTAAACCGCAGGAAGAAAACCACCCACGAACTTACTACTAATAGCCAAATGAAAGTCTGAAATGCAAATCAGGAAGGAAACCTGGCTGCATCTTCTAATGACCGATCAGATGGGCTTACAGAATAAAGTGAACGTTTTTGGCTTATTGAATACCAGTATTTGAGTAGTTCCATCAGTAGTCTAGCTTACGCAGCAGTCTAACTTACCGAGCATGGTATCAATATGGCTTGACTCTATTCCTTCCTTGATACAAAACGAGCGAATTTCTTGCAATGTGCCCTGAAGCAGAAAACGAATAAGTGTAAGAATTTCGAAAACGAAATGTAACAAAAGCATTGACAGGTTTGGTTACGATAAAGCGCTGGGACAGAAACAAGAACAACATGTATGTTGTCCCGCAAAGACCTTCACTAGGAACAACGAACAATTCACATAAGAACAAAGACCTTCACTAGGAACAACGAACAATTCACATAAGAACAAAGACCTTCACTAGGAACAACGAACAATTCACATAAGAACAAAGACCTTCACTAGGAACAACGAACAATTCACATAAGAACAAAGACCTTCACTTGGAACGACGAACAATTCACATTAGAACAAAGACCTTCACTAGGAACGACGAACAATTCACATAAGAACAAAGACCTTCACTAGGAACGACGAACAGTTCACATAAGAACAAAGACCTTCACTAGGAACAACGAACAATTCACATAAGAACAAAGACCTTCACTAGGAACAACGAACAATTCACATAAGAACAAAGACCTTCACTAGGAACGACGAACAATTCACATTAGAACAAAGACCTTCACTAGGAACGACGAACAATTCACATTAGAACAAAGACCTTCACTAGGAACGACTAACAATTCACATAAGAACAAAGACCTTCACTAGGAACAACGAACAATTCACATAAGAACAAAGACCTTCCTTAGGAACAACGAACAATTCACATTAGAACAAAGACCTTCACTAGGAACAACGAACAATTCACATAAAAACAAAGACTATCACAAGGAACAACGAACAATTCACATAAGAGCAAAGACCTTCACTAGGAACGACGAACAATTCACATAAGAACAAAGACCGCGTCACGACAGAAGAGAAGAATACATGTAAACACAATCTGAACACATAATAATTTTACTATTAAAGTGTTTATTCTATTTTGTTCCCGATGAAGACATTTTGTCCACAAAGTAGGTATCGTTCGTGTATCTGTTCCAGCGCGGTGTCTGAAACAATCACACAGCTGTTTTAATACTTGTTGCTTTAATCCACAGTACCTTTACAGCCACGCCATATTTCTTATTTTTTAGAAGATATACGCGGCCTTGTTCTTTGGAAGAGATAAATCATCAATGGAATCTATGACAAAATACTGTTGTAGAGTGCTAGAGCATATGCTTCTCATTGCAGTTGTAACTAGTTCAACTCACAGCATTTACAAGCTATATGACATAAATTGGTTCCTGGAACGTATGTTAAGGAAACAAGGCGCCATAGAAGAGAATTGGCCAATAAGTCTAGTTTAATTAATTCCACAATCCATCCTTTAAGTTAAAAGCGCATGCTATGGGATTAGGAAGGGTACAGGACACCCCATTTTGGGAATACGTTTGCTGGTTACTCAGGCTTTAATATTGATGTTCTGTACCAAGGACGCGGCAGTGATTAAGCTGGCAAGAGGCAGCGACAGCGTTGGATGCCTGCCTCAAGGCTGGCCAACAAAGACCAAATTCGGGGTCAAAGTGATGGCACTGAAATAGAATAAGTGTGTATAGTCTGGCTATGAGAATAGAACTGTAGAATGCAAATCTAGTCCCAAAAAAAGTCTTCTTAAACTGGATGTATCAGGCTGAAAGGCTTAGCTATCGAAACATCGATGCTCACTACCACACAACGTAGTTTTCTTCAGGACGGACGCCAAATGAGATGAAAAGAAAAATAATAAGAAGGAAGACGATGAAGAAGAATAAGAATAAAATCAATATCCATGATCCCGATAACTTAAATATTAGTTTTTATGTGGAAGCCTTTCATACTTCAATAAATTTAAGTCTTGACATCTGTTGGTCCTAACAGTGTCTCTCTGTGCATTCCTGAGCGTAATTTAGACGGTGCGCTGGACTGAAGTGCAATTCACTTCTTCTCAGCAAGCTCACTACACTGAGTTATTGTCGATTCTAACCTCATTTGACAGAAACAGCCTGTTTCCAGAAGCAGAGTCGTGGACGGGAGGAGAGGTCTTGATCAGAATGTTTTACCTGATCCTGTCATGAGGGGAGGTTTTGATCAGAATGTTTTACCTGGCCCTGACGTGAGGTGAGGTCTTGATCCGAATGTTTTACCTGACCTTGCCGTGAGGTGAGATCTTGATCAGAATGTTTTACCTGACCCTGTCGTGAGGTGACGTCTTGATCAGAATGTTTTACCTGACCTTGTCGTGAGGTGAGGTCTTGATCAGAATGTTTTACCTGACCCTGTCGTGAGGTGAGGTCTTGATAAGAATGTTTTACCTGACCCTGTCGTGATGTGAGGTCTTGATCAGAATGTTTTACCTGACTAATTGCTCTTAACTCCAAGAGCATTGCGTGCTAAACGACTACGGTTGCGGTCCAAGAAATCTAATTTAGAAAACCTTCGAATTCAATGCATTGCACGCTCGGCAATTCTCATCAATTAATACAAAGTGTGTTGAAGCTTTCTCGGCTGAACAATATACAATAGTACCACATATGCGAAATAAGACTACTCTAAACACAATACCATATATAAGATTACAAGATTACCCCAGACACAATACCATTTATAAGATTACCCCAGACATAATCCACATATACGATTACAAGATTACCCCAGACACAATACCATATATGAGATAACAAGATTACCCCAGACACAATACCATATATAAGATTACAAGATTACCCCAGACACAATACTATATATTAGTTTGCAAGAATACTCTAGGCACAAAACTATAAATGAGATTACAAGAATATTCCATACATAATACCACATATACGATACAAGAATATTTTAGATACCATTTCACATTTACAATACAAGAATACACTAGACACAATGCCACAAATGTGATACTAAAAATACTTTCGAATATAAAACACCACCTCTACACCTCACGGTAGAAGATGAGCGACTAAGTAAGTAAGTATAGAAGACACCAAGACACATTATCAAAATATTATATACAGAATACCATATATACAATACAAGAATACGCTAGACACAATACCAAATATCAGATTACAAGAATATTCCAGACGTAATACCACATTTGTAAAACAAGAATACTTTAGACACAACACCACAGATACGATACAAGAATTTTCTAGACATAATTTCACATTTACAGTACAAGAGTATTTAGACATAATGTCACAAATTCGATACAAGGATAATCTAGAGACAATACACAATGACACGATATAAACATATTATCTACATAATACCCCATATGCGGTACAATAATATGCTAGATGTATTACCGGATATGCGATACAGGAATAATGTAGACACAATATCACATATGTAATACAAGTATAGTTTAAACAACATACTCTATATTCGATACAAGAAAAAATAGTGCGCAATTTGTTTTCACGGAAATTAGAAGGCAAAGGCGGGGTGAGGCGGCTTTATGGAATCTCAGCCAAAAGAACTACAAATTGGCGCTAACGTCGACTGCACCTGATTGTTAATATATAGTAAAATCCACTGAGACGTATCAAACAACTTTAGACCACTAATCACCCCTCTTCCCACACTATCAACCCCCCACACCCACCAAAAAACACATTTAAAAAAAAAAAAAAAAAACAAGAAACAAAATACGTCCTGATATAACTAAATAACTGTATCTGAGAGGTTCGTACTTTCGCCATAAAAAAAAGGTAATCCTAGACAACAACAAAAACAGTAACATTACATAAACATCAAATATAATTGCTTTCTATTGGGTCCCTGAGTCTGTACTACCACCAGACAGTCAAATTGATTTAGTGTGAACTATTTGAGATGGTGACACAAACTTGAAAACATGTTCCAGTCAATGAAACCTATTACCGTCTAGTGGATAACACTGTTACCTTTGTATGCGTGTCACTGAATTGTGGGGCAAATGACAAGATATTAGATTATCCGTCTTAAAGCTTGGAGGCACTGGATTGAACCCTAGTAAAGGATATGTTTTCATGGCTGAAAGGTTAAATAAAAGCTGTCAGTATACCACAGCCAGCACCGTATATGCGTAAGGAGAACCACGGCAATGAAAGCAACGTCAAGAAACTACCTGACCACAGAAAACAACAACCTACATAGACTCAATTTCAGACAAGCCAATCATATATCAATATAATCAACATTGAACAAATCACGACGTGAACAAAAACAGGCAAACTAACATAAACAAAATAAAACATACGGCAGTTGTGAAAACGCCGTAAGGATAATATTAATTGAGAAAGAAAAAAGTACACGTTACCTTAATTTCATCAATCTCATTCCTGAGAGACTCCACAGTCTTGTCCAGCTTTTTCTTCCTTGAATACAGAAGTCTTAACTTGACCTGCTCGTGGTCAATCACTGCCATCACAAGACCTGGGTGAAGAACATCAAGTATGGTAGGGTTGTACATGATAAAGCCCAGTAGGTTCACTGTATACTTTCACATTGTATACAATTTATAAAATAATGTAGTTTTCCAAAGTTCATACATCTTGTCGTTGGTATTATATAAAATATAAAGTGAAGCAGTCCATGTAGAT
Organism: Ariolimax columbianus; assembly: GCA_036924085.1. Taxonomy (NCBI): domain Eukaryota; kingdom Metazoa; phylum Mollusca; class Gastropoda; order Stylommatophora; family Arionidae; genus Ariolimax; species Ariolimax columbianus. The sequence goes on along the minus strand of JAVGWX010000004.1, from coordinate 41,466,118 downwards.
TTATACAATATAAAGGAACGTATGCATTGACAGTTTATAGAATAAAATAGTGACGTAGTCCATGTAAATTTACAAAATACAATGTCAAGCAATCCTTGCCCATTTATACAACAAAGTGATGTAATCACTGACAGCAAATGCAATTTGAAGCAAAATAAGAAATACTACCAGATAATATATGCCGATCGTGTATATAAATATATATATATATATATATATATATATATATATATATATATATCTATATATATATATATATATATATATATATATATATAAATATATATACATGTTTGTCACCATACACAGCCTGCATTCTGCGGTGAATGTGAATGTCAACTATTCGACACCCTTCAGCTGTTTGAAATCGTATCACCGCTCGCTGATCAACTCTGGACGGATTCCGTATCACACCCGCCATGCTTTCAACGGTCTGCTGAGGAAACTATGAGTCGGAGGATTTAGACATTTTGCAAACTTGACGGTTGGTATGTGTTGTTTACATCATATCTAACGTCATCATGCGCATCGTACTTATGTTCGCTTGGTGTAGTTAGGTCCCGTTTGATTCGAACACTCCTCGAACATTAGTTACTATGGCACTACTTTCTATGGTTATATTTTATACGGCTACCTCTTTTATATTTATCTCTTGATTATTTTCTTCTTATCAAACTAAAACGAACGTGGTTTTACTCTACAACTTAACACTGCCCATCTTAATCTTCAGCCAGGTTGGCAAGCGTAGAACAACGGTAACTTTGCAGGCATGTCGAAGGAAGCCACGTTTGAAGTGTGCATTAGGCTAGGGACGTCAAAGTATTATTGTTGTTGTACTGAGTTCATTTAGCCCATTGACGAAGTTTCTTTGGTAATAGGTTGCACAGGCCCTTTTCACCTCCCTATGCGTACTTGAGGACCGTTGTCCTTCTCGGTGAAGTGAAATTCGGAGTCCCTCAGTAAGCTCACCACAATGGCCTTTGAGTGTCGATTTCCACCTCGCTCGTCTGACTACTATGACACACCTGTTTCCAGAAGCCTTAGAATTACGTGAGGTTGGGGTCTGGGTCAGCATGTTTCACCTAACCCTGCTGATAGTCCTCGCTCATAGCTTCATCTTCAGAAAATGTTACTATCACATATTCCATTTCAAATAACACAACTAACGCCACTATAGAAGCTCGGGTACAGCCTTCGTGTAAATAGGCCAAAAATAGTTTTGGGTCTTGGCCTCACTTTGAGCAAAACAATAAGTTGATACAAATTTTAAAAAATACAATAATATAATAACACAAATCTGTCCTTAATGAGTTTATTTCCATTGCCAAGTTCCACAAAGTATTTAGCGGCTTGATGAATAAAGGCCAGCTTGTCACGCACATTGTACACGCTAGGTTTTCATTTCACCTATGTTAGGAAACATGTTTTACCGAAATTTTTAACGTATATCTTTGTGGTCAGAAGTTTCTCTCACAAACCAAGGCCTTTCATTTCTCTCATTGTTGTTACTTGTATTCTGTTTTTCATACTCGTCCTTTCTTTCTTCTGTAGTATGTTAAACTGTCTGCCTTCTGACGATGTGTATAAACTGGTTCCCCACGGGTCATAACATCGATGAATCAATTTAACTAATAGAAGGCCATTAAAAGCTCGCAGATATTAAAGATGGGCTGTAGAGAAAACTTTAAAATAAAGACCAGTTATTATCTTTAAAGCTGTTAAAAGATGAGAGTGAGAGAGAGAGAAACAAACAGAGAGAGAGAGTGATAGAAGGTGATGATTTAAACAGGTATGTGATCAGAAGGGCAACTGAGAACATTCTAGAAAATAAGGTTTATGTAAAGAGGATTATAAATGCAACGTAGGTCAAGCAAAGTGGATACACTCTGGAAACGTTGTTATGGTGAAGATTAAAAAAAGAACGAGAGAACGATAGAGAATGACGGGGATGACTGAGAACGAGGACATGTCTTCAACCTTGTTTAATGAATGATTGAATCTGATAAGTTAAACGTGCTCATGTCATCAGTCCCTGTAAATATCATCTTCTTTATACTTTTGACACGCTTTTTTTGGGTTCCTTAAATGTTTATTTCTCTTCCACATACCTACTTTTCATCTATCGGATTATGACTGTGTTTATGCATCCATTTCTGAATCATTATTATGTAAATATCTCTGAATATACCTTTTTACTTTTAAAAATATGTGCGTGTCTTGGCATACAGTACGTGTGTCGGTGTATATATTCATTGACTCTTGTATCATTCCTTGTTGGCCTACTCTGTCCTGGGTGGCATACCGAGTTCCATATGTTCTTTGACACTGACTGACTAATATGGCTGCCTTCTTAGGCATCGTATACATGTATTTGACTGTTTTGCGGTTTACTTGCGTATGTTGGTCTCTGATGTGGGCCTTGTTTTTTTTGAGGTACGTCTCGCTTGGTTTTTGTTGAAGTGCGACCCATGTGGGCACGTTTTCATTTGTATTTATTTTACATTTAATCACATTGACTAATTTGGACTACTCGTAGTCATAACTGGCATGGGGGACGGCGTGGCCTAGTGGTTAAGTGGCACGGCTCACAACCAGAAGGTGCTGGGTTCGTTCCCCATCACAGCAACGACCGTTACCCCGGGGAAGCGAACCTTTAGAACATGCAGGAGGAAGCAGACCCTTACATAAAATGCATGCTGAAGTCGGATGCACTGGGCCGATAGGCGAAAAATAAAAACCACAGTGTAACGCACACCCGCCTTGTGGAATAGAGAAATAAGGCGAACGCAAAAAAAAAACCAAAAAAAAAAAAAAAAAAAAAAAAAATAACTGGCATACAGTGACCCACACTGCCCTATCTAACTCTAATAGTATGTTCATCAGCAAGTGCCATGCCGGTTGGCAATCATTACCTTCACGTCCTCTTATCAAGTGTGTCGTTCATCAGGTACGCCGTTAATCGTCTTCCATGCCATATCTTTAAGCTGTCAAATACTTTTCTATGGAAGCCTGTCCTCCTTCACTGCGATTCTGCCCGTTGTCACCGTATGTTTCATCCTGAGAAAGGGTGACTGCCTTTTCAGGATTATTGTCATACGCATCTTTGCAACTGTGCCTTCTCAAGAACAACGTAATTACATTTCTTTGCAGTCAGTGGAATTTTCGGCATTCTTCTGTAAAACTACATTCCCGTTGAATCCAATGATCTATGTACATGCCTATTGATTGTGAATGACTAGCTGCCGTATATCAGAACTGGTTCCACGCAGAATTCAAGAACGCTCATTCTTGAATCCAGCGTCTGTATTTTGTTGAACAAGATTTCCCTTCATATTCTAAAAGGCTGATTCTGCCTCTGCTATATACATACTCAATATAAATTAGCTGTACTTCTTCTTCTTCTTCTTCGTACGCAGTCAGACAGTAACCATTATTTTTTCGAAAAAAGCGGCGGTCATCCTGAGGTTGTCGCCACTGCCATAGAGCTTGTCTTGCAGTTCCACTGGTGATGGCCACATCTGCTCTCTCTGATCCTCGATTGTCGGGCAGTTCTGCAGCAGATGTTCAGCGGTCATTTTACCAGTACCGCACGGGCATTCGTCGGTACACTCTATCTTCAATTTGTTGAATAGGTGGTACCTCAGTCTATTGTGGCCAGTGCGAAGTCTGAAGACAACGGCCTGCTCTCTTCGGTTCAACTGGTAATAGGCATCGTTTTTGGTGTAACCAGTATGTTCGGTTTCCCATTTGGTCATGTATCTCGCTTTGATAAGCCGTTTTGACTCTTCGTACGTCATACTAGTATCTGTTTGTGGTAGTCTTGCACCTTCTTTTGCCAGTCTGTCTGCCTCCTCGTTGCCTTGGATGTTGCAGTGTGATGGGACCAACTGTACCACTACCCTTTTTGGTGCGGATTGCTGGCACAGTTTGCAGAGTGCTGCTCTTAAGTCATTAAGCTCAGTGTTTTTCTGGCTTTTTAGCGCTGTGACTATGGCGAGAGCATCTGTAAGCAAGACTATATGGCTTTCATTTTCATTGTGTGTCACCATTTCTTCCACTGCCGCCCTCAGTGCCTCTGCCTCCGCTCTGAAATTGCTTGTGTACTTACCAGTAGCGAATGACAGTGTTATTTTTCTGCCATTTGGTAGGTTCAGGAATGCTCCTGCCCCTCCGTTCTGTGTAGTGTTTCTTACAGAACCGTCGGTGTATGCATGGGTCCAGTCCATGCTTGGGTAGCTTTTCGATATGAAGCTTAGGGTAGTATCTCTCCTTTCTTTTTCAGTCTGGCAGTTTTTGTTTTCAATACCTGGTATATTTTCTACCACCTCTGGAAATATATCCTGCCTCCAGGTAGGTTTTCGTACAGTAGTGATTGGTTTTGGTGTTGTTAGTGCGTTTATGGGATCTTCGTGCATATTTGCTTTGGCTATTTCTGCAAAGTTTCTCCGCTTTAGTTTCCCATTTCCCAAATTGTTTAGTCTCTGGTGCATTGGATGGTCTGTCAGTCTTCGGAGTTTCTCTGACTGCAGCTGGGCTCTGCAGTCTCTTCTATCGTTCTTTTGTTTGAGGTAGTGGTTGATCCACTTGTACATCTTCCCACATACATCACTTCTTCTTAGCTTGACTCTAAGTCCATCTTTCCAGACTTTGTCAAATTTTTTTTCCAGATCCACCCAAACAGCTACTGTGTGTTTCTGTGCCTGGTAGGCATCTTCTATTTCCTGGGCTATGAGGATGACCTGGTCCTCAGTGGATCTGTGCTGTCTAAGGCCGGCTTGCTGTGGAATTAGTATTCGTTTTTCTTCCAGATGCCACATCAGTCTGGTGTTTATCATCCGTTCCATCAGCTTGCCGACACAGCTCAGTAGGCTGATGGGCCTGTATCCATTTGGATCTGTTTTGTCCTTTCCTGTTTTTGGTACTTGTACCAGTATTGCGTCTTTCCATACCTGGGGTACAATTCCCCTTTTCCAGCTTTGGTTCAGGACCGATAGCAGTTTCCTCTTCGCTGTTTGGCCCTACCCCATCAGCCTTTCGTTTGTTATCCCGTCTTTTCCGGGAGATTTCCTTTTCTTTAATGTTCTCATAGCCTCTTCCATTTCGCGCATTGTTAATTTGGACATCATGTGCTCTTCAGGTGCCGTATTCATGTTGTCGTGCTCCTTTAGCTCTTCGCTAATGTCTGTATGCTTGTCTGCAGGGACCTCGATGTGGTTTGCTCTGGCATAGTGATCGACAAAGGCGTTTGCGGCTTTCTTACCTGTGATCAAGTTCTCGCCCTGCTTGATGGTAATATGTTTGTTTGACGGGGTTTCGTCGTTCAAATTAGCTGTACAAAGTGAGCAGGTCTGAAAATTAACATTATTTTATCGCTATTGAACATCATATCTTTTTTTGGGGTCTGTTATTTTTAATTTGCTTTTGCGTGTTCTTTGTGTCTGGCGAAGAACTTGTTTCTGTAAAGTGTGATTCATTTTTTGCTGTTTTCCTTTAGTCACTGGGTCATTACTTGTCAATGTTTATTCTGTTCCTTAATCATATCATTTCCTTAAAATACTTTTCTTATTTAATGTAAATGTAGTTACTGATTGCTTGCATTCTTTGTTCCTTTTTCTGACCTTGTTCAGAAACAACTGACAGCATTACCACCATGTAATATAATGTTCCGCTCAAAAAGAACGGATAACATGTTAATGGCATTAAATACAACTTCATTGCTACCTTCCATGTCCACATGAATTATAACGCAATTACTGCATCTGCCTGCTTCTTTTACGGGAAGCCTGTAACACCGCACACACATCTACCGTTACAGAGGTGCAGTATCTTGTTTTATATGATCTTTGCTAGTAACTAAAAATAACTTTTTCGTTTCCATCTTCTCCTATTAATTCAAACTCATTTTCAATCGTTCATTTCTGACGTCGGTCCGGCCTCGTCTTGTTTACCGTGAGCCATTTTCTGAACTTAACATAACTTAACGTATTTATACTGGTTTAAAAGACCCTGTAGCGTCGGTATACAACCAGTTTCATTTACATTTCCTTGCTCTAAAACTATGCTCATCTAATCTATTTTCAAATGCATTCATTGCCCTTGCCTATACTACGTTTATGGCAATGAATTCACCATTTTCTGACTAAAATAACATGTATCCTAATATCTTCTTCTCTTTCATCCTTGTAGGATGAAACTAGCGCTGATATTTTACTCCCACTTCCTTATTCATCTTTTAAAATTAAATTCGCTAGTTATCTTCATATCCTATTCCTGTATCCACGAATTGAATTAATGATTAGATGGTATTGCTCAGACTCTCAGACGTTGAAGAAATAAAAAATATTGAAGCAGTTGATGTGAACGAAACAAAAGATCTCGAAGTAAGTGTTACGTATTATGGTCAATATTTTATAACAAGCAACTATGTTACCTATTGTCTTTAACTCTCATGGTCATTAACTATCAAAGTTGTTGACTGTTATTTTCGATGACAACAATTGTCGATGACTCTATTTGGCAATCACTAACATTATCACTCACGCTCACTTGAACTTACAATATCTTCAATCAATATCATTGCCACTCATACTCGCTTTTTCTCACAATAACTGTCGCTTATTTAATTACCAACCACAATCAATGATTAATTAATGTTGTTAGTCACTTTGAATCGTTGTCATTTTGAATCATTGTCATTGTCACTCACTATTGTTGTAACTTTGTATTACTGTCACTTTCTTTTTTATGACACACATTATTGTTGTATCTTTGTGTTAATTGTGTTTCCTTTCAATGCCACTCACTATTGTTGTTACTTTGTATTACTGTCGCTTTATTTCAATGTCACTCACTATTTGTATCACTCTGTATTACTGTCACTTTCTTTCAAAGTCACTCATTATTGTTGTCACTTTGTATTAGTGCAACTTTCTTTCAATGTCACTCCCTATTTTGAACACTCTGTATTACTGTCACTTTCTTTTTTATGGCACACATTATTGTTGTCACTTTGTATTACTATCACTTTTTTGTAATGTCAGTCACTATTGTTGTCATTTGTATTACTGTCACTTTCTTTTAATATAACTCACTCTTGTTGCTACTTACTCTTATTTTCACTTACCCTTAATCCTAATCACTCTTGTTGCCACACACTCTTGTTGCCACTCACTCTTGTTGCTACTCACTCTTGTTGCCACTCACTCTTGTTGCCACTCACTCTTGTTGCCACTCACTCTAATTGTTACTCACTCTTGTTGCTACTCACTCTTGTTGCAACTCACTCTAATTGTTACTCACTCTAATTGTTACTCACTCTTGTTGCCACTCACTCTAATTGTTACTCACTCTTGTTGCCACTCACTCTTGTTGCCACTAACTCTTGTTGCCACTCAGTCTAATTGTTACTCACTCTTGTTACCACTCACTCTAATTGTTACTCACTCTTGTTACCACTCACTCTAATTGTTACTTACACTTGTTGCCACTCACACTTTTTGCCACTCACTATTGTTGCCACTTACTCTTGTTGCCACTTACTCTTGTTGCCACTTACTCTTGTTGCCACTCACACTTTTTGCCACTAACTCTTGTTGCCACTCACTATTGTTGCCACTTACTCTTGTTGCCACTAACTCTTGTTGCCACTAACTCTTGTTGCTACTTACTCATGTTGCCACTTACTCTTGTTACCACTAACTCTTGTTGCCACTTACTCATGTTGCCACTAACTCTTGTTGCCACTTACTCATGTTGCCACTAACTCTTGTTGCCACTTACTCATGTTGCCACTAACTCTTGTTGCCACTCACACTTTTTGCCACTAACTCTTGTTGCCACTCACTATTGTTGCCACTTACTCTTGTTGCCACTAACTCTTGTTGCCACTCACTATTGTTGCCACTTACTCTTGTTGCCACTTACTCTTGTTGCCACTTACTCTTGTTGCTACTTACTCATGTTGCCACTAACTCTTGTTGCCACTCACTTTTGTTGCCACTTACTCTTGTTGCCACTAACTCTTGTTGCCACTAACTCTTGTTGCCACTCACTATTGTTGCCACTAACTCTTGTTGCCACTCACTATTGTTGCCACTTACTCTTGTTTCCACTAACTCTTGTTGCCACTCACTATTGTTGCCACTCACTATTGTTGCCACTAACTCTTGTTGCCACTAACTCTTGTTGCCACTAACTCTTGTTGCCACTAACTCTTGTTGCCACTAACTCTTGTTGCCACTAACTCTTGTTGCCACTAACTCTTTTTGCCACTAACTCTTGTTGCCACTTACTCTTGTTGCCACTAACTCTTGTTGCCACTAACTCTTGTTGCCACTAACTCTTGTTGCCACTAACTCTTGTTGCCACTAACTCTTGTTGCCACTAACTCTTTTTGCCACTAACTCTTGTTGCCACTTACTCTTGTTGCCACTAACTCTTGTTGCCACTAACTCTTGTTGCCACTAACTCTTGTTGCCACTTTCTCTTGTCTCCACTAACTCTTGTTGCCACTAACTCTTGTTGCCACTTACTCTTGTTGCCACTCACGCTTGTTGCCACTCACGCTTGTTGCCACTCACGCTTGTTGCCACTCACGCTTGTTGCCACTAACTCTTATTGCCACTTACTCTAATTGTTACTCATTCATGTTGCCACTCACTCTTGTTACCACTCACTATTGTTGCCACTCACTCTTGTTGCCACTCAATCTTATTCTCATTTACCCTTAATTTTACTCATTCTTATTTTCACTCAGGCCTACTTTCACTTACTTTTATTCCGATTCGTTTGCATTCTCCCTCACTCTTGTCACTCGTAATCTCTCTTACTCTTATTATCACGCACCCCTATTATCAAACGTTATCCCATTCTTTTTCTCCGATATCATTTACAAATCAATGACTCCCTCTATCATGTCCACTCCTTGTCACAGAAAGAGGAATGCAGTAAATGGACTCACTATTGACAACCCTGATGACTCTCCAAGGCAACAGAAGAGCCAATACAAAGATCGAGTCGTCGACAGCAAACTCTGGCAGACCCTTGATAAAAATGAGGTCCACAATCACTGACGTCACTATCACAATTGCGTCGAAGACCTGGAAGAAATAAATGGTAAAAATCAGTCTTTAGTCAATCAATCAATCAATCAAAAACATTTTGTTCCCAGTAAAGCATAGGTCCTCATCCTGCTGTAGGTCGTCCATTCCTTGCTTTCTTTATTTCTTTAAAGTCTTTCTCGAGCTTTGTTCTCCATGTATGTTTTGACCTTCGCTATTTCAGTTTGTGTTCTTTGAACGACCATTCCTGATAGCGTATCTAGAGATTTTCAGCTACAAAGTTACCTTTCTGGTTCTCTACACTACGTTGTTAGACTTCCTTTCTTCGCTGCACCAGAACCGTAATGTGTGTAATTCAGTCGAGGAAATAAAACATTCCATTTTTTACGTATTCATAATTGGCGTCATGATTAGTTAGCTATTTAATTTGTTTGTTGTTTGTCCTTGACCAAGCTCGTTTGGTTGTAACGTGGATTTGTCGTTCATAGATTTGTTTGTGCCCACGCAGTTACGGAACCACATTTGTGTATGTGATTATCGCCTTCTCAACAGAGGAACTTGCGAATTGAATAACTAGAATATTCTTACGTGCACTTGACGTTACAACTGTTCTATATATGCTGGATGATATATATATATTCTTGTGTGCACTTGACGTAAACACAATTCTGTATATGTTGGATTATATATATATTCCTGCGTACACTTGAAGTGACAACTATTATGTATATGATGGATGATTTTTATTCTTGCGCGTCCTTGACTTGAACACTATTCTATATTTGATGATGAGGTCATTTCTTGCGTGTACTTGACGTAACATATATTTGATTACAATGTTCTAATCCTAAAATTATTTATAGTATGGGATACCAGAACTCATGTACAAGCATTCTTAGGTGGTTCTTTTGCTACAGTGTTTGGCCCCAGTAACACGTAGAGAAATGTCAAACTGGTTGTCTTAATGTCCTGATCTTGATCTATATAAATTACAAATCCGACATCGTAGTTGGCACCTTGAGCAAGCCTGCGCCAAAGCTCACTGTGTATTCTTACTGCAATGGTTTCTGCATCGATCTGTTTTTGAATGATACGGTTGCTAGCAACATGCACACTCTTCTTTAGCTGCCATTTGCGACTAGCATGACAGGACAGTAGGCCTACGCATTCCTCACCCAGGATCGACACACAAATTAATGTTTGAAATGCCATTCAAATTGTGTAACCAAATGAACAAAAGCAGGTTGTTTTCTCGTGTGCTTCGCTCATTCTTTCGTCCATTATTAAAAACAATTAGGTCTTTTCTGCAACTGAAAGCGTTTCATGAAGATTGTATTAAAGCACTTCATCTGCACTTATCTCGGCAATTTATATTTCAAATTATTTTACATTGCAAAGTTGCTATCCCCAGGCACAACTCTTTTTAATTGTGATATACATGGGTGGAAGAGACACATCCATTGTATTAAGGATTGCTTCTAAACATGTTGTGGCAATGATCAATTCACGCAAAGGTCATGCAAAGCTGTAAGTGCCATCGGTGGGTTAAAGTACCCTAGCAAATATTTTCAAATACACTTGTACTATAAACCTGGCTAGACTGGACCTAGTAATGCACATTTAAATATAAAGATATAAATAGATCCCCTATTCCTGTAAGTAATTGTTCTTGTTTTTTAAAGAAAGGAGACGATAGATTCAGAGTAACACTTTCTGCTTCTTCTTAATCTTGATTATTTCCCTCATGATTGATGAAGCAGTAGGTGACAATCTTTCTTGATTGGGTATTTGATGGCAGAATCAAACGCTCTCTGTATTGCTCAATATGTGACTATTCTTCCCACGGTAATCGAGCTCTGTTCATGGTTTTATTTTCTAATAATAGACGTGCATCTCATAATGAAAATCAGCACAGCGCTATAATAACGCCTTTACATAATTAGAGCAGTAAACTCAATGTTTTCAAGTAAATTCAAATAAATACAATTTGGAAGTACTTGGAAAATAAAAATAGTGATTCACAATGCATGTCATTTGCTCAAACATAAAACATTTATAAAATAGCAATTTAGAGAATGTTGTTTCGCCGACTTAATGAAAGCATGCCTAAATACCGTCGTTTACAAATATACACATTAACCTGGCTCTGCGTATGTGAGGCTTAGATACGAGAACCAAACCATAATTAAGGAATTATAAGTGAGGGACTACTATTATGCAAAGCCCAAGAGCGAAGGCCAGTAGAGCGAAGGCCAGCAGAGCGAAGGCTAGCAGAGCGAAGAAGAACAATTACGAAATTTTGATGGATATGAAAATATTTTATTTTTGAAGCAAAGCCAATTTGAAATCACAAGGAGAGATAGAATGAGATATGCTGACGTTAGAAATACTGTGAAAACAACTACTGGTGTTGAATACAGAGCAATGCAGGACATAGTATGGTTTGGTCATCTCAGGAGTATGTTATCTAATCCAGCACTAACAAGAATAAATGACTATAGACCACGCGGATGACCATGTGAATATGTGATTACAGCATACCATAAAGCAAACACGATCTTAAATGTCAGACATCTAAGCCAGGAAAAGTAACTTTAGAACCTCGCATCTGAAATGTTCACCTGCTTGATGCACTGACAAGACATCTCGGCGGGAAACGTTCACAGAATGACGAAAATATTGAGCGTGAAAAGAAAATGTAGCTGAGGCAGCAGACCAAAGACTTATTTGCTGCAGGTTTTGGTGCACTGATAAAGCGATGTGATAGGTATATCACTGTTGATGGAAATTATGTTTGAGAAATAAGGAGATATGTAAGTGCAATAATACATGGTTTTCAAATACGTGTGTATTTTTTTAAACAGCCATTTGTAAATATTTACCTACTATTTCTGGTGAAAATGATAATTGACAGTTTGAATAAATAAACTAAAATGAATATAACAATGCGCAGAATACATTATCTTACAATTCAGTAGGAGTATGCAGCAAACATAACTGATGATCATCTTGCAAGGAATAATTCGTTAGAGCGTTTTAAGACATGATAGAGTAAGTTTTTATGGCTGAAAGGGATTGCGACGAACATGACTAGCCGAGCTTAGTAGCTATTTATGACATGACAATCAGGGTGACCTTAAGAGTCATCAGGAGAGACAAAGTAATGTTTGATGACATTTTATATGTTTTGGTACTACTTCATGTGCATCTCGTAGTCGCCCCCTAGTCGTCTTGTCCTTGACTTGCCACTGGGGTCGGGCGGTAACGAGACGAGACAGTGAAGATAAAAAGTAGCGCAGTTAATCCTTACTAACAATAGCGCTAGCAAAATTAATTATACCATCATCTTCTAAGATGGACGGCGGCCTTTGCTTTTGCCATATTCTAAACACATGGTAAAACAGAAAAGAAATGTAATTGTTTAGCTTGAAGACGGTACCTGACGAACAACCAATGTGCACTTAAACCAACAAGTATTTGTTGCAGGGAGGGAGGAACATCACTAGAAAAGTAGACTATCAAAAACTACAACGCAAAGGGCGCGAGGAAACGAAGCTTCACACAACGCTGAGCTGCATAAGTGGATAGACAAAAGTCACTTTACTTGACTTTGCTTTGTCTATCTTCTCTACTATGTGTTTTAAAGTATATTTATTTAAGTTATGGGCTTCCCAAGAATTGGTTCCTGATTGTATGCACAACTTCCACGGTCATGTCTGAAGGCATTCTTCAATGTAACAGTTACTCTTGTTTGTTCTTCTTTCCGGCAATGACAACACACGTGTGGTAAAGGTAAGGTGATGATACAGTAGACATGGGTGTAGGAGATCTTTTCGTTGCTCTAATTAGAGTGACCGTGGCTCGTGACTCGGAGGGATATATTCAAGGAACAATAACTTAATAATACAATTATTACTTGATAGGCGGAGCTTAGGGGAAACACATGAAACTTCCATTGCAAAACACTCAGGAGGATCCAAGCCCGCTATTTCAGTATATTTCAGTTAATACCTTCTTTAGTTTAACACAGTGCATCTCCTTTAGTGCACCCAGCCCACCTTTTTTAGCGCACCCAACCCACCTTATTCAGTGCACCATAGCTCACCTTATTTAATGCATCCTTGCCCACCAACTTCAGTACACCGCAGCACACCTTCTTCAGTGCACCCCAGCATACCTACTTCAGTGCACCCTAACCAACCTACTTCACTGCACCCCAGCCCACCCTCTTCGGTGCACCCCTCTCCACCTACTTCAGTGCACCGCAGCCCACCTATCTGAGTGCGACATATCCCACCTCCTTCAGTGAACCCCAGCCCACCTCCTTCAGTGAACCCCAGCCCACTACCGTCAGTGAACCACATCCCACCTCCTCCAGTGAACTCCAGCCCACCTCCGTCAGTAAACCTCAGCCCACCTCCTTCATTGAACCCCAGCCCACCTCCTTCAGTGAATCTCAGCCCACATCCTTCAGTGAACCCCTTACCATTACACCTCACACCCAACCTTACAATTACACCCCAGACCCAACCGTACCATTACACCCCAGACCAAATATTTTCATTACATCCTAGTTCTACCACCTCAGTACACTCCAGACCCAACCTTACCATTACACCTCACACCCAACCTTACAATTACACCCCAGACCCAACCGTACCATTACACCCCAGACCACATATTTTCATTACATCCCAGTTCTACCACCTCAGTACACTCCAGACCCAACCTTACCATTACACCCCAGACCCAACCTTACCATTACGCCCCAAACCGAACTTTACCATTACACCTCAGACCCAACCTTACCATTACACCCCAGACCCAACCTTACCATTACACCCCAGACCCAACCTTACCATTACACCCCAGACCCAACCTTACCATTACACCCCAGTTTCACATTATTACACCTAACATCCAGCTTCTTCAGAACGTCCTGGCACTAGAAGAGACACTGTTAACGCGGAACCAGAAAAAACATCGGAGAACTGAAAACCAGTAGCTACGAAGACAAGACCAACCTGTAACAATGGCAGTACTAATGAAGTCGATGGCAACAACACTGGTGTGGATGGTGATGATAATAAAGTTATTCTTATTGGTTGTGATAACCGTGACGTTGTCGATTTCGCCATTCTGCGGTAAAGGTGTGATAAAAGATTAATCAGCGTAAGCTAGCGAGGTCATCTCAGTCTCCTACTTGAGGCGTTCTATTCGTCTAGACCCTGTTATATTAAAAACACATGAATCCTTTCATCGTAAGGAGAGAAGAAAAGGAGGTGATAAGAGAAAATAGCAATTAGATCAACAAAGACTTGAAGGCGTCTAAATAAGAGATACAGATAGAGAAATAGTAAAATACAGAGAGAGAGTGAGGGACATATACAGGAGAATGTAAGAGATTGAAGGATGAGAGCAGTGACTTAACTAGGTTTAAAAAGTTTAGGCGAGGGAGGGGGAGTGGCACGTAGAACTGGCGCCAGATTTCCGTGAGTTGTTTTCATGGATTGAAAGTTACACAGATGCATTCATCATCATCATTGGCGCCTCAGTCTCTGTAGACCACGTGCGTGCCAAGCTGGGAGTTTTGTCCAGCACCTTCTCCTGTATTTCGACACTTCCTGCTACAACTGTAAAGGGTGGTCCGCGAGTGATAGTCCGTGTCACTGATCGTGTAACTGGGCTGAAATGGTTATCTTGCTGGGGTGTTTCGAGCTTTCTTCAGTCTTTCTCTTTTCTCTGCCGACAGAAAGACTCTACGAGCGTCGGCAGCCAATTATGACAACCCCCCACCCCCCTCCTCTTCAGGTTCGGAGTCACAATCTGCACTATGGTAACTTTGAGTGGAGATGACATTGTTTAGAGCTGAGTGCCTGGTGACAAGTCTATCTGATGTCCTCGATATTACCTAGGATGTTTCCATGACACTTTCTGCTGTGGCCCGCACTTTGAAAAAAGTATTTGTAATACATAGGTCTTGTTGAGTGCACTATCCCAACAACCTCTGAAAGGTGTCCTGTATCCGGCCAATACCATGGTGCCCAAGACAGGTGGGCTCCGCTAGGTGGTCCTCCCCTTCTCTAGCATTAAAGTCGACGAGAAGGAAGAGTGAATTTCTCCTGAGGCTGTTCTTGATAATTTCATCCAGCTGTGCATATAATTGATCCCTCGCTTCCTCCGGAGATGTCAGGCTTGGGTAAAAGAGGCTAAGGGTAATAACAGGACCTATAGCGGTGACGATACAAATGGCCAGTAACCTCGCAGAGCCCCCAGAGGAAGGATCGACAGAGGCCATCAGAGTGTTTTTAATGCCATAGCCAACACCATGTTGTCGGAAATCCTCAGGTTCCCGACCCGTCCAGAAGAAAGTGTTTTCCTCCCTAAGTGAGCCACTAGAGGCACGTTTAGTGCCCTGGAGGGCATATACGTCCACATTCAATCGAGACAGTTCCCTATCAATGCTGTCTTTCTTGCATCCCCGACATCCCTAACATCATCGGAGATGCCTGTACACATAGTACGCTCGTAAACTTACACAAATACATTTGCAACTATGTATGATTGATGTTTTTGAAATACACATGTATGTTGTATTGTTATGGATATTATAGCGAGTAGGCATTTTGATAACGAGTTTCAGAAATAAAGGATAGTTATAATTGTTATTTGAAACAGTTATCAAGAGCCGCCATTTCTTTATTTGTCAACGCGTCATCAACCCTCCCTAATCACGCTTCTGATCGAGAGATAAGTTGGTGAAGGATGGATTTAAGAGCAGTTTTATTTGGTATGGAAATAATCGTTGGCTAAAATTTGTATTCGCATAAAACAGCTCGAATAACATCGGTCAAAGGTAAACATTCGAGAGATCATATGTAAGTCACACTACTTAACCAATAACACGCCATCTAGCGCAATGTCCTCTTTTTTCTGCGGGTTTGTCAACGTGTACATGACAGAACAACCGTTAAAACGACAAGATTTTTGCCCTAAGTCTAGCATCAATACCAAGTGGAAATCTTAACCAAATTCACACCGTGCACTTGGAAGCAGGCTGTCTTACAGCAGACTGGTCAAAAAGTTGCGGTCGACAGTATGACCGCCACTTGTCCGAGTCTACTGTGACCCCTTACTTTGTACTACAGCGACGTTAAATAAAGTCGTCCGTTCGCCCTAAGACGTAATAAGAGCCACCACACACGTTACCAGAACATGCTTATCTATAGTGATGAACTTAGGCATCACACGATGATGAACTTAGGCATCACACGATGATGAATATTAAAAATAATAACCTTGACTGTGAGCTTGTGTTTCTTGACAGCACAATGTCTCGTAGACAGTATCACATATCTTCCTCACTTGTGGCGGTGATGTATATATAGAGAGAGAAAGAGAGAGAGAGAGAGAGAGAGAGAGAGAGAGAGAGTGCTGTGCATGGTGCGCTATGGAGTCAGCTGGTTTCGTAGCTCGGTTAGCTATAGCACGGGGTCAGGAGGTACTTGATTGAATCCTCATGATGCTGATATAGTCACAGTAGGTCTATTCCATTCAGATGTTCGTTGAAAGTCTGGAGGAATATGACCTGTTTTCAGTTTGAAGATCACGCTCTGGTATCTTCTTTTCGATTGTTTGACTGGATCCAGGGATCTGGTTGTACGCGTATAAAATATATTCGGCCTGTCTGGGATGTAGCCCACTGCATTTTCCATCCATGTCTATAGTTGCTTCTCAGGATCTGCGTGCCGTTTTGAAATGTGATCCTCGGTAGCGGATGTGGTAGTATTGCTCCACTTCTGGTCAACCCATCAACCTTCTCTTTCCTGGGACTCATTCAAGGCCAGTATCGGATGAAGCACTATTTGAGCACCAAAAGTAGTGGATATTGGGTCAAATTAATTTGTAGATGTTATTAACACCGGTATTCGTTCTGTCTTCCAAGACTGGAGCGTCGATTTTGTGTCTGAGAATAACGATTTCCTTAATTGTATAATCCCGCTTTCAAATTCTGAGATCATCGTAGAACCCTGCAGAAGTATTTTAGAAAGTAAACAAACTAAAAACAAGGTTTAAATAATAATAATAACAACAACAGTTACTAGCTCTAATAAGGCCATTACCACATTAAATATGGACAATATCGCTAATGAGAAATATTTTATTAGTACACACGCCTGTTTACAACAGGCTGTGTAAAAAACAATATATTCCTTAGAGTTCTTTATTTAAATGAGTGCCATACCACTACGGCAAATTCAGCTGAAAATGGGTTCTTGGTTTACAGTTAGGGAACTTCACACAGCAAGAAAAAAAATTGGCCACCACACTTGGTTTACAGTTAGGGAACTTAAGACAGGAAGAAAAGGAACTGGCCACCACACATGGTTTACAGTTAGGGCACTTACGGTAGCAAGAAAGGGAACTGGCCACCATACTTAGTTTACAGTTAGGGCACTTACGGTAGCAAGAAAGGAAACTGGCCATCACACTTGGTTTACAGTTAGGGCACTTACGGTAGCAAGAAAGGGAACTGGCCACCATACTTAGTTTACAGTTAGGGCACTTACGGTAGCAAGAAAGGAAACTGGCCATCACACTTGGTTTACAGTTAGGGCACTTAAAGTAGCAAGAAAGGAAACTGGCCACCACACTTAGTTTACAGTTAGGTAACTTAAGACATAAAGAAAGGGAACTGGCCACCACACTTGGTTTACAGTTAGGGAACCTAAGGCAGCATTAAAGGGAACTGGCCACCACACTTGGTTTACAGTTAGGGCACTTAAGGTAGCAAGAAAGGGAACTGGCCACCACACTTGGTTTACAGTTAGGGCACTTAAGGTAGCAAGAAAGGGGACTGGCCACCACACTTGGTTTATAGTTAGGGCACTTAAGGTAGCAAGAAAGGGAACTGGCCACCACACTTGGTTTACAGTTAGGGCACTTAACGTAGCAAGAAAGGAAACTGGCCACCACACTTGGTTTACAGTTAGGGAACTTAAGGCAGCAAGAAAGGAAACTGGCCATCACACTTGGTTTACAGTTAGGGAACTTAAGGCAGCAAGAAAGGGGACAGGCCACCACACTTGGTTTACAGTTAGGGCACTTAAGGTAGCAAGAAAGGGAACTGGCCACCACACTTGGTTTACAGTTAGGGCACTTAACGTAGCAAGAAAGGAAACTGGCCACCACACTTAGTTTACAGTTAGGTAACTTAAGACATAAAGAAAGGGAACTGGCCACCACATTTGGTTGACAGTTAGGGAACTTAAGGCAGCAAGAAAGGAAACTGGCCACCACACTTCATAAACAAAATGTAATTTCGGGTGATAAAGTCCCTAACACTTCATCCCTAACAGCAGTGTGATCTATGGGTCTCTCTTTCTCTCTCTCTCTTTCTATCTCTCTCTCTCTCTCTCTCTCTCTCACACTATTGTTACCTTATACACAACAATATTTATTCAGTCATGAGATGAAAGAGTCTTAGAATATCTAATTCATTGGCACCGTGGTAGAGTACTCGATTTAAAATGTCGTACAACACCCCTTTCAGTTCCGCTACAGTCAATCCAACTGAAAATGGGTAATCGGCTTACTATTGAGGAAGGAAAGGCAGCGAGGAAGGCAGTTGGTCACTCTACGTCAAAAACAAGATTTTAGCTCGTACACTGAAGTCTAAAACACTTCATCCCCGACAACAGTGAATGTTTTGGTACTACCCTTATCTTAACTAAAAATAACGAAAGCCTACGCATTTGTAATAATATTGTCTTAGCTACCTACCTGCTATTACATGTCAAATATCGCGTTCTTTTCAAATGTGACACATTAATTTTCTTGTCATTGAGAAGCATATGGCCACTTCTGCAACAATTAGTTACATAAACCCTATACAAAAGTACTTTTTTGTGCTGCTTTAGTGGTGGTTTCTGCAGCAAATTGTTTTACATGATTAGTTTGCAAACCGCAGAGACAATCGTATTTAGCCGTCCATTACGATGTGCTCAACTGGTACGAGTGCATCAAATCCTCGCTGTCAATGATCTGCATGGGTGTAAATGTGCGCAAATGATTGATAATTTAGAGAAGCAACCGGTCGCATAGTTACATTCCTTCTTGCAGCGAGACGTATTCGTCACATGGATTTCCGTCCTTCATTTTTGGAATGCCTTTTACTTCACCTTCTTTTCAATTGTTTAGCCTTTTTCACCCGAGATCTAACATATACTTTTCTTTCCGTCCATTATGTCTACATTGATTTAATATTTGTAAATATATTATTTATACCAAATTACTTTTACCGTTCATTAATATTGCTAACACTAACGACGGTTTGTCTATGGCCGCAAGTGTCTTAGAATGTTCTCACTAGATATCACTAAGACACGCACAAGCTAGATATCCCCTGGAGGTCACGTCCTAACCTTTCCAGTGTTCTATTTCTTCCATCTGTAAGTGTGATAAATAATTAACACTGATATTTTCCTCCAAGCTAAGACTTCTTAACTAAGTCAATTATTTATTTCCAAGCTACAAATTTTGAATCAAGTTAATCATCCCTGCTATCAGATCGTGATTTATGAGTCCTAGACTACTTATTTATTGCACCGATAAATATAAATAATTCTACCTCTCAAAAAAGGAATGTCTAGAGGATGAAGAGTTGAATTAAGGTGGATTTGAAAATTGGTACGGCTTTTAGACAGTTGTTTTTTTATTTAATTGGTTTCTATAATTAGACACTGGTTGACCATGGGGTCAATGCAAGGTTTTTAGATGTGGACTTCTTTAGGAAATACTACATTGTGTGTATTGATACAAAATAAAACATAAACAAAGAAATATTAAATTGAGAAGTCCGAGTGGTTAGAATATCATTCTATTGGCAAAGGGGACCTTGGTTCAACATGTATTTAAGACGTACGTTTATTGCATCGGGAATTATATTTAGTCTTGCATTTCTCGATGACTGCTGATGCAAGCGGCCTTTATTCCTCATCCCAGTAAATCCCCCCACCTTTTTTTCCTCATTCTCTCTCCCCTCCCACCCTCTCTAATGTCCGGGTATATAGGAATAACCGATGTAACGAGATATATAGATAATGAAGGAAGATAACATAATAAAGGTTGACACGGCTTAAATATATTCCTTTTACGTTTCAACTTTAAATCGTTTATATATGTAACATCTTATACATCAGGGAAATTCACTAAATAGGTCACACATGGATAAATAAAAACAACTAAATGAGATACGAACTTGGAGAACATTTATTTTTGCCCTCACATTGCCCATTTTTTGATCAACATAATTACCGCCATCAATTTATCAGTGCACCAAATCATGCAGCATATACGTCTTTGGTCTGCTGTATCAACCATACTTGAACTCACGTTAAACCTTTTCGACATTCGCTAATCATCTTCCGTTAAGGTAGGTTTTTAGTGCACCTAACAGGTGAAAAGAGCTCAGGGCTAAATCCGAGTTGTGATTTTGATGTTCAAGAAGTTGCCACCACAAATGGTTCCTTTCCTCCATGTTTAAACGAGCCATATTTTGTCTGGCACTGTCATGATGGATCAGTACTTCTGTAGTCTGGAGGTTAGTTTTCTTCAAATTTCAGACCGAAGCATCAGCAAAACTTTACCGTAATTTTCCTTTTGAATATCCTAGACAGAAGGTCCTTTTGAAGGAAAATAATCACCACTGCACGCTGCACACACTGAGAGCATAGGCACCATTTTGCTACTGTGCTGTGCACATGCGATACCTAGCTTCTGCTTCCTACAGTTCACGCAATTCTGGATTTTGCTTTCACCAATAACACCTAAACAAACTAGTTAGTTAGTTTAGTTAGTTCGTTTTCTGTTCATTTATGCCGTTTAGCGTCGTGGGCAGCTTATTATCTATCGTGCGCGAAGTTCGTTGCGTAGATAAATGTGAGCCCGTGTCTCTGCACAACCACTCTAATGTCATGGATCCACCTGCCCCGAGGCCGTCACCTTGCCCTGTAGCCAGATCTATCAGCGTTGTAGGCCATCTGTGGAAGTTAATTAGAGGGCATTCTCATAAGAAGACCAAACCAACTTATTTTCCGCCTGGAAATGCATTCGGCACAAGTCGTGGTGCCGACGTAGTCGTCGTTCCGCCCTCTGTCTCTCCTGGTAACACTGATGATCTACCTCAAACACTTCATTTCACACGTCGAAATTCTGCTCCCGCGTGCCCTTGGCAGAGGTCATGTTTTGCACTGGTACTCCTTCAGC